>OZ004716.1:5813490-6158490 GCA_963924515.1 Vespertilio murinus | reverse complement strand
GTCTGCACGTAGTGGGCACTTAGATTCAAAGAGAACCAAAGCCCCCCCCACACACACACACACACTCCCATAGGAAAGGGACAGACTGGGGAGGGAGGGGACAGCTTCGTGGGGACTGGCCTTTGGGGTCTGAGCTCAGTGGGGAGTGATGAGGTGGTGCCAGCCCCTCGGCCAAAGGCCACACCCGGGGAGCCACCCTTCTGCGGTGAGAGACACCCTGTCACTCTCTGGGGGGGCCCAGGCCTGTCCTCCCTCAGAGCCCCCAACAAGCCACACTTTGCTCACTGGCCACTGACTGGACACTGTGCACGCTCACAGGAGCCTAAGCCACAGAGGAGCACCCCGAGGCTGCAGAGGAGACATGCCGAGCCCAAGGTCAAGGCCGGAGGGTGCAGACCTCGGGTAAGCGGGAGGCTGCGCTTTCCGAGGTCAAGTGTGAGCGGAGAGACTCCGCCTGACTGCACCCCCAGTTCCCCACCCTCAGCTCTGGAGGGCGGGGCGGGCCGGAGGGGGCACCGCACCAGGGAGGCGGTGGGGCGGGAGCGGTGCCCATGCAGGCGGGGCTGGGGCGGGAGGGCGGCCGCTGGGCCAGAGCTGCAATGCGCCTGCGGCAGGAAGGGCAGCTCCTGAGCCGGGGTCACTGCAGCCCTTCCGGGCACGGGTCCGGGCTCCGGGCGGCAGTTTTCACAGCCAGGCAGTCCGTGGATGGGTGTGGCCTCCCCATCACTATCCCGGGCGGCTGGACCGGCCGCTGCAGAGGCTGACCGCTGAGGCCAGCTCCCCCGGGGCCGGGGCGCCGTCAGGGCTCATGGGGGGGAGGGGGTCCCCCTCCCGCCCACCGGGGAGCTCAGGCCCAGCCAACCTCCCAGTCTGGCGGGGGAGGAGGGACAGGGGGGGGCTGCACACAGCGGGCGCCCCAAGGACCGCAGCCTCGGAGCCCCCAACCCAGGGCTGAGGCCTCCCATTGGCTCCCGGTGTCGTCACCGCCCCGCCCCCCGGTGGGCGCCGCGGGAGGCGCTGCGGCAGCCGGCACCCCCCCCCCCCGGCCTGCGCGGCTCCCCTCGCCCTTGACCTTGACGGCTGCGGCCCTGGGAGCTGCATTTCGGGGCGCGGGGTGCGGTCCTGCGGCTCCCAGCCTCCCGCATCCATCCCTTCATCCATCCCTTCATCCATCCCCGGATCCATCCCCAAATCCATCCCCGCACCCATCCCCGCACCCATCGCCCCGCAGACCCCGCCGCGCTGCGTCCCGTCTGGGTGCGGGCGGGCGGGGGCCCAAGGGCTGGAGGAGCCGGCGCGCCCCGTCTCCCTCCCCGAGGAAGACCAGTCCCCAGGGCATCGCTGCCGGGGAGAGGGGGGCGCCCTGGAGCCCCCTGCGGACGCCCGTTGCCTCCCCCCTCCCCCAAAATAAGGCACTACCGCCCCTCTGACCTCTCCCATCCCCCCGCCCCTGCAGGCACCCGGCCAGCACTGCCCCGGACCTCCCCGCAGCGCCCCGGGGCCGCGGAGGGGCGGCGTGCGCCCAAGGAAGGAGGAGGCTGCGGTTTGCGGGGGGCCGGGAGCGCAGACGCCTGGGGCCTCGGCCTCGCCGGGGCTGAGGGGGTCCCCGGAGCCAGCCCTTCCCCCGGGGTCCCCTGACCGGCAGCCACCCTGCCCTCGCCGGCGCCCCGCAGGCCGGGGTCGGCGCGGGACCAGCACCGCGGGCCCCGCCCGGATCCATCTCCCCGAGGCGAGGCGGCTGGAGGCAGAGCTGAGCCCGGACCGCGGCCCCGGGCTCCCTCCCTCCCTCCGGCCCCGCAGCCCCCGCTCACCCCGTCCCAGCACTCGGGCATCTCGCCGGGGTTCGGGGGGTGACGGCCTCGCGAGGAAGAGCGGACGGAGCCCGAGTCACCGAGTCCGGACGCAGAAGGCGGCTCCGCGGGACCCCGGCGGCGCGGGGCCCTTTATAGCGGAGCCGCCCGCCCCGGCCCCGCCCCCCCGCGGCGATTGGCAGCCGCCCCTCGCCGGCCCGCAGCCCCGCTTCCGGATTGGCTGCCGGGAGACACGCCTGGCTCCCATTGGCTCCCGAGGTCCTCGCTCCCCCGGCCCTGCGCCTGTTTCACCCACCATCCCCAGCAACGCATCCTCCCGGACGGTCCCCAGCCCCTGCATCCCGTCGCCCCTAGCAACACGGACACCCGGAGGGCTGCAGCCCGCTGCTCACGGGGTCCTGGGAAGGCCCACCGAGACCGCACAGGTGTGCCCTTGACCTAAAGCCCCGGGAATCCAGGGGGGATAGTGGGGGGGGGAGACTGAGGGACCCCAAACCCAGCCTCCACATCAGGAGGGCCTGGACCACGGCCTTGAGGGGATGCGGGAAGGCACTCCCGTCTTCTCCCACCCCCATTAGGGTCTCCCCTCGGGCAGCCCCCCACGCTGCCCGCATGCACACCCCGTGCCTGTCCACACCGCAGAAGGGGGGTTCTGGGCCCAGGGGCCTGGGGAGACTGCAGGACCAGGGGACTGGAGGGGCACGCACCAGCTCTGCCCTCCCCGCCCCCATCCTGCAGCCAGCCAGGCCCCAGGGCCTGCCCACCTCCCAAAGACCCACCCAGCAGGGGGCCTGGCTCCCAGACCTGGGGGAGGGGGGCAGCACAGGGGAGCCACGGCACCCCAGAAACAAGGCTTTGGGTGGGGCGCTGGCCAGGGACCGGCAGGTGGGGAAACGGAGGACACGGAGAGCAGAGGACGAGAGGAAATAGGCCAGCGAGGGGGCAGGGGAGGGAGCCCAAGGACAAGTAGGAGCCGCGGAGAAGGGAGGGGTGCCGGGCGCTGTGCCCCCATTCTGTCTCTTTCCTGAAGGACCGCGCCACTGGCTCCAGCCTGCACACTGGCTGGCTGCTGGGGGGGAGGGGGGCGGTTACCTCCCTTCTCGGGGTGCCTAGTGACCTATCAACACCTGCCAGGCATGCCTGTGCCCGGGGAAGGGCGGGGGGAGACCGAGAACTTTCCCTGCTGCCTCTCTGACCTCTCGCTCCAAGGTCTGGCCCTGTGTTTGCCCAGGGCAGCCGGGGTGCCCACCAGCCTGTGAGGAAGGGTCCGGAAGCTGGAGCCTACGAACGCCTTAGCACCCGGGCATCATTAAGGGTAGCAAATGCGCCCGGCCGGCGTGCTTAGTGGTCGAGTCTTGACTATGAACCGCAAGGTCAGGGTTTGATTCCCGGTTAGGGCACAGGCCCAGGCTGCCGGTTTGATCCCCAGGGTGGGGTGTGCAGGAGGCAGCCGGGCCATGATTCTCTCTCATCGTTGATGTGTGTCTCTCTCTCTAGCCCTCTCCCTTCTTCTCTGAAATCAATAAAAGATATAACTCTTTAAAAATACATATTTTATTGATTTTTTTTTTTTTTTACAGAGAGGAAAGGAGAAGGATAGAGTGTTAGAAACATCGATGAGAGGGAAACATTGATTCAGCTGCCTCCTGCACACCCCCAACTGGGATGCACCCGAAACCAAGGTCCATGCCCTTGACCGGAATCGAACCTGGGACCCTTGGGTCCGCAGACCGACACTCTATCCACTGAGCCAAACCGGTTAGGGCAAGAAATAATTTTTTTTCTTTAAATATATTTTATTGATTTTCCACAGAGAGGAAGGGAGAGGAGAGAGATAGAGAGCTAGAAACATCGATGAGAGAGAGACATCGACCAGCTGCCTCCTGCACACCCCCCACCGGGGATGTGCCCGCAACCAATGTACATGCCCTTGACCGGAATCGAACCTGGGACCCTTCAGTCCGCAGACTGATGCTCTACCACTGAGCCAAACCGGTTTCGGCAAGAATTAATTTTTTAAAAAAGAGTAGCAAATTCGTAATGGAATATCTCCACGTGCCAGGATCTACTCAAATGCTTTATCATCTTAACTCCAGCTTTAGAGATGAGGAAGAGGAGGCAGGGCCTGGCCGCTCCGGGGTCCGATGTCACCTCCTGGGTGGGGAGGGCCCACACATTCCCGCCCTCTCTGGGGGGCTGGGGGGGGCAGGAGGACAAAGAGGACACCCCTGCCTGGGCCTCTGGCTGGGCCTCGCTAGCTCATGGCCACACCCCTCCCTGTCCCTCCCAGGTCTCCTGCTGTCCCTTCCCCCCAAGCCCTCCCTGTCCCTCCAGCTCCAGGCTCTGTATTTGGAGCTGGAACCCCCGGGGACCGGAGCGCCAGCACGCTCAGTGTCCTTGAAGGGGCTCGGAGCCCGGTGCCGAGCTGCTGCCCGGGGAGGAGCCGGCAGGTTGCCCCACCGCTGAGTCACCCTCGCACCCACGTCACCCCCGCACCCACGTCACCCCCGCACCCACGGGGCCGGGCTGTCCTGGGGCTCGGACACTGACCCACACTGGAGTCAGGCCCAGGCCTGGGGGCCGGTTCCGCGGAGCCGGGAGGGAGGGCCAGGAGGGGAGCTGGCTCTGTGTGTGTCGGCGGCCCGGGGCCCAGGAACCGGAGAGACGGGTCCCCAGACCCGGGAGTAAATGGCCGCTGCGGACCGGACCGCATGGGGAGGAATGACCGGCTGAGTGAGTGAAATCGCGGTGGGGAGGAATAAAAACAAAGAGCGGTTTCAGGGCGGTTCGCTGGGAATCTGGCATCCCGCTAAAGAGGGCCTGGTTGTCCCGGCAACTGCCGCCATGGAAACAGGGAGCTATTTTGGAGCATCGGCCTGGCTTTCATTGGAGGAAAACGCTGATTCAGATGACAGCACCCCTCCCTCTGTCTCCACCCCCACTCCCAGGCCTCCCTCCCCTTCTGGTCAGGACGGGGCAGGGGGCAGGGGGCAGGCAGAGCCAAGGCAGGCAGTGGGGCACGTGGAAGGGTGTGACCCTCCTCAGGGGCCAGGCTGGGGGGTCCGGGGGCCCCCAGATCAGGCGGCTGAGTCCTACCTTCCAGTCTGTGTCCTCGGCCGAGAGGAAGGCGTCGGCGTTCTCCTGGGGGAGCAGACAGAGGGGCGGGCGTTAGGCCCTGGCTGGCCAGGGGCCCCCACCGGCTTGGCCTTAAGCAGACTAGCTTCCTGTTCCCCATTCCTTTTTATTTATTTTTTTTAAGAGAGGGAAGATGGGAGAGAGAGAAACATTGATGTGGGAGAGACACGTGGATCTGTAGCCTCCTGCACGCCACCAGAGCAGGACTGAATCCGAAACTCAGGCATACGCCCTGATGGGGAATCGAACCCAAGACCTTCTCGGGACGACACTCCAACCAAACGGAGCCGCCTCGGCCAGGACCCCATTCACCGTAGTGTTAACAGAGTGCCCCAGGGCTCCCTGAGGGCCGGGTGCGGGCCGTAGTGCCGCGAGGAGCCGTGAGCAGCTGCTGATGGGAAACGTGAGGACGTCCCTGACAGGGGGAAGGGGGAGGCTCAGAGTGGCCGAGCCACAGGCCACAAGGGGTGGGATCTCTGGGTGTGGACGCACAGCTTTTCCCCGCGGGGAGGGGAAGCGTGCCAGGCGTCACCACAACAACAAAGTAGTGGGGAGCCCTGGCCGGTGTGGCTCGGTGGATGGAGTGTCAGCCTGCAGACTGAGGGGTCCCGGGTTCAATTCCGGTCAGGGGCATGTACCTTGGTTGCGGGCACATCCCCAGTAGGGGGTGTGCAAGAGGCAACTGATGGATGACGATGATTCTCTCTCATCGATGTTTCTAACTCTCTATCCCTCTCTCTTCCTCTCTGTAAAAAAAATCAATTAAAAATATATTTTTTTAAAGAGCCCCCAGCCACAAAGGCAGCCAGGGCCGCAGCGAGGACACTCCCGGGGAGGGGACTAGGCTCCCAGGGGTCCTGCGGATGGGACCCCATGGAGGGGAGGACCTGCGGATGGGACCCCATGGAGGGGAGGACCTGGGGGGCAGGAGGGGAGGATCTGGGGGGCCCCATGGGAGGGAAGACACGCGGTTCCCTTCCTGGCCACGAGGGGGCGCTCTCCGCCCCAGGACCGCGAGGGGGCGACTCACCAGCTCGGTGGCGTCCAGGCCCCGGAGCAGCGGCTTCTCCTCGGGGAACCTCAGCTCCTGCAGCCCGGCCATGGTCACGTCGTGGAGCAGGAGCCCTGGGGGGGGGGGGGGGACGAGGTTGGGGTGGCTGTGGCGGGGCGCCGGGTCCCCGCACCGATGCTCCCAGCACGAGCCCGGGGGCTGCACTTCGCCGGGCAGCAAGGCTCTGTCCGTCCATCCGTCTGCAGGCAGGGCTCCCCACTGGGCCCTGGATGTCACCCTAGTGTTTGTTTTCCTAAAAGGTCAAGCGTGTTCTGCCCTAGCCGGTTTGGCCCAGTGGATAGAGCATCATCGGCCTGTGGACTGAAAGGTGGGGGTTCAATTCCCGTCAAGGGCAGGTACCTCGGTTGCAGGCTCCTCCCTGGCCCTGGGCCCTTGGACATGAACTAGAAATTCATAAAAAACTAACACTGCCCCACAGCATCCACCTATGAACCAGGAGGTCATTGACCAATCCGTGATCTGGGCACATGCCGGGGGTGGCAGCCTGATCCCAATCCCAGGGGCTCGGGGTGGGGGTGGAGGGGTGCTGGAGGCAGCCAATCAGTGATTCTCTCTCGTCATTGCCGTTTGTTTTTAAAAGATATAATTTATTGATTATTTTTTTTTACAGAGAAGAAGGGAGAGGGATAGAGAGCCAGAAACATTGATGAGAGAGAAACATCGACCAGCTGCCTCCTGCACACTCCCCACCGGGGATGTGCCCGCAACCAAGGCACATGCCCTTGACCGGAATCGAACCTGGGACCCTTCAGTCCGCAGGCCGACGCTCTATCCATTGAGCCACACCGGTTAGGGCATCATTGCTGTTTTTACCTTCCTCTCTGAAATCAATAAAAATGTATTTTAAGAAATTAGCATGGGCCAATAAACACGTGAGGAAACGTGAGAGCTCACCAGGCGTTAAAGAGATGCAGGTGAGAACCAGAGCCCTTACTTTGGCGAATGGAGCTGGCAGGCCGCAGTGCGGGCTGAGACGCTCGGGGCGGGCACTCTCCTGGCACTGCGTGTGGGTGTGTGAGTGGCTACAGCCTGCCGGAGGGCAGCTTTGGACTCGGCAATCCTCGCCCTGGGAGGAATTCCTTTAGGGACCGAGAGGGCATCTAACTGTTTGACCTGTAGGAAGGCTCACCGCAGCGCCACTTATGAAACGAGAGGAAAACGGAAGGCGCCAGGGGTCCCGCGAACAGGGCATCGGCACAGAGGACGGGCCGGTGACTTACAAAAGGTTTCGCTAACCCGGGGGAACCACCATGAACAGAAAAGGCAGTTATAAGACATGCAATGTTATCCAGATTGTGAGAAATGCAATCAGCCCCACAGAAAAGCCCGGGAGGATGCACGTCCTCGCGCTAACAGGCATTATCTCCGGGGGGAGACTAAACGCTGCAGCCTGGAATCTGAACTGGGGGGAGAAGGGGGACAACATAAAAAAAAAAAAAGCAAGACCTAGTCAGTTTGCTCAATGGTTAGAGTGTTGGCCCGAGGACTGAAGGGTCACGGGTTCGATTCCAGTCAAGAGCATGTATTTCTGTGGCAGGCCTGGTGGGTCCAAGGATGCACCCAGCTCCCCCCCTTCCACCCACATCCCACCCCTGCCCACCCCGCTGCGCTGGCTTCTCCCTGCGGAAGGCCCGTGACGGGCAGCAGGCCCAGGGGTGCCTGGGGTCCAGGGGGGGCCCCGGTTCTGTGGAGACCGGGCTGCAGCTCCGGGCCGCCCTGGGCTCCCTCCTTCCCTCTGCCAGGTGCCCGGAGCCTCGGCTCCCCGGAGCGGTGCAAAGACCCCCCTCAACGCCTCAACCCCCGAGCCCAGTCTGGGGGTGGGTGTGCGGACGCTGGGCTGGGCGCTGCTGGCCACCCGGCCTCCTGGAAGGAGAAGAGGGGCGTGGGGTGGAGCCCCTGGGTACCCATTGTCCCCAGAGGCCAGGCAAGGCCCCCCCCCAAACCCGGGTCCCTGCACCCCCACGCCAGGCCCCAGCGTTTGGTTCCCAGTGGTTTCCCGGGAAACCAGTTAACACAGTCCAGATGGGCGGTATTTTTAGCAAAGCATCCTCTCCCCCCCCCGCCCCCCCCTTTCTGCTGCACCCTTTCTGAGGGCTGCTCACCCAGCCAGCCACCTGGGTTCGGGGCTACCAGCAGGGTCTCTGCCTGGAAAACACTTCCCATTAGGACCTTTCTAGCTGCCAGCCTCCCCGAGCACCCCATTCCGCTAACTGCCCGCCCCCCGCTCTGACTCCCGGAGTCTGGAGGTCGCGGCTGCCTGTTTTCCACGCAGTTGCAATCCCGGCGCCTCTGACACCAAGACCTTTGGCCGTGAGGTTTTCCCAGAGCGTGCTCTTCCGCAGAGTTCCCACGGAGTGGCTTCCTCAGATCCCCAGCCCTGACCACTTCCCCTACCCACCCGTTACTCTTCGGTTTTGAGAAATAAAACATGGCCCGAACCGGGGTGGCTCAGTGGATAGAGCGTCGGCCTGTGGACTGAAGGGTCCCGGGTTCGATTCCGGTCAAGGGCATGTACCTTGGTTGCGGGCACATCCCCAGTGGGGGGTGTGCAGGAGGCAGCTGATTGGTGGTTCTCTCTCATCGATGTTTCTAACTCTCTATCCCTCTCCCTTCCTCTCTGTAAAGAAAAAAAAAATCAATAAAATATACATTTAAAAAAATAAAACTTGAAGTTCATGTAATACATGCTCACTGGAAAAAGTCAGAAACACAGAAGAGCAAAAAGAAGTGGGAAGCACATAGAATCCTATGAACCAGAGAAAACCACTGTTAACATTTTTTAAAAATATGTATTTTATTGGTTTTTTACAGCGAGGAAGAGAGAGGGATAGAGAGTAACATCGATGAGAGAGAACCATCAATCAGCTGCCTCTTGCACACTCCCACTGGGGATGTGCCCGCAACCAACATACATGCCCTCGACCGGAATCGAACCTGGGACCCTTCAGTCCGCAGACCGACGCTCTATCCACTGAGCCACACCGGTTTCGGCTAACTTTTTTTTATTATTATTATCTCCTTCTACTCCTTTTCCAGTGCTAATCTAGACACTGAAAAATATGAAAAACAAACAAAAACACCACACAAAAACAACAAAAAAGTTGAAAAACAGGTTTTTGTTTTGTTTTGTTTTTTAAAAATATATATTTTATTATATATATATTTTTTTTTACAGAAAGGGAGAGGGATAGTTAGAAACACCGATCAGCTGCCTTCTGCACACACACACACACCACTGGGGATCAAGCCTGCAACCAAGGCACATGCCCTTGACGGGAATCAAACTCGGGACCCTTCAGCTCGTGGGCTGACGCTCTGTCCACTGAGCCACACCGATTAGGGCAACAAAATGTTGTTTGGAAGAGTCTTTTAGACGCTGGTTCAAATTCCAGCCAGCTGCTTGCCACCTGTGCGACGGTTAGCCAGTTAACCTCTCTGTGCCTCCTCTTCCTCCTCTGTACAAAGGAGGAAGGAGCACCACACGCCTCCCGGGCTGTTAGGAGGGCGAGCGAACGTACAGGGAGCACTCCGGACTGTGCCTGGCGCATGGCAAACGCCATGTAAGCGCGAGCTGTCACCGCCATTATTATGACATTATAGTTATGTAAGGGGACATCTGTTCAAAATCCGCAGCTGCCTGGGGTTCCCTGATGTGGATGCACCGGAATCTACCAGGTGTCCCCCCAAAAAAAGTATACACACTGTAACAGCTGCTAGCTCAATTTTTTAAAAATATATATTTTATTGATTTTTTACAGAGAGGAAGGGAGAGGGATAGAGAGTGAGAAACATCAATGAGAGAGAGACGTCGATCGGCTGCCTCCTGCACACCCACCACTGGGGATGTGCCCGCAACCAAGGTACATGCCCTTGACCGGAATCGAACCCGGGACCTTTCAGTCCGCAGACCGACGCTCTATCCACTGAGCCAAACCGGTTTCGGCTGCTAGCTCAATTTTGAAAATGAAAATTTATAATTACTCAAAGTGTGTGTATACATTTGGGGGGGGGAGGGGACGTCCTATATTTAACCTCCTCTAGAAGGTTATTATTTCCAGCTTTTCTTTTTCTTCTGTTAACTACAGGATAGCCATCCTTGAACAAATACCTCTATACACACCTAAATATATATATATATATATATATATATATATATATATATATATATATATATATATAGATTGCAGAGAGGAAGGGAAAGGGAGAGCGAGAGACAGAAACATCCATGATGAGACAGAATCGTTCCATTGCCTCCAGCTCGCCCACAACCCCGCATGTGCCCTGACCGGGAATCGAACCACGACTTCCTGGTTCCTAAGTCCACGCTCAGCCATGTCTGTTGCTAAAAAATCTAACTGTCCCTCCAACGTGAAAACCGGAAAACTGAAGCCAGAGAGGAGAGAAGCCACGGGTCTGAAGTCACACAGACGGCCGGGCGGGGGGGCTGGGGCTCGAACCCAGATCTGTGGGGCAGGGAAGGGACAGGTGGGAGCTGAAGGGGAGGGGAGGGGACGGGACTGGGGAGGTGCCGTCTCCCGGGCAGCCGTGGCCAGTGACAGCGGTGACGGAACCTCGGGGCCCTCTTCCTCCTCTGTAAGCGGAGGAGAAAAGGCACACACCTGGCGGGCTGTTGGGAGGGCAGGGAGCCTGCCAGGACCTGTCTGACAAGGGAGGAAGGGCCCTGAGCCCTGGACCCAGAAGATGAGGGTCCCCACACGGAAGGGGGACCCCAAAGCCTGGCGCTCCCCCGGAGCCCCCCACAGCCTCCGGAGAGCTGGAGGGGGCCCAGGAGGTCAGCCCTCCACACACGGCCCCCCAAACCCTGCGGTTGGCAACACTTCCCTTTGGGGATTAGCAAGGTCAGCAGCCAGGGCTGCACCCCCGAACCCCCACCCAACCCCCGCTTTTAAAATATATTTTTATTGATTTCAGAGAGGAAGGGAGAGGGCGAGGGAGCTAGAAACATCAACGATGGCAGAGAATCACCGATGGACTGCCTCCTGCACGCCCCCCACTGGGGATCTAATGGAGGCCTCTGGGTCCATAGGTGGATGCTAACCACTGAGCCATGCTGGCTGGCCGGCTGCTCCCTTTGAAATCAGGGGGGCAGGCCTGCCTCAGGGGAGTGCCACAGGAAACGTTGGCCAGGGACTGATTGGAGGGGGTGCCCACCCCGTGGCTAACTGGGCTCAGATGGGGCTCCTCTGAGGACCCGGCCAGAGTTTCCCCAACCCCCTAGCCCCCCGTCTGTGAGCCTGCGGGTGCGGACAGGAGCACCAGCCACTGCTGCTTCCCAGGCATTCGAACCCCCCCCTTCAGCCCACGGGCCGGAGCGCTAACCACTGAGCAGAACCGGCTAGGGCGGCATCCCAGCCTGAAACCTCCCCCCACCTCCCCCGCCCTCGCTCCCCTGGCCCTCCGGCCCCCACTTCACTCCCCACACCGCCCCCCAGGCCAAGCCTCTGCATCCGCGGCCCCCCACCCCCACCCCCTGCACCGCCACCCCCTCTCCAGGACCAGAAAGCCCGTCTTTCGGGGTCCAGTCCGACCCCTGCCACGTGCTCCGACCTCTCCGCTCCGCTCGCCCCCACGCGGGCTCCAGCGGCTCCCCCAGCCGCCTCCCCCGCGGCCCCTTCCCCCCGTCCCCCCCCCCCCCCCGGGCCCTCCGCTCCCTTCCCTGCGCCCGCGGGGCCGCGACCGGACCTCCGGGGGAGGGGGGGAGCGGGCAGAGCTCGGTCCGCCCGGAGGCGGGATGGAGGCCTCCACGGCCAGGCCGGTGGGGTCCGCACCGGCTCCCCCCCCCCTCCTCCCCCTTCCCCCCATCCCCCGCCCCTCTCCCCGCCGCCCCGCCACGGAGGCCGCCGGTGCCGGGAGAGCGTGTCCCACCTTCAACCCCTGGACCCCGGGCCCCGGGCCCCGCCCTTCCCGCCCCCTCCGGCGCACCCAGGGTCCTCCGGGCCCTCCGGCCTCAGCGCCCCGCACGGGCTCCGGCCTCCAGTCCTGGGGTTCCCAGCCCGGGTCCACCGGGCTCCCCACCGGCCGGGCGCTGGGCTCCCCTCCCGGCAGGAAACTCCGAGGGGAGGGCCGGGCCCCGAGCTCCCTTCTTCCCCTCCGGGACCCGCTGGAGCTCGGCCACCCGGAGGCTCGGGGAGCCCCCCCCCCCCCCCCCCCGGTCCGCGCTCCGGCCGCCGGGGACGGGGAGCGGGAGCGGGGCCGCCGGGGACAGGGAGCGGGGCCGCCGGGGGCCGGGAGCGGGGCCGGGAGCGGGGCCGCCGGGGACCGGGAACGGGGCCGCCCTCTCCAGCCGGGTCCCCGGACCCGGGGGCCGGGTACCTGTCAGCAGTTGGATCCGGTGTCCCAGCAGCTTCATCGCGGCGCCCGGCGCGGGGAGAGGATCGCCCGGCTCGGGGAGAGGATCGCCCGGCGCGGGGAGAGGATCGCCCGGCGCGGGGAGAGGATCGCCCGGCTCGGGGAGAGGATCGCCCGGCGCGGGGAGAGGATCGCCCGGCTCGGGGAGAGGATCGCCCGGCGCGGGGAGAGGATCGCCCGGCGCGGGGAGAGGACGGCGGGCGGCGCGGAGCCAGCGGCGCCGGGAGGAGAGCGCGAGCCGAGCCGCCGCCGAGCCGGGAGCGCTCCCGCCGCCCCCGCCCGCGCTCCCGTCCAGACGCCGCAGACCCGCCCATGGGACGGCCGCCGCCCTCGGCCCCGCCGCCCCCGGTCCCCGCGAGGTCCGCGCGGCGGGCGGGGGCGCGCGCGGTGGGCGGCGGCGCCGGGAGGGGCCGGGAGGGGCCGGGGCCGCCGCGGAACAAAGAGCCCCGCCGCCCGGACCCGGACCTGGGGGCGTGGGCGCGGGCGGCGGCCGGGTGGAGGCCCCGCGGGCCCGCGTCTGGCTGCGGGGAGAGGACGGAGAGGGCGCGGCCCTCGCGGCGGCGGCGGGGCGCCCGGCTCGCGGGGATGGGGCGGCGGGCGCAACGGCAGGGCGGCCGGGGGACGGGGCGGAGGGCCGAGGGCGGCGCCGACTCACCGAGGGCGATGCGAGCGAGCGAGGCGGACGCCCAGGCGGGGACAGGACCTCGCGGCCGCCGCCAACGCGCGGGTGCAGGTGTCCGCGCCCGGGGTCCCTCCCCGCGCGCCGCAGCCGGGGGCGGGGCCGGTGGGGAGGGGGCGTCACCGGGGGCGATGGGGGCGGGGCCGGTGGGGAGGGGGCGTGACCGGCGGGGGGCGATGGGGGCGTGATTGGTGGGGGCGGGGGACAGGTGGGCGTGGTCGGCGGAGCGGGGGCGTGGCCGGGTCCAGTGGGGGCGGGGCCGATGAGGGCGTGTGTGGGTGTGGTGGGCGTGGGCGGGGCCTCGCCCGCGGGCGGGGGTTGGTCCGGGGGCGGGGCGGGGCGGGGCGCGCGGCGGTGGGCGTGTCCCCGGAGGACGGGCCGGCGCGCGGCCGAGCCCCCGCGACGTGGAACCGCAGCGGAGCCCCTCGGGGGGTGCCCGCCCGCCCCTCCGGCTCCGCACCCCCCGCAGGCGCCGCGAGGAAGGGTCCCCGCCTCTCGGACTCCCCCGGGCGCGCAGGGAGGCCCCGCCCGGCCCTCGGCTCCTCTTGCGGCGGCGCGGGGGGGAAAGGAGGGGTCCCGGGGAGGGGGCGACCTTGGCCTCAGTCTTTGCTTGGATGACCTGGGGGAGCCCCAGCTCGGAGGAGGCAGCACCCCTCCCCCACCCGCCCTCATCCATTCTGCTGCCGGGGCTGGGAAAGGACGGGGTGGGGGTAGGGAGGGAGGATGGTCAGGAAGAACCGGGCGCTCTGGGGCCTTGGGTATTGTCGCCCATCTTCAGAGCTGAGGTTCCCTTGGGACCCTCCAGACAGAGGTGTCCGGGCTCTCAGCCTCCGCCACCGTGTGACAAGGTCATGGCTCCCCTCAGCTCACCTGCACCTGCTGGGAGACCCCTGTCTTCCTCGGGCTCTCTCTGGTCCGGCCCGGGGCCTGGTTCCCACCTGTCACCCCGAAGCGGGAAGCGCCCCAATCCCTGGGTAGAGCCTGCAGCGGGCGGAATGGAAATTGGGGCCAGACAACTCCCAGGAGGGCTCCAGGGCCGGTTCTGTTCCCACCCTGACAATGACCTTGGGCGGGGCTCTCAGATTCCGGCCTTTTGGTGTAGACTGAATGTATTAGACCAGGTCATCTGTTGGGGGAATGGGGGTTCCTGATAGCAGCGGGGTGGGAGCCCAAGAGAATTCTGCAGTGCCTCCCCGACCCCCTCTGCATGGGGTGAAGCCAGGAAGCTGCTCCAATGATGGGAATCACCGGCGCCCACCGAGGAAGCGGCTGGTGTGGTGGCCTCAGATGATGGGGTGCCCGTCCTGCTTGAGGCACAGACAGAAGCTGTGGGAGGCAGCACCCTGGGGCTCTCCTCACAGCCCTGGAGGCTCATCTTGGGGGGATCCTTGCTTTCCATTTCCTCTTTTGTAAAAGGGGGTGGGAGGGGGTCAGTGGGGACAGAGTGAACTCCGACGTCCAAAACAGGAGGCTGTGTGTGTGTGTGTGTGTGTGCACACAAGTCTGCAGCCAGCCCTTGAGGACACAGGCGGCTCCACAGTTTCCCGGCTGGGTGAGGCCAGGGAGTGACTTGGCCTCGCTGAGCCTCCACGCACGCTGGGCGAGACGAGGATGACGCTGGCCTCAGAGGGATCCCCTGAGGAGGAGGTGATGGCGCATAAAATGCTTCGTACAGTGCCAGGCACAAGGCTGCAAGGTTTAGCAAACAGTCGTCTTTATTATTTTTAAAAATATGTTTATTGATTGTCTTGAGAGATTTAAAAAATATATATATGTTATTGATTTTTTTACAGAGAGGAAGGGAGAGGGATAGAGACTTAAAAACATTGATGAGAGAGAAACACTGCCTCTTGCACACCCCCTACTGGGGATGTGCCCGCAACCAAGGTACATGCCCTTGACCAGAATCGAACCCCGGACCTTTTAGTCCACAGGCCAACGCTCTATCCACTGAGCCACACCGGTTTCGGCTGAGAGCCACATTGTTTAAAACTTAAACTTCTTCTTCTAACGCCACTTCTTCAACATAGACTCGCCCCGGCCGGGGTATTTTGTGGAAGAGCCGCCACACTCAAGGGGCCAAAGAGCCGCGTGTGGCACGCGAGCCGCGGTTTGCCGACCACGGTGCTACGTGAACTTAATCCGATGGGAAAGGGCTAGAACCCTATGACTTCACTCCTGTGGGGGCGACAGCACAAAAACAACACATGAACAAACAAAAACCAAACTCGCAGGTACAGACAGCAGCGTGGTGGGTGCCAGAGGGGAGGGTGGGGGGAGGGAGGAGGGAGAAGGTAAAGGGGGTCACGTATAGGGTGACAGGAGGAGGCTAGGCTTGGGGCGGGGAGCACCCAGCCGAGTAACAGATGTTGTCTTGGAGAGCCGTACGCCTGGCATTTACGTTAGTAACCGACGTTACACCAATAAATGTAATAACAACACAAAGAATGGGTGTGTCTGACTGGAGACACCCAGACCGGGGACTCGGCCAAAGCTGCAAGGGAGGCTGGGCAGAGGTGTTCTCCGCTCCTCTGGGAGGCGGGCCCGGGCCCGGGAAGGGCCTATCAGACGCTGGGGGCCAAGAGAGTGACAAGCATTCCCCCCCCCGCCCCCCTCAGAAAGCAATGGGCTCTGAGATTCCACACACGGGCACTCACCTCGGGGCCTGGCCGGAGGGAGCACCCGATTGCTGGTTCACACCACACCACCAATCTGGCATCAGCCGGCCGGCCGCTTCATGCTTCAGTCTCTGTGTGTGTGTGTGTGTGTGTGTGTGTGTGTGTGTCCAGCGGGTGAAAGGCAGCGGGACCTTGAAGCAGGGTGGCAGGCTGCCCTTCCAGATGCACAGGCCCCGGTCCCCGCGCCAGGAGGACAGGTGACGGGGTTTTTCCACCGGGCTGATGAACTGGCTGAGTCACCCTCCCTCTCCCGGCCCCGCGTGACCGTGACTGAGAGCCAACAGAAGAGGACTCGCAGGTGGGGTCGAGGTGGGGATGAGCCTGGAGCACGGAAGCTTCCTCTCTTAGCGGGGGTGGGGGCAGGCCCTGTCCCCCTCCCCAGGTCCGCTCCCCACTCACTAATGCTGAGTCCCGGGCCCCGGGGAGAGAAGAGTGGGCGCTTCCTCATCGTTCACAGGAGCCGGCGGAGCGCCGCGGGCCGCGCTGGAGAACCGGAGCTGACCAGGGCATGACCTTGGCGTTAAGGTTTACGCCTGGGCGAAGGAAACCAACTTAGGGTCCCATCGTGCAGGTGCCGGGCAGGCTCTGCTGACACGTGTCATTGAGGTTCTGGGGGGGGGGAATTCTGGGAGGGGGTGTCAGCAAGGACTTCCGGGAGGAAGAGCTCACAGGGAGGGGTGGAACGTCAATAAACTCAGTAGAGGGAGATGACAGTGGGATGACTGGGGGAGAGTACCATCCGTCCATCCGTCTGTCCGTTCACCCACCTGTCCATCCATCTGTTCATGTACCCATCCACCCATCCATCCATCCATCCACCCACCCATCCATCCATCCATCCATCCATCCATCCATCTTTCCCTCCATCCATCCATCCATCCATCCATCCATCCATCCATCCATCTTTCCCTCCATCCATCCATCCACCCATCCAACCATCCACTCATCCATCCATCCATCCATCCATCCATCATCCATCCATCCATCCATCCACCCACCCACCCATCCATCCATCCATCCACCCATCCATCCATCCATCCATCCATCCATCCATCTTTCCCTCCATCCATCCATCCACCCATCCACCCATCCACTCATCCATCCATCCATCCATCCATCCATCCATCATCCATCCATCCATCCATCCACCCACCCACCCATCCATCCATCCATCCATCCACCCACCCATCCATCCATCCACCCATCCATCCACCCATCCATCCACCCATCCATCCACCCATCCATCCATCCATCCATCCATCCATCCGTCCACCCATCATGCACTGGGTCAGCCAGACCCTGTGCTGAGCTCAGGGAGGCCAGAGCTGAGCTGCTGCAGCCTGCCCAGGCTCCGGGCTGGAGCTGGAGCGGATGGTGAGGAAGCGGGAGTGAGGGAGTGAGCGGGGCCGAGCGCCTGGCCGAAGCCTGGCTCTGGGATCTCACCGGCCACCATGGCGTCTGCCCCGCTCCTGGGCCACTGGGTCCATTTGCCGGCTATGTCCCCATCCCCTCTCTCCCACAGCACGTGGGATCGTCCTGCCGGGCCGGCTGCTTGTGCTCCCGTGACTCCAGACCCTTCCCCATCTCCCCCCAAATCTCAGGGGACAGCGGAAGCACCTCTGCTTCCTTTTGGAAGATTCCTTCAGGCCTGGCCCGCCTGGCCGGTGCGGCTCAGAGGCTGAGCATCGACCCACGTATGGCACTGAGAGGTCAGCAGTTTGATCCCGGTCAGGGCACGTGCCGGGCCAGCCGGTCAATGTTGATGCTTCTCTCTCTCTCTCCCTCCCCGTTCCTCTCTTTCTAAAAAATCCATAAGAACCATATTTAATAAAATGAAAAAGCCCCTTCTCTGGTCCTGGAACATTACCAGACACACGGAGCCCCAGTTTACACCGAGTCAAGGCAACTGGTGGACCTGACAATATATTAAAAAAAAAAAAAATTCCAATAATCATACGCGCTCCATGCACGTAAGATGTAGAGGGGGGAATACAAACCTCCCATAAGCCCGTTACATAAAACTAACCGGTGTGAGCACGGTCACGTGGGGGGGGTTATGTCCTTCAGCCATATAAGCACTTGTGTGTGTTTTCCCCAAAGGAATCATCCTGCACGTACTCACCTCCTCCCACCACTGCGGCCGAGGGGCCCGTGAGGCCCTGGGGTGGGGGTGGGGTGGGATGGGGATGGGGGTGGGGGTGGGGGTGTGGGTGAGGGTGGGGTGGGGATGGGGGTGTGGGTGGGGTGGGGGTGTGGGTGTGGGTGGGGTGGGTGTGGGTGGGGATGGGGGTGGGGATGGGGATGGGGGTGGGGGTGTGGGTGGGGGTGGGGTGTGGGTGGGGTGGGGTGGGGTGGAGGTGGGGGTGGGGTGGCCCTCTGTCCTCAGGCCCGGGGGGCAGGCACGAGGCCCGGGCTTTCCCCAGGGGCTGCCCTCGCGGTCTCTCTCCGCTGACGCTTTTCCTGCAGAGGGACGCTGACCTCGCACAGCACACCCTCGGGGGGCGGTGGGGGAGGCGTGGTGGCTATTTTTAGCCACGCCGGCCCCTGGAGCCTTTGATTCCCAAGGCTGAGCGAGGCCATCCTGTTCCCGGTCACATAGCAGCACGGAGGGAGGCGGAGGGAGGCGGAGGGGAGGCGGCTGGAAGGGCCAGCGGAGCGCAGACCGGCCACGTGTCCCCCAGCCTTGGCTTTCTGGTCTGTAAGATGGGGACGACACCACCGCCAACCGCTCCGGAAGCTCGAGGAGTTGATATGGCAACAAAGACCTGGTCAGGCCGAAACCGGTGTGGCTCAGTGGTAGAGCGTCGGTCTGCGGACTGAAGGGTCCCGGGTTCGATTCCGGTCAAGGGCATGTACCTTGGTTGCGGACACGTCCCCGGTAGGGGGTGTGCAAGAGGCAGCTGGTCGATGTTTCTCTCTCATTGACGTTTCTAACTATCTCTCTCTCTTCCTCTCTGTAAAAAAATCAATAAAAAATACTTTAAATTAAAAACAAAGAAGCCCCAGCTGGTTTGGTTCAGTGGCTAGAAGCTAGAGTGTCAGACGGGGGACAGAAGGGTCCCTGAGTTCGATTCCCAGCCAAGGTCATGTACCTGGGTTGCTGGCTCGATCCCCAGTAGGGGACGTGCAGGGGGCAGCCAACCAGTGATTGGTTGCCTCCTACACACACCCCCACCGACCGGGGCCGGGGAGCGGGCAACGGAGGCACATACCCTTGAGTGGATTCGTGGATTCGAACCCGGAACCTTCCAGTCCGAGGGCCGAGGCTCTGTCCACTGAGCCAAACGGGGGGGGGGAGGCTCCGTGGCATAATTTCGAATGAGAGAAACGAATTTCAGAAATGCGTAGTTCATTGGATCCACAGGTGTTTTCTATGTCTGCCGGGTACCGGGAGCTGGGAACACCGCAGGGAGTGAAACAGGAAGGGGTCAGAGTCCCTTCCCGTGGGCAGGCCGTCCACAGAGACACGCGTGTGCGTGAACAACAGGTCCTCTCTGGACAGGAAGCACCGAGCGAGGGTCCTGGGAGGGGATGCGAGGCCGAGGGAGCCACGGGGATTGGCCCTTGGCCACTGGGTGCTTTCAGCTTGCTCTAGTTTTTCAACAAGTATTTCTCATTTCTGCTCAAAAAATGGACTAAGGGACAGTTATCAGGCCAAGTTATTATGTCTAATCCCAATTCCTCGAGATAAAACCACACCACCCACCAAACAGAAAGAAGGAGGGGAAAAACAAAGAGGGAGGAGGAAGGAGGGGGAGATTGGGGGGAAAGGGGAAAGAAAGGAGGGAAGGGAAAGGGGAGAAAAAGAGAGATCCTGCTGATCCATGTTGACTTGGAGGAGCCAGAGCTTGGGGAGCACTTAGCCAGGCCTCTCGGGGGGCAGCCGCTGCAGACACAAATCCTGGCACCCAACCAGGGACCTACTGTCCACAAGCTTATTCTCAAACAGACGGGCAGTCAGAGTGGATGATGGGTAACCGAGAGGAGCCTCAGGCCAGGGTTCTCTCTGACCCGGGGTGGCAACAGGCACACCCACCACCTACATATGTGTGCATCTCCCTCGCCAAAGCCGGTGTGGCTCAGTGGATAGAGCGTTGGCCTGCAGACTGAAGGGTCCTGGGTTCAATTCCGGTCAAGGGCTTGTACCTTCGTTGGGGGACTGCACATCCCCAGTGGGGAGGGGGGGGGTGCAAGAGGCAGCTGATTGATGGTTCTCTCTCATCGATGTTTCTAGTTCTCAATCTCTCTCCCTTCCTCTCTGTAAAAAAAAAAAAAAAAAAAAATCAATAAAATATTGATTTTTTTAAACGCATATGTAAAAAAAAAAAAAAAGATGCGTCTCCCTCACTTAGAGCCATGTTGGCTCAGAGCCCGGTCTGGCCGAGCCCCTGGAACTTCCTGGTTTATTTGTCTGAGGGGTGCTGCCGCCCGAGGACGTGGGTGGAAGGCCCAGGGGGCGTGTTTCTGCCCCGGTGGGGCCCCCCAAGATGACCGTGGGGTGGTCGGTCCCTTCTTTGCCCTGAATCTGCTACCTCTGCGCTTGCCTTCCCGCCCCCTGCGTGTCCCTGGGGCGGATGCTTTGTGGCTGCGGGGCCGTGGGGCCCTGTCATCTCAGTTCCCCCGACGGACACTGTCGCCAAATCGCAAACCTGGCGAGCAGGCTGTCCGGGAACGCAGCCCGGCCACCAACAACACCAGCCTGTGTCGTCTCGTTTTACTCCCGGTTCTTACTGTTCCAGGGAAAGAAAAACAAAAAAACAAACCACGGCTGGACTTGAGTATCTGAAGCGGTCACATGCTTTACTCAGGACACAAGGACCTCTGGTTTTCTCGCTGGGACAGTGAGAGCTGTCCCTTCCCTTCCCGGCTCCTGAGACGAAAAAAACAGAGCTTCAGGGTGTGCTGTCTCCTTCCGCAGCATCCTTCCCGGACCGACAGCTGGACGAAATTCAAACTGCTCCCGAGGCGTAGTTTGAGGTGACACGTCCCCGTGCCCTTACCCCCTCCATGTGCACTCTGGCATGTTTCTGCCCCAGGCCCTTTGCACGTGCTATTCCCTCGGCCTGGAAGACTCCTCGCCCAGGTGTCCGCATGTGGCCTCCCTCCATCAGGTCTCTGCTCCAATATCACCTTTTCAGGGGGCGGGGGGAGTCTTCCTGGACCACCCTCTTTATTATTACCATTTTTTCTTTTCTTTTCTTTTTTAAACATTTTATTGACTTTTTTACAGAGAGGAAGGGAGAGAGATAGAGAGTTAGAAACATCGATGAGAGAGTCATCGACCAGCTGCCTCCTGCACACTCCCCACTGGGGACGTGCCCGCAACCAAGGTACATGCCCTTGACCGGAATCGAACCTGGGACCCTTCAGTCCGCAGACCGACACTCTATCCACTGAGCCACACCGGTTTCGGGGCTTCCTCCTTTTTCTGATCCTTTTTCTTCACACGTTTCAGGGAGCTATCCCGGCTCTTAGAGTGCTCTTACTATTAACTCTCTTGGCAAGGATCTTGCCCTCAGCTTGCTGGCTCACAGTAATGCCCACTGCATGCTGGGTGGCACGGCTGATGCTTCCCGTTTTGCCATGGTAACGTGCGCGGGGCGTTCCTTGTCGAGCAGCGCCCGTCCCCTGGATGCCCACAGGTGCAGGTGTCTGTGGCCAAAGGAGCAGCTCCATGCCTTCTGAGAGGCCCAGAGAGCGCACAGCGGGACCTCTCTCTCTCCCTCTCTGGGGGCCATTTTGGCGAGTCAGTCTGTGGAGCCACGTCACCAGGAGCCCCGAGTGGGGCCGACCTGGAAGACGGTGGTTCCGGCAGAAAGGAAGTGCTTTTGCCTTCTTTTTTTTTTTAATCAATTTCAGCTGAAACCGGTTTGGCTCAGTGGATAGAGCGTCAGCCTGTGGACTGAAAGGTCCCGGGTTTGATTCCGGTCAAGGGCATGTACCTTGGTTGCGGGCACATCCCCAGTGGGGCAGCTGATTGATGTTTCTAACTCTCTCTCTTCTCTCTCCCTTCCTCTCTGTAAAAAAAAAGTCAATTATATATATATAATAATAATTATATATATATATATATATATTTTTTTTTTTAATCAGTTTCAGAGAGAGGAAGGGAGAGAAGGATAGAAACATCAATGATGAAAAAGAGTCATGGACCGGCTGCCTCCTGCATGCCCCCCTCCACTCCCCAGGGGATCGAGCCCACAACCGGGCATGTGCCCTTGACCGGAGGAATGGAGCCGTGACCTCCTGGTTCCTAGGTGGACACTCAACCCCTGCGTTAGCCTGCAAAGCCCCGCTCCCCCCACCCCCTGCCCCGCTCCCCCCGCCCCCTGCCCCCTGCCCTTACGTAACTCCCAGCAGGGCCGGCCCGGCACCCTGGGACTGAAAGTGACGGAGCCGCTGGTTGCAAAAATAGGGGCCCAAGGCCTCTTTGGTTCTATTTTTACTGAAACCCCGGTAACTGTTTCTGTCGGAGCAGCTCGGCTGAGGCGGGTGCGTGCAGGAGTCGCTCTGCTTTGAAGTGAGCAGCCGCTCCGGGGCTGGGGGCGGAGGGCTTGTCCAAAGGCACCGGGGCGGGGAGGTGCGGTCCCAGGCTCTGCTCAGCCCCTCGTGGGCGGTTTTCCTGGCACAGAATCCGGTCACACACACACACACACACACACACACACACGCCCCGCAGCGGATTTTGTCACCAAAGACAACACGATAATTTGGCTTAACGGAGGTTGAAGAGAAGATAATTTCTTCTCTCTCTCTCTCTCTTTTGTTGTGTGTCTGATTTCTGCAACTTCAAACCAGTTTGAAGGCTTCCAACCTGCAGTACCCTTTAAAATATATATATATATATATATATATATATATATATATATATATATATATATATATGTAATTGATTTCAGAGAGGAAGGGAGAGGAAGAGATGGAGACAGCAGTGATGAGAGATCAGGGCCCCCCCCGGGGGGGGGGAGGCCATGAAAAAAATCAATAAAAATAAAAATTTTTAAAAAGGGCACAAAAGCTAATAAAAACATACATCGTTAGGTAGGCAGAGCCAGGAGAAAGAAACACACAGCCTAGGAGCGGGGCTGGCAGGAGCCACGCAGAAGCATCGCTTGCGTCCTAGGACCTAAACGAGTGGGAGCTCATTGGAGTTCTCGGTATCATTACACGTCATCGTCTCAGGACGCGTCCCACACACTCTCTCCCGTGGATTACAGACCGCGTGACACAGGGGTTTTGTAAACAGGCTCTAAGCCAGTGGTCGGCAAACTCATTCGTCGTCAGAGCCACATATCAGCAGCACAGCGATTGACATGTCTTTGGAGAGCCACATTAAAAAAACACACACACATTTTATTGATTTTTACAGGGAGGAAGAGAGAGAGATAGAGAGTTAGAAACATCGATGAGAGAGAAACATCCATCAGCTGCCTCCTGCACCTCCCCCGCTGGGGATGTGCCCGCAACCAAGGCACATGGCCTTGACCGGAATCGAACCCGGGACCCTTCAGTCCGCAGGCCGACGCTCTATCCACTGAGCAACACCGGTTTCGGCGGAGAGCCACATTTTTTTAAACTTCAGCTTCTCCTAACACCACGTCTTCAAAACAGACTCGCCCAGGCCGTGGTGTTTTTGTGGAAGAGCCACGCGCAAGGGGCCCAAGAGCCGCCTGTGGCTCTAAGCTACTGCGCAGCGGCTGCCAGCGTAGGGGGGCCGGTAGGAAACTCTCATCGGCTTATTTGGGGAGAATCTGAGGGAGCAGCGGGCGAGTCACCACCTTTGAGGTCTCCAGACAGATTCCGGGCACACAACCAGGAGGGAGGCGGGGAGGGTGTGTGTGCGTGCGTGCGGGGAGGCACAGAGAGATCCCGGGCAGGAGGAAGCTCGGCCAGCAGGGGCGGGGGGTGCGGGGGGTGCAGAGGGAGGGGGGTGGAGAGGTGGGGGGGGTGGAGAGGTGGGGGGGCAGCTGCGGCTGAGCCAGCTCCCGGGACCCAGAGAGCAGAGCAGAGAGCGAACCAGCCTGCGCCCTCCCACGCGCTGGCCCGCGACAGGCAGACATGGGCCATCGACATTTCCAGAAGGAAACAGAGGTGCCACCAAGCAGCCATGGGGTCCCCCAGAGAATACTGCCACGCAGTCTCCCCCAAACCAGCTCTCTTGCCCTGGCTCCCAGAGCCCGTGTGCACCCCTGGGGCCTGAGGACAGATCTCTTTCCGGGGATCTGTGGGGCGGTGGGGTCCCCGGGGCGTGAGGACAGCCAGGAGGCGGGTGCCCGAGCTGGGAAGGAGCCAGGACACCCGTGCGCCTCCCTTTAACTCAGCCCCCCACGCTCTCACGGACGGTGCAGCTCACCGAGGCGCCTTTCTCTCCCGGGACGGGCTTTGCCGGCAGAAAAGCCTTTCGAGGCCACAGCCGCCTGTGGAAGTAACGGTCCTTCCCGACTGACGGAGTTTACTGGTCTTTTAAAAGGGCCTAAACACTGGGAGCTGGGCTTCCACTGCGGGGCGCGCCCTGTCCGGCGCTGTGCTCCTCCTAAGAACCTTCGGAATGATCTATAGCAGCCGTGGGCAAACTACGGCCCGCGGGCCGGATCCGGCCCGTGCGGCTGTTCTATCCGGCCCGCGGAGCCGAAAGAGCGGAGGGTTCTCTTGCTCTCCCCTCCGCTCCTTCACCAGCAGCCCAAGAGGAGAGTGCCAGCATGGTCAGGTTGCTTTTGTTCCGGCCCTGCGGTCCAGTGTAAGGACCCATGGTGGCCCTCGAGGCAAAAAGTTTGCCCACCCCTGGTCTAGACACTCGGTGAGTAGCCTCATCTGAAATGTGCTCACGACCTGAGAAAAGGCTTCCTGGACTGCTCAGTTCTTTTCTTTCTTTTTTTAAATTTAAATTTTAATTATTTATATATATATATATATATATATATATATATATATATATATATATTTTTTACAGAGAGGAAGAGAAAGGGATAGAGTTAGAAACATCGATGAGAGAGAATCATCCATCAGCTGCCTCCTGTACCACCCCCCCACCGGGGATGTGCCCGCAACCACAGTACATGCCCTTGACCGGAATCGAAGCCGGGACCTTTCAGTCCACAGACCGACGCTCTACCGCTGAGCCAAATGGGTCTCGGCTGGATGCTCAGTTCTTTTTAAAAATATATATATTTTATTTTTTTTTGTGTTTTTTTTTTTTTTTTTTTTTACAGAGAGGAAGACAGGGAAAGTTAGAAGCATCGATCAGCTTCCTCCTGGACACCTCCTTTCCCCCACTGGGGATGTGCCCGCAACCAAGGTACATGCCCTTGACCAGAATCGAACCCGGGACCCTTCAGTCCGCAGGCCGACGCTCTACCACTGAGCCAAACCGGTTTCGTCAAGTTCTTTGAAAAGAAGCCCCGTGCCTGGCCGGGGTGGCTCAGTGGGTTGGGGCGCCCTCCACAGTGCACAGAAAGGTTTTGGGTTTGATCCCCGGTCAGGGTGTGTGCAGGAAGCAGCTAATTAATGTTTCTCCCTCCTCTTCTCTCTCCCTTCCTCTTTCTCTCCCGGTTTTTAAATGTTTTAATTGATTTCAGAGAGAGGAAGGGAGACAGAGAGAGACAGAAACATCAATGATGAGAGACTCCTTGAACAGCTGCAGGCCTCCTGGAAATCCAACTGTGACCTCATGGTTCATGGATCAGTGCCCAACCACTGAGCCTCCCTGGCCGGGCTTTAAAAAAAGCAATTAAGAGATTAAAAAATATGTACATTAAAAAAAAAAAAGGGGAGCACATTACTTAATATTTACCCGGAATCTTGGATAAAGCGGTGAGTGCGTGGGCATGAAATGCTAAATCAGAAAATGACAGCGTCTTTTGAGAAGGTTTTAAAATGTTTCGCTTCCCGAACCTGAGAGACAGCCAAGTGCCAGGGCCTCTCGTTCCCGCTGAGATAAGGCCGCTCTCCGGGAACAGCTGTGTGTGGCCTCCGTCCCGCCTGCGATCCGGGATCCGGCAGTGATTAAGCAAGGTCACGTGTTGGCTTCCATACCGCTTCTGCTGCCAGTGTGCACTGAGGTGCAATCTGGCCACATTTTATTTATTTATTTAAATATATATTTTACAGAGAGGAAAGGAGAGAGAGAGCTAGAAACGATGAGAGAGAAACATTGACCAGCCACCTCCTGCACACCCCCTACTGGGGATGTGCCCGCAACCAAGGTACATGCCCTTGACCAGAATCGAACCCAGGACCTTTCAGTCCGCAGACCGACGCTCTACCGCTGAGCCAAACCGGTTTCGGCGTCTTGCCACATTTTATTTTAATTTTTTTAATTTATTAAGGTATTATATGTGTACATAGCTTACCATTGCTCCCCCTCCCCAACCTCCCATTCATGCCCTCCCTCCCCAGAGTTCTGTGTTCGTTGGTTGTACTTATATTCATTCATGCATACCAGTTCTTCGGTTGTTCTCTTATCTCCCCCCAGGTCTCCTTCCCCTCCCCGCTTGACAATCTGCTTGTTTTATCACCGGTTTGGCTCAGTGGTAGAGCTTCAGTCTTCGGACTGAAGGGTCCCAGGTTCGATTCCGGTCAAGGGCATGTACCTTGGTTGCGGGCACATCCCCAGTAGGGGGTGTGCAAGAGGCAGCTGATCGATGATTCTCTCTCATTCATCGATGTTTCTAACTCTCTATCCCTCTCTCTTCCTTTCTGTAAAAAATCAATAAAAAAAAAAATATATATATATTTTTAAAATCAATCAACACGTTTACAAAACGCCGTGGTCGCCAGGCGAGTCCCACCTGTGTAGGACACAGCATTTCCCTATCTATGAATTGCGTGCAAACGAGAGAGCCGCTGTCCGATCACAGAAGTCTGGGAGGGTCCGCCCATCAGCTGAAACACTCGGGTGACAGAAAGCTGCTCACACAGACCGTATCCTCGTGCAAAGCGGGTCGTTTATTTAGCACCGAAACCAAACGATAAAAACACGGGGCCCGTCTTAAAACAGGCGCTGTAAAAGCCCTCCTGACGTGCGGAGTTGGCACCGAGGCGTCTGCGGTCTGGATGCCCGACCGGCTCGTGCCAGCGACGAAGGCCGTTCCCCCGGGTGTGGGGGTGCAGTGGGGTGGGGACCGCTGTCCTCCCCACAGGCCGGGGGGACCCCAGGATTGCTGTCTCCTGCTCAGCCCGGGGGTCCCCGCCTGGATCTCCAGGGGAAGTTTTGCTTAGATGCTCAGGAGCCGCTCGGGAAGCCGCGGTGTCAAGATGTGCAAAACGCACTGAAGGAAACGCGTAACCACGGCCCCACGCCGACATGTGCCCTGTAGGTTTGCTTCTCCACGGGGGGCTCTTCCTGACCAGCTGCCCCCAAGTCCCGGCTTCAAGGAGTAAGGGCTGGTGAGCACCGTTAGGAGCTATGTTGCCATGGGACAGCTTTTCCAGGGCAGGAATGGAACCCCACCGAGATGCTGTGCAGATCTCAGAGGCGAAACACAGCTCCGAGCAACCACCTCCCCTCGGGGCTGGCGGTCGAGTTCCATGGATTCCTGGTCACCATGGGTTTTAGTAAAACCCGCGCCATTCGCCTGCCTTTCCATTCCCTTCCTTATTCTCTTTAAAAACAAAAAAAAAGTAAAAAAAACATTATTGATTGCAGCGAGGGAGAGGGCGGTGGCGGGAGAGAAAGATCCGTGATGGGAGAGAATCACTGATTATCTGCCTCCTGCACATGCGCCCCCCCTCCTGGGGCCTGAACCCCAGGCATGTGCCCTGAACCGGGAATCGAACTGCGATCTCCTGGTTCGTAGGTCAATGCTCAGCCACTGAGCTAGCTGTTTGGGCATCCCTCCTTCTGCGTCACGGCTGTTTGTGGAAATTGGGGGTAACTCCCCACAGGCCGGGGGCAAGAGATACATACACGCCCAGCGTCCTGGGGTGCTGCCCTCTGCACAACCAGGAAGGGGAGGCAGTTCCGAGCGAGAGGACATTCCGTGGACAGACCCGGGTGGCTCTGAGCGAGGGGAAGAGGGCACCTCGGGCTGGCCGGCCCCTCCCAGGCACGAGGACCCCAGTGCCAACGCTCCCGCAGCCCGGGAATTCCGACCTTTGTGGATAAAGGGCTGGGGTGGCCCCTCAGCCGGGAGGGACCTCCTCCAGCACGGCCTAGCCCAGGGGTGGGCAAACTTTATGACTCGAGGGCCACCATGGGTTCTTAAACTGGACCGGAGGGCCGGAACAAAAGCAGCCTGACCATGCTGGCACTCTCCTCTTGGGCTGCTGGTGAAGGAGTGGAGGGGAGAGCAAGAGAACCCTCCGCTCTTTCGGCTCCAAGAGCCGGAATCGGCCCGAGGGCCGTAGTTTGCCCACGGCTGTCCTAGCCCCACCCGACGGCACCGCCCCCGAGACGGCTGCGGGGAACACGCCATGCCCAGGCCTCCAGGGACGGGTCCGCGAGGGGCGAGGCTGGGTCCCGCTGGCCTCTCAGTTCTCCGTGTCGGCGAGCTTCCTCTTCCTGTAGTTCTGGACCAGGCTGGAGGCGGTGATCTGAGAAGCCTGGCCCTTCTCCCAGCCCTGGAAGTCGTGCAGGCCTCGCTGGCCCGCGTGGAATAAGCCCCTCTCCACCTCGTCCAGCCGGGCGAGCAGGGCCGAGGTGTCCTCGTTGTACGCGTTCTGGGAGGAGTCCATGATGCGGCGGAAACGCCCGATAAAGGTCTGAAGGAGGAGGGAGGAGGAGAAACCAGAGCCGCTTTTTAACTGCGTGCATATGTTCACTGATTTGGGAGAGGGAGGGAGAGTGAGAGTCATCAATGAGGTCTGCTTGGAAGACTTTCAAAAGCTCAGCCTGTCTATCGTCTGTGCACTGGCTTCTTTTTCTGAGAGGGTGGCAACAGCTTTTTGTTTTCTTTTTCTTAAAAAATATTTTTTATTGATTTTTTTTTTTTTTTTACAGAGAGGAGGGGAGAGGGATAGAGAGTTAGAAACATCGACCAGCTGCCGCCTGCACGCTCCCATACTGGGGATGTGCCCGAAACCAAGGTACATGCCCTTGACCTGAATCGAACCCGGGACCCCTCAGTCCGCAGACCGACACTCTACCACTGAGCCAAACCGGTTAGGGCTGTTTTCTTTTTTCTTTTTTAATTATCACGTTAGAAACAGCACCGGTAAATGTCAGGCCAAATGACCTTCACGCCCGATGGAGGGTGTCAGCACAGCCCAGGTGACAAGTGTGTTCTTATTAAGCTAGAAACAAGGAAGTAAAACCACAGGTAGAAAGGGTGGTTCCTCCCGAAACCGGTTTGGCTCAGTGGATAGAGCGTCGGCCTTTGGACTGAAAGGTCCCAGGTTCGATTCCAGTCCGGGGCATGTACCTTGGTTGCGGGCACATCCCCAGTAGGGGGTGTGACGGAGGCAGCTGATCGATGTTTCTCTCTCATCGATGTTTCTAACTCTCTATCCCTCTCTGTAAAAAATCAATAAAATATATTTTTAAAAAAGAAAGGGTGGTTTCTTCTAGTTTGAACAGAATACCGTAAAAACTAATCACGGAAGTTAAAAAAAGGGAACAAAAAACCCAAATACCAGATGTATTTGCGGCAGGAACTCTCAGACCGGTCCTGGGCTGGGCTGTGACTGTGTACTTAAGCGCCTGACCCCTGCAATCAACCATCACCTCTTATTTCCAGGACTTTCTGCTGCCCCCAACTCTTAGCAAGCAAATATGAATGAACAGTAGACAAGTCCTACTTAAGTGTGTGTGTGTGTGTGTGTGTGTGTGTGTGTGTGTTATGCAAATGCAGTCTAACTGTTGGCTGGCCTAGAATAGTAACACACCCACTGTCTATGCCATAAATTCCCCTGGGTCGGAGTGATTTCTGGTGGCAGCCAAAGCTGACTCCTGAGGCGTGTGCGGTGCCATAGTTTCCACAACAATTACTTGCCTGGAGGAGGGACTGGGAGATGTCTGTGTTCTCTGGGCTGTCAAAATGCAGGAGCTGGGAGCCAAACCCGTAGAAGTGGGGCCCCATTTTGTGGAGGTCCACCACGTTGGCATCTGCGCTGAACACAGTCCTCCAACCCTCCCGGTAGATCTTGGGCAGGTCCACAGAGAGGATCCGCCGCTTGTTGTCAAAAAGTCCTTTTGCCAGCCACAACGGGAGTTCCAGCTTTGAGCCCTGCGTCAGACAGGAACGGAGAGTTGAAGAACAATGACAAAAATCAATGTATGTATGTGTGTGGCAAAAAGGAAAATGTGCATTGCGTGAGCAATACTGCCTGTTCTCTTTGGGGACACACTTGTATGTGAAGTCATATAGTCCCAGGTTCGAATCCCAGCTCACCACCTACAGCGGGACCCTGGCCAAGCTTCCAAACTTCTCTGGGCTTCAGTGTCCTTGCATGTTACAATGCCTAGTTACAAGGCTGTTAAGGAATTAAAGAGCGAATACATAGAAAAGTACACTCCCCCCACCCCATCCATGTCGGCACCAAAGCCCTCACTCAACGGTTGCTGACAGCATCATCATGATACAGAGAAGAATCTGGCAATGGGTGGATCCCAGACGCATTGCAGGCTCTTACAGAACCCAAAGCTGTTGTTTTTCAGTGGGAGCCAATCCTAAGGCAAGTTGAGGGTAAGGGAGAGAGGGAAAACACTGCTGAATCTGTAGCTTCAAAAATAAAATCCGTGCCGAAACCGGTTTGGCTCAGTGGATAGAGCGTCGGTCTTCGGACTGAACGGTCCCGGGTTCGATTCCGGTCAAGGGCATGTACCTTGGTTGTGGACACATCCCTGGTGCGGCTGGTCGGTGTAGGAGGCAGCTGGTGGATGTTTCTCTCTCATTGATGTTTCTAGCTCTCTATCCCTCTCCCTTCCTCTCTGTGAAAAACCAATAAAATATATATATATATATTTTTAAAATAAAATCCGTGGTGGAGGGAGCCTGACGACCTGGGGTAAATTTAGTTTTCGAACAAGTGGCCCTAGCTAGGGGAGGAGACCACCGCGGATAGACTGCTTTGGCGAGCACGACCCCCTGTCTGTCCCTAAAACTACAAATCCCAGAAGGACGCGCGCCCGGAGACGCGCAGCCCCAGGGTCGCAAGGGCCCCTGGGAATTGTAGTCTTCCCGCGCCGGGCCCCGAGCCAGGGGGTGCTTACCGGAGGGACGGTGTTGTCGGTGTCGGCCCCTCCGCTCCGCTCCGGGAAGAAGATGCCCAGGCGTGGGATGGGAATTTCTGTGCGCACTGGGAGCTTCTCGTGGGACATCAGGATGTCGTCCAGGGAGAGGAAGTTCTCCTCGTGCCCCAGCGCACCCGACTCCACCCGGAAATAAGCCTCGGACATGGCGGCGGCTTGAGCTGCTTTGCTTCCACGCGTGCGACTCGGGAGACCTCAAGGGAGCCAGGGATGCAAAGGCCGGAGGAAGCCGAGGCTGGCCGGGATGGTGCGGGTTGAACGGGTCGCTACGGCCGCCGAGCCGGATGGAAACTCTTTTTCCCGCGCACCCTCCTCCCGCGTCCGGGGCGGGCCAGGCCGGAGCAGTCGATCGGGAGGGAGCGCCGGGCCAGGCAGAAGCAATCGATAAGGCCTCCTCCCGGGCGGGCGAGGCGGGGGCGGAGGCGCTGGGAGGGGGTCCGGCCTCTCAAGTTTCCTCGCGAGTGTAGCCCGGGTGAAACAGAAGCTGGGGACGCCTACTAAAGCTGCAGGGTGCGGTTGCACTAGCAGAGGTTGTGTTTGCGGGGCCCTGCAAATGTGTCTATGAAGTGAAGGGCATGGACCTTGGCTGCGGGCACGTCCCCGGTGGGGGGTGTGCAGGAGGCAGCTGGTCGATGTTTCTCTCTCATCAGCGTTTCTAGCTTTCTATCCCTCTCCCTTCCTCTCTGTGGAAAATCAAATATATATATATATATATATATATATATATATATATATATATATATATATATATATATATATATAAAATCTCTTTTCCTTCCCCCACCTCCAGTGCACCAAAGACCTAAGGCATTCCAGGCCTGAGAGACGCTCAGAGCCGTGGGTGCTCCGCTGCAGGGAAGCCGCGGCAAATAGAACCTGACGCCTCCCCAGGCCCGCTGCTCGGGTTCCGTCACACAACAAGCCGTGCTGCGGAGGGCGGCAAACGGGAGCCGCCGTGGTTGTGCTGACAGCAATTCCAGAAAAACGTGTTCCGTGCCGGAAACTGAGCATTCGGGTTTCCTGCAAGCAGTGCAGCATGAAAAAAAAAATATATATATATATATATAGAGAGAGACAGAGAAAGAGAAAAGCGGTACCTCTGGCCGCTAGCACATTTAGAAATAATGCACAAAACACGAGGGAAGCAACAAATCTCAGGTTTACAAAAACTGCATGATTTTTATTTTTATTTATTTATTTTTAAAATATGTTTTATTGATTTTGTACGGAGAGGAAGGGAGAGGGATAGAAAGTTAGAAACATTGATGAGAGAGAAACATCCATCAGCTGCCTCTTGCACCCCCCCCACTGGGGATGTGCCCGCAACCAAGGCACATGCCCTTGACCGGAATCCAACCTGGGACCCTTCAGTCCGCAGGCCAGCGCTCTATCCACTGAGCAACACCGGTTTCGGCATGATTTTTATTTTTAATATATTTTATTGATTTCAGAAAGGAAGCGGGGGTGGGGTGGGGAGAGAGAGAGAGAGAGAGAGAGAGAGAGGCTTCAATGATGACAGAGAATCATGGATCGGCTGCCTCCTGCACGCTCCGTTCTGGGGATCGAGCCTGAAACCCGGGCCTGTGCCCTGACCGGGAATCGAACTGGTGACACCCCTGGGTCCTAGGTCAACACTCAACCCCGGAGCCACGCTGGCCGGGTTCCCTGACCTTGGTTCTCCTTTGAGCCGTGGTTGAAGGCGGCCCCCGCGGAGAAATGGCCGGGACTCGGGGAGCGTGGGGTGTGGGAGGTGGGCAGCCAGCGGCCGGGGCCACTGGGCAGTGGCCATGCGTGCTCTGTGTTGGTTAGGGGTTCAAGCCCTTCAGAAACGTGCTGGTGGGCTGAGCTTTGTGATGTGTTGGTGTGGCTCCGAAAATGTCGTGTCTCTCTTCCTAATTTTAGAGCCAGCAGATGTCACGGCTGTGTGCTCCCAAGTGGGTAGTTTTCCATTCCTTTGTTTACCCGGATCCCCTTAATATGTCCGATTTCGGCGAAAACTTCTAACTCGGTCTTCTCACTTTTTTAGCCCCTGGACTATGTGCATGTCATATCGTCTCTCATTTCCTAGTTTGTCATTCCTGTCACTTCAACACTTCAATTGCTTAAAATTTTTTTTAAAATATATTTTTATTGATTTCAGAGAGTAAGAGAGAGAGAGAGAGAGAGAGAGAGAGAGAGAGAGAGAGAGAAACATCAGTGATGAGAATCATTGATGGGCTGCCTCCTGCACGCCCCCTACTGGGGATGGAGCCCGAAACGTGGGCACATGCCCTGACAGGGAGTCGAACCCTGACCTCCTGGTTCATGGGTCGACACTCAGCCACTGAATGACGCCGGCCGGGCAAATCTTTGCTTTTAAAATAATTAAAGCTTCTCTTCTTCAGACACAAGGTATCGCTGTTTATTTCACCTTCTCACCCTCTGCCTATATAATGTAAACACTCTTACACCATTTGATAGACAGGTTTACCACACCATGAGCTATAGGATATGGCATTCAATGCCTTTCATCTTCATAAACAGGAAGCTGCTTTTTAAAAAAAATATTTTTTATTGATATTTTACAGAGAGGAAGAGAAAGAGATAGAAAGCTAGAAACGTCAATGAGAGAGAAACATCGACCAGCTGCCTCTTGCACACCCCCCTACTGGGGACGTGCCCACAACCAAGGTACATGCCCTTGACTTGGAATCGAATCTGGAACCTTTCAGTCTACAGGCCGACACTCCATCCACTGAGCCAAACCAGTCAGGCAGGAAGCTGCTTTTTATTTGTTTCTTAGTTGCCTATTTATTTTTTAGGGCCCCATGGATGCTCCTAGAATTCCTTGGGGGGTGTTTTACAGGTGGTATCATAACTTTATTTTTCTATTGTAATTTTTTTTATGGCCTGAGTTTTGTTTTGTTTGTTTATTTATTTCAAAATTACTCAGCTGCAAAGGAAGGGGCTAATGGGCTAATGCTTGAAATGTTACAAAGTAAAAAAAAATCTAAAAATATTTTGTAAGAAGGTTATGCCTAGTGATCTCCCTGTCATAAAGATAACGCTGATAGGAGAAACATTGCCACCTACAGATGAAAGGTATATTACACTTGTTTTTCTTGAACTCTTGCTAGCTTGCAACATCAAGAAGAAAGAAAAAAATTCATTTTAATCTTCATCTCCAACCTCTAAAATGTGGCTGAGTCCTGGCCGGTGTGGCTCAGGTGGTTGAGTGTGGTCCCAAGCACCAAAAAAGTCTGTCAGTTCCATTCGGGGTCAGGGCACAGGCCCAGTTGCTGGCTGATCCCCTGTAGGGGGCGTGCAGGAGGCAGCCGACCAGTGTCTGGCACATCGAAGCTTCCCTCTCTCTCCTTCTCCCTTCCTCTCTTGTCTTAAATCAATTTTTAAAAACCCACGTTTTTAAGAAACAGAGAGCGTCGAAGTGTAATCCACAGCCACTCGATGTCCCTGGGTCTTTGTGAAATCGGTGGCTTTTGAGGGTCTTTTGTTTGTTTTGACAGCGACAGAGTTTCTATCAAATAAATAAAACCTTTGCGCTCTGGGCGGAAACAGGCACTCAGACTGAGGAGTCTCCTGGTTCACGCCCTCTCCCCCCAATAAGATGCTGCAAGGGAAACCGAAGAGCAGCTGGAGCCCCAAGTTTCAATGGCGCAGGAGGAATGGTCTAAGGCTGTCACCCAGGGCGGTGACCCCGCGGACAGCAGACACTTTCCCGGGGGGCCAGTCAGGCTGTGCAGCCGCTGCTTTGAGAGTTCGTGGACGGACAGTCCAGGTGCCCAGCTAGTAGCTGCCTTGGAAAACGAGATCAGTGAAGACGGCGCCACCTGACACCAACGAAGAAAAGAGAAAGCACCAACACTGCAATTTAAGTTTGAACATCGTCAATGCGTTGACTAGGGCAGGTAGGGTTTTTCCCCTAAACCCAGCTCTTTCTAAAAACAGTGACCAGAAACCAGGGAGAACACGTTTGCTTTTGAGCATTTTTTCCCCCTCTTGCTGTTTGCAGATTCTCTGCCAGGGAATCTTGAGCGTGGAGACCCCTTTTCACGTTGTGGTTTATTTTCCTGAGTGCCCCCAGCTGGCTGCCCTTGGGAGAAACCGTGCGTGTAGATCGTCGCGGCGAGATCGCCCCCTAGCGGCAGAAATGATCGTCGCACACCAACGCCAGGGTGGCATTTGGCCTGGTGGCTGGGATGAAATCCAAGTTTTCACCGGCTGGATTTTTTTTTTTTTTAATTTAATTTTCTTGATTTCAGAGAGGAAGGGAGAGGGAGAGAGATAGAAACATTAATGGTGAGCGAGAATCATTGATCGGCTGCCTCCTGCCAGCCCCACTCTGGGGATCGAGTCCGAAACCCAGGCAGGTGCCCTTGACTGGAATCAAACCAGGGACCCTTCAGTCTGCAGGCCGACGCTCTCTCCACTGAGCCACACCAGCTAGGGCGGGCTGCACTTTCCCAGACGAGGGATGTGTGATGATGATGTAGCATGTGACAAGATTTCCTCATTAAAAAAAAAAAAAAAAAAATATATATATATATATATATATATATATATATATATATATATTATTGATATTTTACCAAGAGGAAGAGAGAGAGAGTTAGAAACATCGATGAGAGAGAAACATCGACCAGCTGCCTCCTGCACACCTCTCACTGGGGATGTGCCCACAACCAAGGTACATGCCCCCAACCGGAATCCAACCTGGGACCCTTCAGTCCACAGGCCGACGCTCTATCCACTGAGCCAAACCGGTTTCGGCTATAAATATATTTTTTAAAAAGACAATAGCTAGGATTTGGAAACAGGCTAGGTGCCCGTCAGCGACACAATAGTAAGCAATGTACACATATAATACCTTAATTTAAAAAATGAAAAAAAAATAAAGTACAAATATATATATATATATATATATATATATATATATATATATATATATATATATAACGGTTTGAGCCTCCCAGGAAGCCACGCTGGCAGGAGGAGGATGCTCACAGGGACGGGAAAAGCCACCCCCACCCTGGCCGCGGGCTTCCTCTGCCCCGTCTCACCAACCCGGGTGCCGAGGAGGCAGACAGCCCGGGGCCGGACCGGACAGGACAGTGACCTGCTGCCCTCCTTGGCCAGCCCCGGGGACAGCCAGGCGCCCAGAGAGCCCTGCCAAGCATAGGAGATAGGCGGCTTTCACCCTGGCTCCTCCGAGGCCCGGTCCAGCGGTGTGCCCGTGGGCGCCACGGTAACGGTGAGGCCACAATGGACATTCTTCCCCGGGGGGGGGGAGCGGGAGGGCCCCTGAGCGGCTCTCCTGCAGCAGGGGCAGATCGGAGCGAGCCAGCTCCTCTGCCCTCGGCGGGAGCCGATCACAGACGGACTCTGAGAACAGCCGGACGACCGGAGACACCGGACAGGGACATGGTGACTGGGACCCGCGCCCATGGCGTCCTCCGGCTCCCGGGCGCCCTCTGAGGCGAGGGGCGGCCCGGAGGTAAGGCGGGCGCGTGGCCAGGACGCGTAGGCTGGGGTTCAGATCTATTTTTTTTTAATTTTTAAAAATATATATTTTATTGATATTTTACAGAGAGGAAGGGAGAGAGATAGAGAGCTAGAAACGTTGATGAGAGAGAAACATCCATCAGCTGCCTCCTGCACACCCCCTACTGGGGATGTGCCCGCAACCAAGGTACATGCCCTTGACCGGAATCGAACCCGGGACCTTTCAGTCCGCAGGCCGACGCTCTACCACTGAGCCAAACCGGTTTCGGCCAAATCTATTTTTAAAAATATATATATTTTATTCATTTTCTTACAGAGTAGAAGGGAGAGGGATAGAGAGCTAGAAACATCCATAAGAGAAAAACATCCATCAGCTGTCTCCTGCACACACACACACACACACACACACACACACACACACACACATTGGGATGTGTCCACAACCAAGGTACATGCCCTTGACCGGAATCGAACCTGGGACCCTTTAGTCCGCAGGCCGCCACTCTATCCACTGAGCCACACCGGTTTCGGCTAGATCTATTTTTATTGATGTCAGAGAGGAAGGGAGAGGGAGAGAGAGAGAAACATCAACGACGAGAGAGAATCATTGACGGGCCGCCTCCTGCACGCCCCGCGCCGGGGATCAAGCCTGCAACGCGGCCAGGTGCCCTGACTGGGGAATCGAACCGTGACCTGGCTCACAGGTCAACGCGGGGCCACAAGGGCTGGGACGCAGACACACCTGAGCTTGGGTTCCAGCTTCCCCGCTGGGCAGCTTCTCAGTGCCTCCGGGGTCAGTTTCTGAGTCTGTAAAACGGGAGTAATCAGTGTCCACATCTCAGGGTGATCGTGCGAACCACGGAGCCAAATCCAGGCCTGTGGCCTCCGTACGTAAAAGCACGGACCGGCCGAAACCGGTGTGGCTCAGCGGATAGAGCATCGATCTGCGGACTGAAGGGTCCCAGGTTCGATTCCGGTCAAGGGCATGTACCTTGGTTTTGGGCATATCCTGGTGTGTGTGTGTGTGTGTGTGTGTGTGTGTGTGTGTAGGAGGCAGCTGATCGATGTTTCTCTCTCATCGATGTTTCTAGCTCTCTATCCCTCTCTCTTCTTCTCTGTAAAAAATCAATAAAATATATATATTTTTAAAAAACACAAAAAAACAGCCAAAACCGGTTTGGCTCAGTGGTAGAGCGTCGGCCTGCGGACTGAGGGGTCCCAGGTTCGATTCCGGTCAAGGGCATGTACATTGGTTGCGGGCACATCTCCAGTGGAAGGTGTGCAGGAGGCAGCTGGTCGATGTTTCTCTCTCATTGACGTTTCTAGCTCTCTCTCTCTCTCTCTCCCTTCCTCTCTGTAAGATATCAATAAAATATATTTAAAAAAAAAAAAACAAAAAAACAAAGCACGGACCGCCCCTGGTTGTACCCAGCATCTGGGCCCAGCGCGGTCGGCAGGAGGGAGGGAACCAGGGCGGCGGGCCCACACAGAACCCCGGCTTCTCCCTCCCCCCCAGCAGCGTTTAGCAGCGGCAGCGTTGAGGCAGGGGTTGAACGCCAGGAGCCAGACACCAGCGCCCCCCTGAGCCCGGCCCCCGGGGAAGCGGGGACCCTGGCGGGACCGACAGGCCGGGGCCGGGGCGGCCTCCTCTCCTCGGCCCGCACAGGTGGGTCCCGCCCGCCCGGAGCTGGGCGGTGGGGGGCGCGGGGATGGACTCGGGTCGGAGGGGGGGCACCGCTCAGGGACGGGGGGCAAACACACTGTTGTTCCCGCAGCTGCCCATGGTGTCTGCTGGGGATGGCGGGGACCACCGGGGCGCTCTTGGTGCTGCTGCTCTGTGCCTCCCACGCCGCTGCCAGTGAGTGCCCGCGGAGAGGCGCTCTGCCCACTGAGCCACACGGGCCAGGGCACAGGAGCTTTTAAGAAAATGCCCGTGCCCAGGCCCTGTCCCGCCGGGGGGGATGTGGGAAGGGGTCCGGGGGCAGGTGGGTGGAGTGTGCGGCCAGGAGGGGAGTCCTTGCACCCCACTCTGCAGGGGTGGGGATGAGGGGGCCCCCCCGGGGACACAGCGCCCGGGGAGGGAGGACACAGGGCGGCCAGGCAGGTGCCCGTGGGGGCACCACCCTCTCCTTCCCAGGGGGGGAGCCCATAGGGGGTGGGAGAGGTCACGGTGACCGCTAACGCGAGCCGGGTGGAATGGGGGGCGGCGGCAGAAGGGGGGCCCGCGGCCGGGTGTGGGGTGCTGGCACTTGCCCTGGCGGTGAGCCCCCCCCCCCGCACCCCCTCAGCAGGCTGTGGCGTCCAGGAAGCCGGCGACCTAGGAGCGGCCTCGGAGGAGGGGCTGGTCGGGGAGAGGGAGTTCCCGTGGGTGGTGTCCCTGCAGAGCCCGCGCCACGCGCACCTGGCCTTCGGCAGCATCCTCAGCGAGTTCTGGATCCTCAGCATCGCGTCCGCCTTTCAGCACAGGCCGGTACCCCGATACCCCCACCGGGCCCGGGGCGCCCTGGGGGGGGGTGGAGGGGGTGGGCGATCCCCCCTCAGCTGGGGGAGGCCTGGCAGGTGCACTCCTGGTGACGGGGTGACAGGCCTGGTCCCGGCTTCGGTCCTGGGTCCTCGTCCCCGGACGCCAGCCTTGGAGCAGCCGCTGCCTCCACCGTTCCTCCTCCTCCTCCTCCTCCTCCTCCTCCTCCTCCTCCTCCTTCTCCTCCTCGCAGGCAGGAAGGTCATTCCCTCCGGTCGGTTGGTCGGTCGGCCGGCCGGTCGCACTGGGGACGCACAGGCACGGACGCTGGTAGAAGCCCCGGTTTGAAAGCTCGCCTGGGGCCCTCACCATGTGCAGGAAACACGAGAGCCTTTATTTTATTTATTTATTTATATTTTTTAAAAATATATATTTTATTGATTTTTTACAGAGAGGAAGGGAGAGGGAGAGAGAGTTAGAAACATCGATGAGAGAGAATCATCAATCAGCTAGCTGCCTCTTGCACACACCCTACTGGTGTTGTGCCCGAAACCAAGGTACGTGCCCTTGACCGGAATCGAACCCGGGACCTTCTAGTCTGCAGGGCGACGCTCTGTCCACTGAGCCACACCGGTTTCGGCAACACGAGCTTTTAAGTGCAGGATCTGATGGTTGTTTGCGTCTTTGAACGTCTCTGTGTTTCCCACGTTGTTTACGTTTAATGTGCATTCTTTTAAAAATATATATATATATATTATTGATTTTTTACAGAGAGGAAGGGAGAGAGATAGAGAGCTAGAAACATCGATGAGAGAGAAACATCGACCAGCTGCCTCTTGCACACCCCCCACCGGGGATGTGCCCGCAACCAAGGTACATGCCCTTGACCGGAATTGAACCCGGGACCCTTCAGTCCGCAGACTGATGCTCTACCGCTGAGCCAAACCGGTTTCGGCAATGTGCATTCCTTTAAACCAGAAAATAAAGCCCCCCACCCGGGCATGTGCCCAGACCGGGACACGGACCGTGACCCCCAGGTCCATAGGTCGATGCTCAGTCACCGAGCCACACTGGCCAGACAAGAGCAACATTCGTTTCATCAGCCGCACAGAATCCCATGACGGACGTGCCGTCGCCCGCCCCGTGGTGGACTTTTGCGTGGTTTTCGACCTGTTCCCGGCGCCCAGCAGGGGGCAGTAGGTGGAGCAGTGCCCACGTTCTTCCCCGCACACACGGGCATCTTGCAGCATGCGTGGCTGAGAAGGGAGAGACACGGTTAGCCGTCCCCAGGGGCTGCCACTGGCCCTTCAAGAGCGTCTGCCTCGTGCTGGAGTTCCCGATGGCACTCTTTTCTCTTTAGTCTGCTGTTTTGGCTTGCTTCTCTGTTTGACCCAGGGTTCTGTGAAAGACAGAGTTAAAAAATACCCAGGTGGTAAAGTGTTTTGTTCTACTTTCCGCACCATTTCATTCTGAGCTCTCCTGGGCGGTGATGTAGGAATTTCTTGAGGCTGCCCTTGTGGTCCAGGTGAATATTATTTTAAAATATAGCACCCGCGCCGAAACCGGTTTGGCTCAGTGGATAGAGCGTCGGTCTGCGGACTGAAGGGTCCCAGGTTCGATTCCGGTCAAGGGCATGTACCTTGGTTGCGGGCACATCCCCAGTAGGGGGTGTGCAGGAGGCAGCTGATTGATGATTCTCTCTCATCGATGTTTCTAACTCTCTGTCCTTCTCTCTTCCTCTCTGTAAAAAAACCAATAAAATATATATATTTTAAAATAATAAAATATAGCACCCTTGACCGAAATCAAACCCAGGACCCTTCAGTCCGCAGGCCAATGCTCTATCCACTGAGCCGAACCAGCTAGGGCCATTGGCCAATTTCAATAGATTACATATGTGCTTCATATGCGTATTTATGCATCCTGGTACTTTATATATTTAGGTAGGGGGGGGGGTTCCCTCATCCTGGCCTGTGTCCTCTCACAGTCCGGGAGCCCTCGGGGGAAGTTCGACTGATGGCTTAGGCCTACTCTCCGTGAGGAACAAATATCCTTAGTGCTGCCGTGGAGGTGGAAGAGGCTTCTGCCGCTGTCACTGCGCTCGCCAGCTGTGAGCCCCGCTCAGGGCTTCTGGCTGAGCGGCACTCCCCCTGTGGGAGCCAGAGCACTGACTGCTAGGAGGCAGCTCCTGCATCGAGCATCTGCCCCCTGGTGGTCAGTGTGCGTCATAGCGATCAGTCGTTCTGGCAATCGGTCAATTTGTATATTAGCCTTTCATTATATAGGATTAGCTGTAAATAAATTAAATGTGTAGACTTCTACAGATGATGATTTAAAAAACCTCTTTCTTTTCAGCTTTAGTGAAACCATTTGATCATTGCCTAGGTTTACATGTTTTTACTCCCATATAAATATTTAAAAGTCCTTATTTTAATTTAGTAAAAAATTATAATGAATTCCACATTTATTGACGGTTCTTTTGCTGGATTTCCTCTGTTCAGCTCTAGAACTAACTAAATCTGTCTTCAAGTAGTTTTTCTTGCTGAAACCGGTTTGGCCCAGTGGATAGAGCGTCGGCCTGCGGACCGAAGGGTCCCGGGTTCGATTCTGGTCGAGGGCATGGACCTTGGTTGCGGGCACATCCCCAGTGGGGGGTGTGCAAGAGGCAGCTGGTCGATGATTCTCTCTCATCGATGTTTCTAACTCTCTATCCCTCTCTCTTCCTCTCTGTAAAAAAATCAATAAAATATATATATTTTTAAAAAGTAGTTTTTCTTTTTTGCTTTTTTAAAAATATTTTTTTATTGATTTCAGAGAGGAAGGGAGAGGGAGAGACAGAAACATCGATGATGAGAGAAAATATTTGATTGGCTGCCCCCTGCACGCCCCCTACTGGGGATGGAGCCCACACTTGGGGGGATGGGGGGCAGGCGCCCTGAGGCTGGGTGCAGAGGGTGAGTAACACTCGGCCCCGGGCAGGTGGGCGCGAAAGGACAGTCAGCCTGGAAACGGGGAAGAAGGCAGCCTCCTCGGCGCCTCGGCCTCTCACGACGCCCCCCTCGCTCTCCCCCCCAGGAAGGACGCCGTGGCCATCGTGGGGATCGCGAGGATGAACGCCTCGGAGGTGTCTCACGAAGAGATCCCGGTCACCACCATCATCCTCCACGAGCTCTTCGATAACAAGACGATGGCCAATAACGTAGCCCTCCTGCGGACGGACTCGGCCATGCAGCTCTCGGGCCTGGTGCAGCCCATCTGCTTCCTGGGCCGGAGGCCGTACCTGCCGCTGGCCTCGCGCAACTGCTGGGTGGCCGGCTGGAACCCCACGCTTGCAGTTACGCCTTCCTTCTCCGGGTGGAGGCTGTGTGTGCTAGCAGTAGGGGGACGGACTCACCCTGGCTGGTTTGCTCAGTGGTTAGAGCATTAAAAAATTTTAAAGTATATTTTATTGATTTTTTTTACAGAGAGGAAGAGAGAGGGATAGAGAGCTAGAAACATCGATGAGAGAGCAACACCTATCAGCTGCCTCTTGCACACCCCCTACTGGGGATTTGCCCGCCACCAAGGTACATGCCCTTGATGGGAATGGAACCTGGGACCTTTCCGTTGGCAGGCCGATGCTCTATCCACTGAGCCAAACCGGTTAGGGTGGGCTTATCATTTTTTTAAAAATATATATTTTATTGATTTTTTTACAGAGAGGAAGAGAGAGGGATAGAGAGTTAGAAACATCGATGAGAGAGAGAGAATCATCGACCAGCTGCCTCCTGTACACCCCCCACTGGGGATGTGCCCGCAACCAAGGTACATGCCCTTGACCGGAATCGAACCCGGGACCCTCAGTCCCCAGTCTGACGCTCTATCCACTGAGCCAAACCGGCCTCGGCTTATCATGTTTTTTTTAATAAAAAATACTTTTATTGATTTCAGAGAGGAAGGGAGAGGGAGAGGGAGATAGAAACATCCATGAAGAGAGAGAATCGTGGATCGGCTGGCTACCTCCTGCACGCCCCACACTGGGGATCGAGCCCACAACCCCAGTATGTGCCCCGATGGGAACTGAGCCATGACCTGCTGGTTCATAGGTGGACACTCAGCCACTGAGCCATGCATCTGGGCTAGGCTTACCAACCACTGAGTCTGGGCTAGGCTCACCTTAAGAATGCAGGTGGCTCGGAGGTTCTAGGGTTGGGCGGGAACCCACAGCTAATCAGTCAAGGTTCCCAGTGCTTGCCCGTCCCGTGGCCAGTCTGACGTTTGGTCCTTTCTTCTTCTAGTCCCACATAGAGCACAACCGGAAGTGCCCGGGCACCTGGCAACCCCACATCAGTGCGAGTTCCCGGGGTGGGGGGGGCAGGGACACGACTCCCCGAAAGGAGAGCGAACTGTCCTCTTGTCTAAGCCATCCTTGTCTTCTTGGTGACGTGGACAAGGACATGTATTCTCTGTAGATGTTGGGAAGGGATACACATGCTCTCTGCCTATATTCACCTTCAAGTTCAGAGCAAAAGTCGTTTTCAGTAGAGTCTCGGCCCCGGGCCTGGTGTCCAGGAGGAAAAGGCATCTGCTTGCTCCCATCAGGACGTGCGAGCTGTGGTTGCATTGGCTGCTGGGAGTGTCTTCTTCTTCTTCTTCTTTTAAAATATATTTTATTGATATTTTACAGAGAGGAAGGGAGAGAGATAGAGAGCTAGAAACGTCGATGAGAGAGAAACATCAACCAGCTGCCTCTTGCACACCCCCTACCGGGGAGGTGCCCGCAACCAAGGCACGTGCCCTTGACCGGAATCGAACCCGAGACCTTTCAGTCCGCAGGCTGACGCTCTATCCACTGGGCCACACCGGTTTCGGCTGGGGAGTGTCTTCTTGCTGGTGATTCTCGGCCTCTCTGTTGCACGGTGCAGACGGGAGAGCAGATGACGATGAGTATCCTGAGGAAAATCTCCGTGCAGGAAATCAACCTGTGTCCCCCAAACGAGGTCCAGAAAATAGGGTGTGGCAGCCACGTGGAGCAGGAGACCGATACTGTCTGCTTGGTAAGGACGCGGCGGATGCGCCCTGGCCCGTTTTCCCAGTGGTTAGAGCGCTGGCAGGCGGACTGAAGGGTTGTGGGTTCGATTCCTGGTCAAGGGTGTGCAACCTCGGTTGCAGGCTCTATCCCCAGCCCAGGTCAGGGTGTGTGTGGGAAGCAACCAATTGATGTCTCTCTCTCTCTCTCTCTCTCTCTCACATTGATGTTTCTCTCCCTGTCAGTCTGTCTCTTTCTCTCTCCCTCTCAACCTCTCCCTTCCACTCTCTCTAAAAATGGGGCCGAAACTGGTTTGGCTCAGTGGTAGAGCGTCGGTCTGCGGACTGAAAGGTCCTGGGTTCGATTCCGGTCAAGGGCATGTACATTGGTTGCGGGCACATCCCCGGTAGGGGGTGTGCAAGAGGCAGCTGGTTGATGATTCTCTCTCATCGACGTTTCTAACTCTCTATCCCTCTCTCTTCTTCTCTGTAAAAAAATCAATAAAATATATTTTTTTTTAAAGAAAAAGAAAGAAAGTATCCTGGAGTGAGGGTTAACAAAGAAAAAAAGGACATGATGGAGTAGAATAGGGGTGGGCAAACTTTTTGACTCGAGGGCCACAACCGGTTCTTACACCGGACCGGAGGGCCGGAACAAAAGCAACCTGACCGTGCTGGCACTCTCCTCTTGGGCTGCTGGGGAAGGAGCGGAGGGGAGAGCAAGAGAACCCCCCGCTTTCGGCTCCGCGGGCCGGAGAGAACAGCCGAATGGGCCGGATCCGGCCCGCGGGCCGTAGTTTGCCCACGGCTGGAGTAGAAGCTCAATGCGGAGAGGAAACAGGGTCACTTCCAGAGATGGGAACTCCTGAGGCAGGGGCGTCACTTGAAACTCGTGGCTGTTGGGCCTGGCTCTGTGTGGGCTGGCACCTGGCCGAGAGCAAGTGCCCAATAAACCACCCACAGAATGGGTGCCCCGTTGCCAGTGTCAGTGGAAACACGATTAGGCAATTGCACTTTTTAAAATATATATATTTTATTGATATTTTACAGAGAGGAAGGGAGAGAGATAGAGAGCTAGAAATGTCGATGAGAGAGAAACATCGACCAGCTGCCTCTTGCACACCCCCTACCGGGGATGTGCCCGCAACCCAGGTACATGCCCTTGACCAGAATTGAACCCGGGACCTTTCAGTCTGCAGATCGACGCTCTATCCACTGAACCAAACCGGTTTCGGCGGCAATTCCACTTTCAAACCTGGGTAACGGGCCAGGGTCACCTGGCCAGCCACGTGTCCAAGCTCCCACCCACACACCCTGGGGTGGGGAGGGGGGGAGAGGTCTGTGTGGCAGACCTCCCGGGGCCTCAGGACCCTCCCACAGGCGCAGGGAACACCGGGAGCACGTGCAGGGACCAGCGGCTGCCAGTGTGACCCTGACCCGCGCAGGACTGTGGGGGGAGCGAGCAGCTTCAATGGAGGATGGGAACGAGAGAGAGGGGGGAGGGGAAGAGGTGACCATTCCGGGCCAGAAGGGAGAGGAATATCAACATTCGAGGCATGAGAAGGCGGGAGAGGGATTTAGTCCCAGTACTGAAAAAGGGGCAGGACCGTGACATGCGAGCCAGGGCCGAAGCCGGTGTGGCTCAGTGAATAGAGTGTCGGCCTGCGGACTGAAGGGTCCCGGGTTCTATTCTGATCAAGGGCGTGGACCTTGGTTGCGGGCACATCCCCAGTAGGGGGTGTGCAGGAGGCAGCTGATCGGTGTTTCTCTCTCATCGACGTTTCTAACTCTCTAACCCTCTCTCTTCCTCTCTGTAAAAAATCAATTAAAAAAATATTTTTTTTTTAAAGAAAGAAATTCGAGCCAGGAAGCTATAGGCAAAGTGCAGAAGTAGACAGTTTGCACCACGAGAGGAAAAGGCATCTTGCTGAAATTGGTGGCGGGGGCAGCCCAGATGGGAAAGAGTGCCCAGTCATCCCCCCCATTTCCAGCGAGAACCGGGGTTAAACATTTTTGGAGCAATCCTTAAACTGCACAAGGATATGTTAACAATGAATCGTTCTTTTAGCCCAGCCGGTGTGGCTCAGTGGTTGAGGGTAGACCTACGACCCAGAGGTCACAGTTCGATTCCCAGTCAGGGCACGTGCCCGGGGTTGCGGGCTCCATCCCCAGTGTGGGGCGTGCGGGAGGCAGACGGTCCATGATTCTCTCTCTCCTTGGATGCTTCTCTCTCTCTCTCTCTCTCTCTCTCTCTCTCTCTCTCTCTCTCTCTCCCCTTTTCCCTTCCTCTCTGATATCAATATATTTTATTGATTTTACACAGAGAGGAATTGAGAGGGATAGATAGTTAGAAACGCCGATGAGAGAGAAACGCCGACCAGCTGCCTCTATGCCCGCAGCCAAGGTCCATGCCCTTGACCGGAATCGAACCGGGGACCTTTCAGTCCGTAGGCCGGCGCTCTATCCACTGAGCCACACCGGTTTTGGCAATAAAAAAAAATGTATTTTTTTAAAAAAATAGCCGAAACCCGTTTGGCTCAGTGGATAGAGCGTCGGCCTGTGGACTGAAGGGTCCCAGGTTCGATTCCGGTCAAGGGCATGTACCTTGGCTGCGGGCACATCCCCGGTGAGGGTTGTGCAAGAGGCGGCTGGTCGGTGTTTCTCTCTCATCGACGTTTCTAGCTCTCTATCTCTCTCCCTTCCTCTCTAAACACGAGAAAGTCCTTTGAGGACTGAAGCCTTCCGTCCTCTGTGCCCCAGGGGGAGCCGGGGAACCCGCTCATGTGCCAGCTGCAGGGCCTGGACCTGTGGGTGCTGAAGGGGATGGTGACGCCGGGCGGCGAGAGGTGCCCGGGCCTCTTCCTGTTCGTGCGCGTGGAGGACTACAGCGACTGGATCACGTCCCGGACGCAGACGGACAGCCTCCTGCCCCTGGGCCTGTTCCACCATTTCCGCCACCACCACCGGCAGCACGGCCCCGAGGGCACGCCGCCCGGGCAGCCGGTGACCGTCCCCGGGGCCGGGAGCCCCGGCCCGGCCAACGCCTCTCAGGGGGGCGCGGAGGCCTCCCCCCCGGGGACTCAGGGCGCTGCCCAGGCCGGCGGCGGCGTCGAGGGGGAGGAGGGGGAGCGGGAGGGGGAGCGGGAGGAGGAGCAGCAGGAGGAGGAGCCGTACTCCGACTACTACAGCGAGCCGGACGAGGCCGAGGCCGAGGCCGAGGAGGCGGAGGCCGAGCACGGCCTGTCGGTGGCCGGCCAGGACGGGCTGCCCCGGCCCCGGGAAACGCCGCTCCTGCTCTGCGCGGCGCTCGTTTGCATTTGGAACGGCGGAGAGTCTGGGAGCTAACCCACCCCCACAACCCCGTCCACCCCCTCCTGCCCCCCGCCCACGGAAGAGTGGGCTCGGAATGCTGAGTGCCCGGCCCGCGGCCACGCCGTCGGGGCCCGATGGCCCGATGGCCCGATGGCCCGATGGCCCGGGCCCCTGTCTCACTGCCACCCGCTCCCGGCCGGCCCGGCACCCGTGCCCTGAACTAAAGGCGGGCTGCCAGTCAAACCGAGAGCGTGCCCTGTGGTCCTTTCTGTCTGGGCCTGGGCCCGGGCCCGGGGAGGTGGCGGTGGGCCCGCTGGAGCGTGGGGGGCACCAGCCGGCGGCGGGGGGCGCGGGGCGCAGAGAGAGGAGCCCTGGGACGGGAGGGAGCCAGCCGCGCCTTTAATGGCCCCACGACCCCAGGCTGGCCTCCGCCTCCTTCCCGGGGGCGCTGAGGAGCTGCAGCTGCTGGCTGGAGGCCTTCATCCGGATCCAGTCCTTGCGGTAGCCCTTCAGGGACATCTGCGGGGGGCGGCGGGGGGGGGGGGAAGAGCGGGCTGTGGCCAGCAGAGCGCAGCCCTGGGGGGGGGCCGGGGGCCCACGGGGCAGGGTGTGGGGACCCCTGGGGCCCGTGGGAGGGTCGTCTGAAGCGGTGTCGCCAGCCTCTGGGACCACCAGCGAGGTCTCCCTCTCCCTGTCCCTCTCCCTCTCCCCCTGCATGTTCCTCTCCCTCTCCCTCTCCCTGACCCTCTCCTTCTCCTCCCTCTCTCTCTCCCTCTCCTTCTCCCCCTCCTCCTCCCTCTCCCTCTCCCTCTGCCTCTCCCCCTCCTCCTCCCTCTCCTCCTCCCTCTCCTCCTCCCTCTCCCTCTCCCTCTACCTCTCTCTCTCCCTCTCCTTCTCCCTCTCCCCCTCCCTCTCCCCCTGCATGTCCCTCTGCATGTCCCTCGCCCCCTTCCTCTCCCTTCTCTCCAAGGACCACCCAGTGGAGGCCGCTGCTCTAAGGAGCTGGGTTCCGGCCGGGAAGGGAGAAGCGGCAGGTTCCCGCTGGGAGCCTCGGCTATGTCTCAGCTCCGGGTCAGACGGGGCCGGGCCGAGGCTGGATCCCAATCCACTGCCTGCGGCGGGAGGCGGAGCCAGCATCTGTGCCGAAAGCACTGCTGTCCTCAGTCTTTTAGAAAACCTTTGTTTGTTTGTGTTTCCCATCAAGGTTTTATTGGTTTCAGAGAGGAAGGGAGAGGGAGAGACACGTGGATGATGAGAATCAGGGAGCCGCTGCCTCCTGCCCCCCCCCCTCCCTCAGGGAGCCCAGCCCGACCCCTGACCCCGGCCGGCCGCACACTGAGCAGCTCCCGGAGCCAATCAGAAGATCAGGCTCCATCCCCAGTAGGGGGCGTGCAGGAGGCAGCCGATCAAGCATTCTCTCTCATCATTGATGTTTCTCTCTCTCTCTCTCTCCCTCTGTCTTCCTCTCTGAAATCAAGAAAATAAAATAAAAATTCTTTTAAAAAAATAATAAAAGTCAACCTTTGTTTCAGTATAAGGCTCAAAAAGCTGTGGAGACTCCTCTCAGATGTTACGTGTCCAAGCATCTGTATCTTTAGGTCAAAAACTAAATCACAGCCGAAACCAGTATGGCTCAGTGGATAGAGCGTCGGCCTGCAGACTGAAAGGTCCCGGGTTCGATTCCGGTCAAGGGCATGTACCTTGGTTGCGGGCACATCCCCGGTAGGGGGTGTGCAAGAGGCAGCTGGTCTTTGTTTCTCTCTCATTGACGTTTCTAGCTCTCTATCTCTCTCCCTTCCTCTCTGTAAAAAATATCAATAAAAAATATATTTTTTAAAATGGGAAGGGCGTGGAAATCTGCCCACGCGGGCCTCTCGGGGCCGGGGCCGGGGTTGGGGCCTACCTCGGCGATCTCCACTTTCCTCTCCCAGATGTGGATGGTCTTCTCCAGGTCGCCGTTGAAGATCTTCTCCCGGACGTACATCATCACGGGCGGCGCCCGGAACTCGGCCATCTGCTTCCGCAGCCTCTTGTTCATGGCCTCGGCTTTGGCCCGGTCCTGGGGCGGGAGACAAGTCACCCGCATCCCTGCCGCCTCTGCCCCCCCCCCCCCCCCCAGTTGCCGCTAGTTCTGAAAACAATGTGCACAGTTTCAAAGGAGTGGGGGAATCACAAAAATCTCATCTTTTATAGATTGTGATGTTTGCATCCAGTTCAGAAACACCAAGTATAGCTTAAAAGTCTCTTTTCCTTCCTCACTCCCTTCCATCCCTTCCCCTTCTTTCCTTCCTTCCCTTTCCTTCTTTTTCCTTCCTTCCTTCCTTCCTTCCTTCCTTCCTTCATTTCTTCCTTCCTTCCTTCCCTTTTCTTCCTTTTCCTTCTTTCCTTCCTTCCTTCCCCTTCCTTCCTTCCTTCCTTCCTTCCTTCCTTCCTTCCTTCCCTTTCCTTCCTCCTTTCCATCCCCTTCCTTCCTTCCTTCCTTCCTTCCTTCCTTCCTTCCTTCCTTCTTTCCTTCCTTCCTCCTTTCATTTATTAAGAGAGAGAAACATTGCCCTAGTTGGTTTGGCTCAGTGGCCTGCGGACAGAAGGGCCCCGGGCTTGATCCCCAAAGTGCTGCGTGCAGGGGGCAGCTGACCAGTGATTCTCACCATTGATGTTTCTCTCTCTCACCCTCTCACTTCTCTTTGAAATCAATAAAAATACATGTTTTTAAAAAAGAGTCCTCATACACAGTAAATGCTCTAAATGTTAACCATTATAAAGAAGAAGAAGAAAGAAACATCAATTGGCTGCCGCCTGCACACCCCCCACTGGGGATGTGCCCACAACCAAGGTACATGACCTTGACCAGAATTGAACCCGGGACCCTTCGGTCCACAGGCTGACGCCCTATCCACTGAGCCAAACCGGTTTCGGCTCGATTTTTATTTATTTTTTATTTTTTTAATTTTTATTTTTTAATATATTTTATTGATATTTTACAGAGAGGAAGGGGGAGAGATAGAGAGAGCTAGAAACGTCGATGAGAGAGAAACATCGACCAGCTGCCTCTTGCACACCCCCTACCGGGGATGTGCCCGCAACCAAGGTACATGCCCTTGGCCGGAATCGAACCCAGGACCTTTCAGTCCACAGACCGATGCTCTACCACTGAGCCAAACTGGTTTCGGCTTGGCTCGATTTTTAGAGAAAGTGGAAGAGAGGGAGGAGGATGAGACAGAGAGAGAAGGTGGGGTGGAGAGAGAGAGAAACATTGATGTGAAAGAGACACATCGATTGGTTGCCTCCCGACTTGCAACCCAGGCACGTGCCCTTGACTAGAATGGAACCCATGACCCTCCGGTGTGCAGGCCGACACTCTAACCACTGAGCACACCAGTGGGGCCAAGCCCAGTGCTCTTTTATTTTAAAAAATATATAATTTATTGATATTTTTTACAGAGAGGAAGGGAGAGGGATTAGAGAGTTAGAAACATGCATGGGAGAGAAACATGGATCAGCTGCCTCCTGCACAACCCCCTACTGGGGATGTGCCCGCAACCAAGGTCCATGCCCCTGACCGGGATCGAACCCGGGACCTTTCAGCCCGCAGGCCGGCGCTCTGCCCGCTGAGCCACACCGGTGCGGGCTGGGCGGCTTGGATCCTGGTGGACAGTGGCTCAGGGCTTTGGGAACCCCCCGAGCCCGCTCTCACCTCCTCCACTTGGAGGGATTCCTTCTCGATTTTCTCCAGCAGCTCGTGCCTCTGCAGGATCTCCTTCTCCAGGTTGATGGACATCTCTATGGCTCGCAGCAGCCTCTTCTGGAAGAGAGCAGAGCGGCCCGCCTGGAGCGAAGCCGGCCCCGGGGGCTCCCCCCGGGACGGGCGGCTCCGTGTGAGCCAGAGAAAATCAGGGCCGTGCGGCCAGGCCCTGCCCTGCCCACTCGCCCAGGGTTTCAGCAGCCAGTGAGAGAGCCCTGGGCTCTGATCCTCACCTGAGGGGGGGCGAGCTGGGGAGACCCAACTCCCACCCCACTACTTACAAGTGTCCCGGCCAACCGCACTGACCACCAGGGGGCAGACGCTCGCTGCCGAGCTGCAGTGACTTGGCAGCGGAGGTTCTGGGGTGACGCACCCCAAACCAGAGAGGAGGGAGCCCCGTTCCTCGCTGGGGGCCTCGAGATTCCAGCTTTGGCTATGGGTTATGCTGTTGCTAGGGCAACATCAGCCCCGAACCCTGTACCGATGGCAGCTTTGCAGAGGGGTGTCCAAGTGCCGGTTTCGGCCCGATCCCTGCAGTCCAGGCAGAGGAGAGGGACCCCACCTGCTGGAGGGACCCCCGCCCGCTCTGCAGACGCCCTTCGAGCCGGGGTGCCGGGTGCCCTTGGTGCTGGGGGGGTGGCGCTGACCAGCCGGAGCCCCGAGGCGCACAGGAGGCGCGGCGGGCCGGGGAGGGACCGTGGGAGGTTGGCTCCAGGGTGTGTCTGGCCAGTCTAGGCCAGTCCCACCTCGACGGACACCTTCTTTTTTTGTTGTTGTTGTTTTTTTTGTTTTCTTTTTATTTTTTTATTGATATTTTACAGAGAGGAAGGGAGAGGGATAGAGAGCTAGAAATGTCGATGAGAGAGAAACATCGACCAGGTGCCTCTTGCACACCCCCTACCGGGGATGTGCCCGCAACCAAGGTACATGCCCTTGACCGGAATCGAACCCGGGACCCTTCAGTCCGCAGGCCGACGCTCTACCACTGAGCCAAACCGGTTTCCGCATGGACACCTTCTTTTTAAAAAATATATTTTTATTGATTTTTTACAGAGAGGAAGAGAGAGGGATAGAGTTAGAAACATCGATGAGAGAGAATCATGGATCAGCTGCCTCTTGCACATTCTCTACTAGGGATGTGCCCGCAACCAAGGTACATCGACGTTTCTAGCTCTCTATCCCTCTCCCTTCCTCTCTGTGGAATAATCAATAAAATATATTTTTTTAAAAACACTCGCAGAAGTGACCGTGTCTGCCTCCTTCCCGGCTGTGCCCTCGGCACCCACCGAGCCGTGCCTGGCATGGCGCCCGGTCCGTGCGGAAGCAGAGGGACGTTCACCTGCGAGTTTTTGACAAGATCGCCCACGTGGCGTGTGGTCCTCACATGGCGTGGTCCCCTCCTGCCCGCCTCCCATCCCCTGAACACGCCTGAAGCGCCAGCAGTTCCTGAGATCACCTGGGGGGGCTGCTGGGAGGGGCTCCGTCATCTGCTGACTGCCATCTGTCACCAGGACAGTGGCCCCTGCGGTTCGGACTGACCGGCTCCTGTTCTGCCCACCGCGGCCCGCGGCCCTGCTGCCCGGGTTCCGAGGCGCAAACCAGCCGCGCGGCGTGTTTAGACACGTCCCCACGAGCGAGCGCCGGCCGGCCGCATCTTATAGACCAGAAGCTCCGCTCCAGAGCTGGAACCTTTCAGTCTGGCCTTTCCCCGCGAGTCCAGACAGGCCCGGTGCTGTGCAGCCGGGGCACAGGAGAAGGTCGAGGCCCGGCGTGATGACGTGATGCGGGCTCCAGCAGGGCCTGGGAGCCCGGAGGAGGGCTCCGGCTCCCGACAGCGGGGATCAGATAAGCGAGCTACGGACGACATAAGCGCCAGGCGCCGGCCTGCGGGACGGTCACGGCCCCGTCCCGGGCGACCGAGTTCCAGAAAGCCGGCGCCGAGCTGCCGGCACACCTCGTTCTGGTGGGACAGGCGCCGGGCCGGGAGTCGCAGCGGGCCGCAGACCTGGTGTCTGAACCTGGCAAAGTACCCTGCCTCTCCGGGCCTCTGGTTTTTCATCTGCGAAAGGAAAATCCTGGGCGAGCATCAGCCTAGTCTGGACACATTCCAATTCACTTTTTAAAAAAATATACACTGAGTGGCCAGATTATTATGATTGCTGAATGCATTATATATATATATATATATATATATATATATATATATATAGAGAGAGAGAGAGAGAGAGAGAGAGAGAGAGAGAGAGAGACCTGGTGCACGCATTTGTGCATGGCTAGGTCTGGCCAGCCTGGCCAAGGGGAGGGGACACGGGCGGTTGGCTGGCCTGCCTGCCTGATGGTCGAACTCCTGGTCGAGGGAACAATTTGCATATTGGCCTTGAATTATATAGGATATACACTGAGTGGATAGGATCTCATATTATTATGCGTTCAGTGGTCATAATAATCTGGCCACTCGGGGTAAGTATTTTTACTGATTTCAGAAAGGAAGGGAGAGAGACATAGAAACATCAATGATGAGAGAGCATCATGGATCGGCTGCCTCCTGCCTGTCCACCCCCACACCCCCACGCCCCCCACGTGCCATGACCCAGGCATGTGCCCTGACCAGGGATCAAACTGTGACCTCCTGGTTCATTGGTCGACACTCAACCACTGAGCTACGCCGGCCAGGCCCAATTCACATACGTGTGGGCCACATGCTGCCCTCATGTGAGCCACCGGCACCCGTAGCCATGGCTGCTACCTGGGCCCAGACAGACGGGAAGTATTTTAAGCTTTTGTTTTGTTTTGTTTTTTTATTGATTTTTTACAGAGAGGAAGAGAGAGGGATAGAGAGTTAGAAACATCGATGAGAGAGAGAAACATCGACCAGCTGCCTTCTGCACACCCCCTCCTGGGGATGTGCCTGCAACCCAGGCACATGCCCTTGACCGGAATCGAACCCGGGACCTTTCAGTCCGCAGGCCGACGCTCTATCCACTGAGCCACACGGGTTTCGGCAGTATTTTAAGTTTTGCAGGCCCAGAAGCAACACTGAGTATGCTATATAGTTACTTATATGAACAAGAGGGAGAAAAAAAAACCAATTTTCCACAAATGTTTTATTGATAAGGTTTCCAATGTCAGGGAATGAAGTACAATCGTTCGGACCGCAGGTCCGCTAAGGAGAAGAATGGCGTCTCGGGGGGAGAAACTGGTTTTGCTTCACTGGGCTCCAAAGGCAACGTTCTCCACCAAACAGATCGCCAATGTGCCGTGAAAACCGTGCCGGGCTCCCCGGCTCGCGGGCCGGGCCCGTGGGCCCACGGCTGGCCGGCCACCGCCTCGGCCGGCTGCTAGCGGGGTGACCCCAGCCCAGCTCACGCCCGTGGCCCTGCTTGGTTATGCACAGCGCCTCCCTTTCTCCAAAAAGGGTTCGGTGTGGGTGAGGACTTATTTAGCAGCGTCCTGGTTTATATAGCTAGGATGGCTTTCCTTTGCGGGGTTTATAAGCAGGGAATGCTTTTTATACGCCTAGACAAAACAGGGCCCTCGGAGTGGTGAGCGCTCAAAACTCACTGTGCATACAATCATCTGGGGAGTTAAAAAATAAAACCCTAATTCAATTGGTCGGGGTGAGACTAAGGTGTCCTTTTATCTTTTTTTTAAAAGTAGAAGCACCTGGCCACCTGGCTGGTGTGGCTCAGTGGTTGAGCGTTGACCTATGACCCAGGAGGTCATGGTTCAAAGTCCCAGTCAGGGCACAGGCCCAGGTTGGGGGATTTATCCCCGGTGTGGGGCGTGCGGGAGGCAGCCGTCACCGATTCTCTCTCATCGTTGACGTTTCCATCCCTCTCTCCCTCTCCCTTCCTCTCTCTCAAATCAATACACTTTTTTTTTTTTATAAGTTAGAAGTTCCTCGGGTGGTTCCAATGCACAGGCAGGGCTGTGAGAGCATTGGGGTGCTGTGGGAGGCGTGGCTTTCACAGGAGAAGCTGGGGGGCAGGGAGAGACGGAAGCAGCAGCGGGGAACCGCCCCGTGGCAGGGCCTGGGGGGCATCGGGGCACGGACCTTACTTTGTACGAGTTGAGGATCTGCAGGGTGGTCCCCGACGCCATCTTCAGCCGGATCAGCTCCTGGTTCCTCGCCTCGATGATCTCCAGGAACTGGGCGTTCTCGATCTTCAGCTGCTGAAAGTCCACGTCGTGGAGGGCCTCGCCCACCTCTTCCTTCTACGGGGCCGGGGGAGAGGGGGGGAGGGGAGGAGGGACATGAGGGAGGGGCTTCCCAGTGTGGGGCCCACATTCTGGAAGTCAGGCGTCATTCGGTCACTCGACCCACACCCCCTGCGGATCCGCGTGGGGCCAGGCGTGGCACGGGACCCCGGGGGCAGAGATCTGAGTGCGTAGGCCACCCCGTGGCCTCACGGGGCGCATCCTGGGTGAGGGTTCGAGGACAGGTGCGGTGTGGAGGCACAGGGCTCCGGGTCGGCTACACAGAACAGACTCGGGCGAGACAGGTCATGTGACCTATTCTTCACATGATGCTTTGGGGGGGGGGCACTGTGGCTCTTGGAGTGCGGCCTGGCCCCAGCAAGGTCAACTATGGCTGGGCCACTGGCCCCTGGGCAGGAAGGTCAGGGAAGGAAGGAGAGGAGCTTGCATGTGCCCTCAGTCACGCTGTGCCGTCCCAGCTTGTGGAGTCTTTCCAGATCCCAAGTCCACCAGGAACTAGTGCCCGGACGTGTTAGTTCTCCTGCCCAAGGCTGTGTCCCTGTCCGCGGCCACCTCTGACCGACCTGCGTGCCGTCGGTGCCCGGGTTCAAGCTTATACCGAGCCCACGGAGCGAGGAGGGGACGCAGCCCTGTCACCACGCCCCGGGGACCCTCTGCACGCCCGCCTTCCTGCCTTCAGGTCAGCTGTCCAAGGACTCACCGAGGAATATGGCCACGTCACCGGGCCACGTCCCCCCTCAAACCATCAACAAGTACGATGCTGGCCGAAACCGGTGTAGCTCAGTGGATAGAGCGCCGGCCTGCGGACTGAAAGGTCCCCGGTTTGATTCCGGTCAAGGGCATGGACCTTGGTTGCGGGCACATCCCCAGTGGGGGGGAGAGGGGGGTGCAGGAGGCAGCTGATCGATGTTTCTCTCCCATCAATGTTTCTAGCTCTCTATCTCTCTCCCTTCCTCTCTGTAAAAAAAATCAATAAAATATATATATTTTTAAAAACAAAAACAAGTACTATGCTGGGCCTTTTAGATTCAAGCAGACTCCGTCCACAGAGTTACCAGCACAGACACTGTGTTAGTTCCCCGTGGCTGCTGTAACAGGTAACCACAGACCCAGTGGCCTATCGAACGACACAGATCTACCACCTCACAGCTCAGGAGGTCGGAGCCCGAGACAGGTTCCGAGCTGGGCTGGAATCAAGGGCCTTCCTTCCAGGGGGGCCCCCCGGGGAGACTGCTTCCTCCCGCCGCCAGCTGCTAGAGGCGCCTGCCTGCCTTCCCTCCTTCCTTCGCGCAGGACGCCTTCCTCTGCCTTCAGAGCTCTGTCTCAGGGCATCGTCCTGGTCTGCCATGGTTGTGGGTTTGATCCCCAGTCAGGGCACATACACAAATCAGCCAATGAGTGCAAAAATAAGTGGACCAACAAATTGAACACCCCCTCTCTCCCCCTTCCTCTCTCTAAAAATCAATAATTTCTTCCTTCCTCCCTCCTTCCTTCCCTCCCTCCCTCCCTCCCTCCCTCCCTCCTTTCTTTCTTTCTTTCTTTCTTTCTTTCTTTCTTTCTTTCTTTCTTTCTTTCTTTCTTTCTTTCTTCTTTCTTTCTTTCTTTCTAATACACCAGCCTGGCTGACTTGGCTAGGTGGGGTTGAGTAATGACCTATGAACCAAGAGGTCACTGGTTCAATTCCCAGTCAGGGGCACATGCCTGGGTTGTGGGCTCAATCCCACAGTAGGGGGCGTGCAGGAGACAGCCAATCAATGATTCTCTCATCATTTATGTCTCTCTCTCTCCCCCCTCTCCTTTCCTCTCTGAAGTCAAATTTTAAAAAATTTCAAAAAGCACATCACTCTGACCTCTGCTTCTGTTATCACATCTTCTCTCTTCCTCACCGGACGCATGTGATTGCGCGGAACCTTCTCAGACAGCCCAAGATTATCTCCCCATCTCAAGGTCCTAGACTTCCATCACATCTGCCAGTTCCAGGAATGAGGGCACAGACATCTCCGGGAGGACGTGGTTCTCCCGACCACGGTCACTGAACCAACAGAAGCAGCCACATACCTGCCTCAGCTGCAACAGCAACTTTTTCCTCATGACTTTGAGAGAAACGTTCTTCAGACGTAATTTGTCTTTTATATTATCCTGAAAAATAAAAGCGATTTTTTAACCCACTTCTCTTCCTCTTCCCTGTTGGTTTGAAATGTTGGTAAGTCGTTGGCTGTACACCGAGCCCTGAGCCCCAACAATCAGGCCCTTGTGTTAAGGCCCTTTCACATCTACGGAAGCTGGTGTTGCTACAGGATTTCATTCATGCCCGAGACGCAGAGGAAGCTGGGTCTGTCCTCTGCACGCTTTCTACTGCTTTTCAATTCAGGACAAGCCGAGACCGGTGTGGCTCAGTGGTAGAGCGTCGGCCTGCGGACTGAAAGGTCCCGGGTTCAATTCCGGTCAAGGGCATGTACCTTGGTTGCGGGCACATCCCCAGTGGGGGGGGGGTGCAGGAGGCAGCTGGTCGATGTTTCTCTCCCATTGATGTTTCTAACTCTCTATCCCTCTCTCTTCCTCTCTGTAAAAAAATAAAAAATAAAAAATAAAAAATCAATAAAATATATAAAACAAAACAAAACACAACAACACCCTGTGGGGAGAGGGACTAAAAACCCCTCACATGGAGCAATGCTGACGGGGGACTGCATGTAGGGGGGCTCCCCCCCTCTTTCCGTCCTCATTCAGTGACTCTCTTCTCCCTTCTGCAGTGCCGAGCTCCCGCCCACTCACCCTCCGGCGGTTCGCGTCCTCGATGTACTTCAGCACTTTCTGAGTGGCCAGAATGCTCCCTTTCTTCTTGGATATGGTTTTCAGAATATCCTTTTCAAACTCTTGCATTGTTTTCTGAACCTCGGCCATCCGAATCTCAGCTTCCTCAATGATGGCCTGGGGGGGGGGGGGCGGGGGCAGCACAGAGAGAGGACAGCTTCCAAAAGTCCCCAAGGGTGTCTCCCTCAGAGGAAACCCGCCTCTGCCCAGTGTACTGCGTTCCTTCCTAGTCTTAGAGGCAGATGTGACGGCGTGAATGTTATTAGGTAAAAGCATGCCTCAAAAAAGTGAAACATGAAAAGGCAGCAAACAACAGAGCCTCAGGGATCTTCATAAATATATATTTTCATGTCTGAAATATTATTTATCCATTAAAATTATAACATTAATATAATATAATATAATATAATATAATATAATATAATATAATATAATATAATATAATTGCCAGCAGCCAGGGGAAGGAAGGCCTACTCTTGCATGAATTTCATGCACCAGGCCTCTAGTATAATATAATATATGTGATATGTGGTATACGATATGTGATATGTGATATATGATATATGATATACAATATACGATGTGTGATATATGATATGATATAAAAATATGTGGAAGATATGCGCCAAAACATTAACCACAATCACAGCAGGGGAGAGGGGTTAGAGGGAGACAAAGAGGCACTCTTAGCCCGGCCAGCACGGCTCAGGGGTTGAGCGCTGACCTATGACCCAGGAGATCATGGTTCGATGGCCCCTCAGGGCCAGACCTCACGCTTGATCCCCAGCATGGGGCGTGCGGGAGGCAGCTGACGGGCGACTCCCTCTCATCACTGATGTTTCCGTCTCTCTCTCTCCCTTCCCCTCTGAAGTCAATCAAGAAATATTTTCTTTTAAAAATTAGCACTCTTGCCGAAACCGGTTTGGCTCAGTGGATAGAGCGTCGGTCTGCAGACTGAAAGGTCCCAGGTTCGATTCCGGTCAAGGGCATGTACCTTGGTTGAGGGCGTATCCCCAGGTGGGGGGTGTGCAGGAGGCAGCTGGTCGATGTTTCTCTGTCATCGATGTTTCTAACAAAATAAAATAAATTAACCTAATTCATCATATCAATAGACACACACACGAAAAAAGGCTGGGCTTCAAGTTGTCTCAGTCTACTTGTATTTCTTTCAAAAGCACACACACTCACTTGAACGTCCCACAGGCACTTCCTGTAAGACGGGCGGATGGAAGGACAGACAGAGGAAGCCAGATGTGTGGGGGGGACCCGCAGGGAGAAAGGGTTACCTCGTGATGCTGCAGGTCCCGCTCAGCGTTGGCCCGCAGGTGCCTTATTTCCTCCTTTGTGTCTTCCAGCTCCTTCCGCACGAGATCGCACTTCTGGTCCACGCTGAGGGTGGTCAGCCGTTCCGTGCCCGAGCGGGACTTGGACTTGCGCCTGCTTCGCAGCTACAGCCCCGGGGGAAGACAGAGCCGCTGTCAGGGGAGGCCCCGGCCACAGGGCCGCTCCGGGCGGGCACCGACGTGGCCCGCGGACCGGCGAGAAAGCACCTGGAGGAGGACAGCCAGAGAGAACAGACCCAACGCCAGGGGGTGCTGGCGATTAGGCCGGAGGTGACCCCTGGTTCACCAGCCAGCCTAAGGCCCACGCGTGGCAGCGAACTGGAAATGAATCAGGGGCAGTGTCTCCGGGACGGAGAGAAGGTGATGAGCCTGCCCTGGACTAGAGCATCCAAGTCCGTGCCAGGGAAAGCCAGGAGCTCAGAGCTTCCTGCGCTGAACACAGAAGAGAAATTGGATGGAGGGAGGGGGAGGTGGGGAGGGACAGTAATCAGCAAAGACACACACACAGACAAAAACGTGGGATCTCCTATGCATTCGAGCCACGGGTCGCGTGCAGGCGGCCCAGGAGATGTGCGGACCTCAAGATGGGATTGTTTGGCTCTCGAAGGATAGGCTTACACACAGTTTTTAATTTAAAAAAAATTTAATTAGCCCCCCAGCCAGCATGGCTCAGTAGTTGAGCACCCACCTATGAACCAGGAGGTCACGGTTCGATTCCTGGTCACCTGCCTGGGTTGCAGGCTCGATCCCCAGTGTGGGATATGCAGGAGGCAGCTGGTCAATGATTCTCTCTCATCATTCATGTTTTCTGCTCTCTCTCTCCCTTACTCTCTTCCTCTCTGAAATAAAAAAATTAATTAATTAATAAAAATAAAAAATTAATTACCCACACTTGAAAATCAGGAAATTCCATAAAAATAATTCAGATTTCCAGCTTCTCTGGAAAAAATCAGCTACTCTTGACAACCCCAGGCCACCGGGCTGGGCCTCGCAGACGAGGAAGGAACTTTCCAGCGCCCACACAGGCCCACGTCACCTCTCTAAGTGCCTGGCGGGGCCTTGTAAACATTTTGAGTCCCCCAACTTGAGGGAACTATTTCAAACAAACTAAGATATTCTGGGAGCCCCAACCGGTCTGGCTCAGTGGAGAGAGCGTCGGCCTGCGGACTGAAGGGTCTCAGGTTCGATTCTGGTCAAGGGCATGGGCCTTGGTTGGGGGCACATCCCCAGTGGGAGGTGTACAGGAGGCAGCTGATGGATGTTTCTCTCTCATCGATGTTTCTCACTCTCTCTCCCTCTCCCTTCCTCTCTGTAAAAATCCATAAAATATATATTTAAAATAAAGATTCTGGGAAAGTCAATCCACTATTAATTAAACCCGATTCTTCCTCACACTAACTTTGAAGAGAAGCCGTGAGCAGGAAGAAAGAATCAAAGGAAGGACAGGAACAGAGTCATAGGTCCCTCGGCCAAAGAAGGCACGCCAAGGGCGGGTGCGCAAAGACCGCGTGCGTCTACGGGGACAAACTGAGCGAAACAGGCCTTCAGAATGTGTACCTGTGCAAACTCTGATCCTGACATTTTGATTTCAGACAACCGCAGCATTCGCTGTTCCTTGGACTCCAGTTTATTTAAATATTTCTGAAACATCTCTGTCTCCGTTTTGAGAGCAGAGTTTCCATAGCTGCAAGACAGAGTGCACCTGAGTTAAGGTCTGTTAGTAGGTAGGTCCACGCCAAATAAATAGCATTTAACACTTACTGGCTACGCACCTTGACCTTCTACAAGATACGTAACCTCGTGATGCCTCGGTTTTCTCGCCTGTGAAATGGGAATAGCCACAGAACCTACCTTTTAGGTTGCAGTAAAGAATGTAAAGCATGCCGAAACCGGTTTGGCTCAGTGGCAGAGCGTCGGTCTGCAGACTGAAAGGTCCCCGGTTCGATTCCGGTCAAGGGCATGTGCACTGGTTGCGGGCACATCCCCAGGAGGGGGTGTGCAAGAGGCAGCTGGTTGATGTTTCTCTCTCATCGACGTTTCTAGCTCTCTATCTCTCTCCCTTCCTCTCTGTAAAATATCAATAATTTTTTTAAAAAAGAAAAGAATGTAAAGCATACATGCCTGGCACATAATAAGTGCTATTTATGTAGCTGATATGTTTTTAACACGTCCAAGGGGCCACAGAATTCAAAGCAATCACATTCCATTGAAGATTGTGGCGGAGATGAAGCTACAAGTTTCACCTCCAAGCATCTTCTACTAGCCCATTTGTGACATTCCTTCTGAATTCATTCATTCTGGAAGTCTCGTCCAGAATCTTCAGATGTTTCCTTTGATTTAATTTCTCAAGTTTTTTTCTTTTCCCCCCTTTCCAAGAACCAGCAGATGCAGTAACCACTGGAAACGTATCATAAATGATGGAGAAGCTTTGAACAGATGGTTTTTAAACAACTAGAGAGGACAGACCTGGTGTGTCCTGTGTAAGTCAGGAGTATGACTCTTTGCTTCTTCACTTCATAGATACATATAAGTATCATGCATGATACATATATGTAGCATACATACATATAACATATATGTACATGTTTACATTGGAGAGAGAACAGCTTTGATAGTTTTGTATGTTATCGAGTTAATCCCTGTTTGGCTGGATTTTAAGATGAGTGGAAACGGCTCAATGAAAACCCAACAAATCAAAGTGTCTTTCTTTTTTAGCACAGGTCACATTCCCACTGCAGGTTTGTGGCGCTGCGCCTGCGCCCGAATCCCAGCACGACCACTGACGAGCTGTGTGGCCTTTGGAAAGTGGCTTACCCTCTGTCTTTGCTTCCTCACCCGCCTTGGGCGTTACTGCACCGTTATTATATAAGGTCATATAGGCAAATCACTTGGCACGGAATAGGCACTCAAAAAATAGGAGTTATTAGTGCCTTAGCAGGTTTGGCTCGGTGGACAGAGCCTCTGCCTGCGGACTGAAGGGTCCCCGGTTTGATTCTGGTCAAGGGCACAGGCCCGGCTGCAGGCTCCATTCTCAGTAGGGGGCCTGCAGAGGGCAGCCTATCAGCGATTCCCTCTCATCATTGATGCCCCTCCCTCTTCCTTCCTCTCTAAAATCAGCAAAAAAAATATATTAATAAAAAATAAAAAGAGCCAAAACCGGTTTGGCTCAGTGGATAGAGCGTCGGCCTGCGGACTGAAAGGTCCCAGGTTCGATTCCGGTCAAGGGCATGTATCTTGGTCGCGGGCACATCCCCAGTGGGAGGTGTGCAGGAGGCAGCTGATCGATGATTCTCTCTCGTCGATGTTTCTAACTCTCTCTCTCTCTCTCTTCCTCTCTCTGTAAAAAATCAATAAAATATATTTAAAAATAAAAAGAGCGATTAGTAGTCATACCTCAGTGCAAACCTGAACTGGTTATCGATGCAAGGCAGACCACCTGTGCAGCCAGAGTCATGGTGTTCTGTGTGCCACCAACAAGTCCTACAATTACCTCTGCTGCATCGTGGAATCTTGCTATCCAGTTTACCTTTCACAAGTAGGTATAAAACAGACCGCTAAAAATACGGACTCCTGGGCCAGCCCCTCTTTGTTGTTCATCCCCATGCTTATAGGGTGGATGCAGGCATAACCTGACCCATACTAAAAACATCAGCCGCCACTTCCCTTTGAGCATAGATCCTCAGCCTTGGAAAGGTGCTTGGAGGTCTCACCTGGTCCCGCCTGCCCCCCGCCGAGCAGAGGCTGGGCCAAGCATGCGTTTGGGCTCCAGGCAGACCACCAAGCTGAGGCTCTGGCCTCACCCACCACGCTCCTCCGGCGCCCCCCGCCCTCCCACCTCCACGTGGGTCTGGCTCCATCGATGGCGTGTTAGGTCCGTGGCGGCGGACACGCAGCGCTAAATGCAAAGGCGAGTATTTCCCCCACACACTTTGTGGGGGTCTCAGGGTCTTGACCATCCCCCAAGGTCCAGGGCCACACAGTAAAGAGGGGCCGCCCCAGGAGCCAGCGGGGCCCCGTACCTGAGCTCTTCCACCAGGCTGAACAGCTGGATAATGGGCAGATCGTTTTCCTCCCCGGCCTCGCTGGCAGTCGTCTCGGTGTCGTCCTCAGCCATCGCGCTAACTGAGCGGCCCTTGCCAAGGTCAGGTGTGGCCAACCCAGAGAGCCCGGTGCTAGCGGCTAAGCGTCAGCTCGGGCTGCAACCAGGCAGTGCGTTGCCTGGCAACGGGACGCGGGCAGGATGGGGCGTGGCTTCCCGAGGCCCCGCCCAGCGCTCCCCGGTCCCGCCCCCCATCTCCGAGCTGACCAGAGCGAGGTCTTTGTCCTTGACCAGGCGCCTAAGCGCGTTTGCTTTAAACTTCTTCAACAATAATTTTTAAAAAATATACCGTATTTGCCGGCGTATAAGACGACTTCTTGGCCCTGAAAAATATGCCTCCAAGTGGGGGTAGTTTTATACAGCGAGTATATAACAAACTCTGTATTTTTTAGTGGAAATGTTAGGGGGTTGTCTTATATGCCCAGTCTCTTATACGCCGGCAAATACGTATTTTTCGGGGCCAAAAAATCGTCTTATATGCCGGCAAATACGGTATATTTTATTGATTTTTTTTTTTCACAGAGAGGAAGAGAGAGGGATAGAGAGTTAGAAACATTGATGAGAGAGAAACATCGATCAGCTGCTGACCGGAATCAAACCTGGGACCTTTCAGTCTGCAGGCCGACGCTCTATCCCACTGAGCCAAACCGGTTAGACCACAACAATAATTTTAAAAAATATATTTTATTGATTTTTAAAAATATATATTTTATTGATATTTTACAGAGAGGAAGGGAGAGAGAGAGAGCTAGAAAGGTCAATGAGAGAGAAACATTGACCAGCTGCTTCTTGCATACTCCCTACTGGAGATGTGCCCGCAATCAATGTACATGCCCTTGACTGGAATCGAACCCGGGACCTTTCAGTCCGCAAACCGACGCCCTACCACTGAGCCAAACCGGTTTCGGCTTATTGATTTTTTTTAAAGAGAGGAAGTGAGAGGAATAGAGAGTTAGAAACATTGATGAGAGAGAAACATCCATCAGCTGCCTCCTGCACACCCCCCACTGGGGATGTGCCCGCAACCAAGGTACATGCCCTTGATCAGAATCGAACCCAGGACCTTTCAGTCCGCAGGCTGACGCTCTATCCACTGAGCCAAACCAGTGAGACCACAACAATGCTTCTTAAAACGATAATAATAGTAATGACTGGCTCTCCAGCACTTACTATGCCCTTGCCACCTCGGCAGCAGCCTTGTGATAATATCATTACTCTGTTCTCCAAATGAGGACACAGACACAGGGAGTGAAATCCATTTGTCGGTGTGTTTTCCTTCCTCTACCTCAAGGGGGGGCTTCTACTCTGCTCACCCACTGGTGCTTCTAGCCTATGAACTGCACTTTCTCTTAGGTGCCAGTGTCCTGCATTTCGGAAAGGAAAAACAAAAAGCTGGCTGATTATTAAATGAATATACATACATTCAAGAGACCTTTAACTGGGCACCGAATGTGCCCTGAGCAGCTTGGGGAACTCCTGGAGCACGCCGTGCCAGCCTCACGAAGTTTCCAGTTAGCCAAAACCAGTTTGGCTCAGTGGATAGAGCATTGGCCTGCAGACTGAAGGGTCCCAGGTTCGATTCCGGTCAAGGGCACGTACCTTGGTTGGGGGCACATCCCCGGTGGGGTGTGTGCAGGAGGCAGCCGATCGATGATTCTCCCTCATCGATGTTTCTAACTCTCTGTCCCTCTCTCTTCCTCTCTGTAAAAATTCAATAAAACATATTAAAAAAAAAAAGAAGTTTCCAGTTAAACCATGGAAACAGTCCCTAAATCAGATCATCCCAGCCTGAGAGATTAAGCCTCACACCGTTTCGTAGCTATCATCTCATCTGAGCCTCAAAAGTCTTAAAATATATATATATATATATATATATATATATATATATATAATTGATTTTTTTACAGAGAGGAAGAGAGAGGGATAGAGAGTTAGAAACATCCATCAGCTGCCTCCTGCACACCCCCTACTGGAGATGTGCCCGAAACCAAGGTCCATGCCCCTGACTGGAATCCAACCTGGGACCTTTCAGTCCGAAGGCCGAAGCTCTATCCACTGAGCCACACCAGCTTTGGCAAAAGTCTTAAGGAGTTAGTATTATTGTCTTCATCTTACAGATCAAGAGACGGAGGGATAGACTAGGTGACCCATGGACACACAAGAATGGCATCAAGCCCTACCCGGTTTTGGCTCAGTGCATAGAGCATTGGCCTGCGGACGGAAGGGTCCCAGTTCCGATTCCAGCCAAGGGCAGATGCCTGGGTTGTGGGCTCCATCCCCAGTAGGGGGAGTGCAGGAGGCAGCCAATCAATGGTTCTCTCTCATCATTGATGCTTCTATCTCTCTCTCCTTCTCCCTTCCTCTCTAAAATCAATAAAATATATATTTAAAGTATTTTTAAAAATTTTTAAAGAAATACTTAACATCCATGCAAATGGATGCCAGTCCCAAGAGGGCCCGGAGAGCGACGGGGCCCTGCAGAGGTGTCAGCCATTGGGCTGCGTGATGTAGCGGACCCAGCGCTGGTGGAGGCACGGGCAGTGGGAAAGAGGTAGCATGCAGCTTTAAGGAAGACCTGGGAGGAATCACAGGGCAATACCTGGAACTCTAGACAAAGACCATGTGGTCCCCAGCAGGAAATGTCACCCCTTTTGAGAAGCAGCTCCTGGCCCAGCCGTGGGCAAACTAGGGCCCGAGGGCCGGATCCGGCCCGTTCGGCTGTTCTGTCCGGCCCGAGGAGCCGAAAGAGCGGAGGGTTCTCTTACTCTCCCCTCCTCTCCTTCACCAGCAGCCCAAGAGGAGAGTGCCAGCATGGTCAGGTTGCTTTGAGAACGGTCCAGTTTAAGAACCCATGGTGGCCCTCGAGTCAAAAAGTTTGCCCACCCCTGTGACCTGGCCCGTTGGTTTGGCAGCCGTTCATAACAGGTTATCGCGTAAAAAACTGACTCAGCCCTGGCTGGTTTGGCTCAATGGACAGAGCGCCGGCCTGTGGACTGAAGGGCCCCAGGTTCGATTCCAGCCGAGGACAGATGCCTGGGTTGCAGGCTTGCTTCCTAGTAGGGGGACGAGCAGGAGACAGCCGATCAATGATTCTCTCTCATCATTGATGTTTCTATCTCTCTTTCCCTCTCTCTTCCTCTCTGAAATCAATAAAGATATATATATATATATATATTTTTGTTGTTGTTGTTGTTGTATTGTTGTTGTTGTTTTAACTGACTCAGCTTGCACGCCTTGAAGAAAAACACTGACAATTGCCATTGTTATTTCTTAATCTATTTATTACCACTTAGGTAATACTGTTGCCCAATAAAAACACTCATAACAATTACTGTTTCAGATTCTATTTATTGACTGCTGCTACCTGCGTGCCAGACGCCGTGCTGAGCACGTCCCACACCTTATCTCGCTGCATCGGCGGGATGGTTCTAGGAGATGCTGGTGCCTTCTCAGCCCCCATCTGACTCGGGAGGAGACAGACACGTTGAGCAACGTTCTCAAGGTCACGTAGCTATTCCGGGTGGGGCTGAAATTCAAGCCCAGGTTCATGCCACTCTGCTCTTCCTCCTCGTCCTGTCCACCCTGTGAGGGCAGTGGCTGGGGGTAGGGCACAGGGGAGGGACTATCTGGAGACATTTTTGTTTGTTATAACCGAGGTGGGGTAGGGGGTCTGTCATCTAGCGGACAGAAACCAGAGGTTGCACTGGTATTAGTTTCCCAAAGCTGCTGTAACAGCCACAAATGGCTTACGACCACAGAAAGGTATTGTTTCGCAATTCTGGAGACCAGAAGTCCAGATCCAAGGTGTTGGCCAAGCCACACTCCCTCTGAAGGCCCTGGGAAAGAATCCTGTGGCTTCTGGCAATCCTTGTCATTTCTTGGCAAGGGTTTTTTAACCCTATCACTCCATGTTCACGTGGCTGTCTTCTCCTCCTCCTCCTCCTCCTCCTCCTCCTTCTCCTTCTCCTTCTTCTCCTCCTTCTTCTTCTCCTCCTCCTCCTCCTCCTCCTCCTCCTCCTCCTCTTCTTCTTCTTCTTCTTCTTCTTCTTCTTCTTCTTCTTCTTCTTCTTCTTCTTCTTCTATGTTTTCATAAAGAGAGGAAGAGAGAGGGAGAGAGATAGAAACATCCATAATGAGAGAGAATCACTTATTGGCTGCCTCCTGCATGCCCCCTACTGGGAACCCAGCCCACAACCTGGGCATGTGCCCTGACCTGGAATTGACCTCTTGGTTCAATGGCTTCTTCTTTGGGTGACCTTGCCTCTTCCTCTGAGGACAGAAGTCATTTGATTCAAGGCCAACCCTAAGTCCAAGAAGAGTTCACCTCAAGATCTTGAACTAACTACATTTGCCAAGATCCTTATTTCCAACAAGGTCACATCCTGAGGTTCCAGGTGGACGTGAATTTGGGGGGGTGGAGGGGGAGAGGACACTGTTCAACCCACTACACTGCCAACCACCTTTTCATGCACGGGACAGACACACACACACACACACACACACACACACACACACACACACCCCGCAACAAAGAATGAACTGGCCCACATGTCCACAGCACTGAGGGTTAGAGGGAGGCGTGTCTCCTTGGGAAGCGGTGGGGATGCAGTTGCGAAGAGAAAGGGTCTCAGAGCAGCTTAAAGTCCAGAGACCACCCCACCTCCACTTTTCTGACCGCCTCTAGTGTCTCCGTGTGCATGCCGCCCCTGCCGAGCATTATCTTTGTAGCACTCTGCATTTTGACTTAAGAATGATATGGTCTGCTGAAACCGGTTTGGCTCAGTGGATAGAGCATCAGCCTGCGGACTGAAGGGTCCCAGGTTCGATTCCAGTCAAGGGCATGTACCTTGGTTGTGGACACATCCCCGGTGGGGGGTGTGCAGGAGGCAGCTGATGGATATTTCTCTCTCATTGATGTTTCTAACTCTCTATCCCCTTCCTCTCTGTGGAAAATCAATAAAATATATTTTTTTAAAATAAGTGGAACAACAAGTCAATGCTTCTCTTTAAAAAAAGAATAATAATAAAAAGAAGTGCCAGGCCTCTTCTTCCCCAAAGGGAAGATGCTAAAAAAAAAATCAGATAAAGGAACTGGCTTAGGGACTGTGGTTATTTGTATAGAAAAGAGACCACCTGGGGAGGCGGACCATCCTCTGACGGCCCCCCGAGCACCTTCCTCTCTTCCGTCGGTAAATATATGAGAACCTGTCGTGCGTGTGGCCGAGGGAGGCAGCAGTGAGCAGCCAGCTCACAGGAGCTCCAGCCTGACCCGGAGAATGGCAGCGAGGTGGTCCGAGAGGAAGACTGCATGTCCAGATTGCCAGGGGTCAGGGGTCAAGCGAGGTCAGAGCATGTTCCGGGCCCGCAGATGCTGTGCAGCAGTTCTGATACCAGGCTCTCACCTTTTTTTTTTTTTTTAAATCCTTACCCGAAGGTGGTATCTGAGAGGGGAGAGAGAGAGAAACATTGATGTGAGAGAAACGTCAGTTGGCTGCCTCCTGTACACAGCAGGATGCTCCAACCCACGGAGCCACCCAGCCAGGACCAGGCATCCGCTCTTTATTTTATTTTTCCCCCACCATTTTTTTATTAAGATATTATATGTGTACATAGCTTACCATTGCCCCCCCCCATACATGCCCTCCCTCCCCAGAGTTCTGCGTCCATTGGTTGTACTTATATGCATGCATACCAGTCCTTCGGTTGATCTCTTATCTCCCCCAGATCTCCCTACCCTACCCCCTGTCATTTGACAGTCTGCTTGTTGTTTTATTGTCACTATACCTATCTTTCTGTTCATTAGTTTATAATGTTCTTTATTATCTATAAATGAGTGAGGTCGTGTGGTGTTTCTCTTTCATTGACTGGCTTATTTCACTCAGCATGATGTTCTCCAATTCCATCCAGGTTGCTGCTAATGATGAGAATTCCCTCTTTTTTATGGCCGCATAGTATTCCATTGTGTCGATGTACCATAGTTTTCTGATCCATTCATCTGCTGACGGGCACCTAGCCTGATTCCAAATCCTAGCTATTGTAAATTGTGCTGCTATGAACACAGGGGCTCCCCCTGGTCCCACCGCCCCCTCCCCCAGGTCACACGGCTCCCCCTGGTCCTACCGCTCCCCTGGGGCACACGGCTCTCTCGGGGCACATGGCTCCCCCAGGAGGCTTCCACTTTTTAAAGTCATCAGTGCCGCGTGGCCCTGTGCCCCCCTTCCCCAGCGGTCGGTCACTGGTCCACACAAGCCAGGCGCTGTGTCGGGCACTGGATGAGCGCTCGGAATGCCAAGGTGGAAAGGCCACGGGCCAATCCTGGCCGCACATGCCCTGAGATCGATTCCTCTCCTCCCCTGCGTCTCAGGGAAGGGGTGGCAGCGAGCCCGTTAGGGTAGGTTTCCCAGGCACCTGGGTCAGCTGGAAGGCAGGAGAATGGAAGAAGCATGGAGGGGGAGGGGGGTAGAAGGCGTGCCCTCTTCTCTGCCTTGGCGATGTCTCTGGTGGTGGCTGACTCTTCTCTGTGGCTCCAATCCCATGGACCGGCCTGTCCCGGTCCCACCTTCCGCAGGTGGCCCCCGCCCCTGGGCCCCCGAGGCCGCCCCTGCTCCCCTGCCCCTCCAGCTGGCCGTAGCCGTGGCCTCCCCTCCCCCTTGCTCCTGGGCCTCCCCTTGCCTCCCCCGAGTGTGTATCCGATTCCCTGCAAGCAAAAGGATGATGAAAACCTTTCACTGCCCCCAACGACAACCTCTCCCCCCAGGCCCAAGGGTCTCAAGCTCCCCAGCCCCCACTCCCACCCCTGGACTATTGAGACTATCACAGACCGCGTGACACGGAGGAAGAAGAACGCTCTCCCTCCCTCCCTTCCTCCCTCCCTCCTCACCTTCCCATCTCAGTCCACACCCCCAGGGGAAGCCGCGTCTAGCAGCTCCGTGTGGGGGGCGTGCAGACCCTGTGCGATGCGTGTCCGGTTTTCTGGATTAGGGTGTTTATAGAGCAATGTTAGGTTTACAGCAAAATGGCGGGGAGGGTGCAAAGGTTTCCTTAAACTCCCCCCTGTCCCCCCCCCCGGCCCCCCGCACTCATAGCCTCCCCCACCACCAACACCCCCCACCAGAGTGAACATCGCTTACAGCAGAGGAGCCGGCACCGACACATGGTTATCACCCAGGGTCCAAAGGTTGCGTGATGGTTTACTCTTGGTGTTGCCCATCCTGAGGTTTAGATAGCACGTACAGTGACATGTGTTCACAGTGACGGTATCTACTGTCCCCGCCCGAAGCGTCCTCTGGGCTCTGCCAGTCCCCTGGCAACCCCTGGCAACCCTGATCCTTTTCCTGTCTCCATAGCTTCGCCTGTTCCCGCATGTCTCCTGGTTGGAATCACGCAGCACGTAGCCTTTTCAGATCGGCTTCTGTCACCCAGAAATGTGCAGTTTAAGGGTCTTTCATATCTTTTCGTGGCCTTATAGCTCATCTCATATATATATATATATATATATATATATATATATATATATATATAATTGATATTTCACAGAGAAGAAGGGAGAGAGATAGAGAGCTAGAAACGTCAATGAGAGAGAAAGAGAGAAACATCGACCAGCTGCCTCCTGCACACCCCCCACTGGGGATGTGCCCGCAACCAATGCACATGCCCTTGACTGGAATCGAACCTGGGACCCTTCAGTCCGCAGACCTACGCTCTACCACCGAGCCAAACCGGTTTTGGCTTATAGCTCATCTCTCTTTGGTGCTGAGTAATATTCCACGGTCTGGAAGTATCACGGTTTATTTTATTATCATTAATTATTTTTAAACCTCACCTGAGGATATGTTTATTGATTTTTTCAGAGAGAGCGAGAGCGATATAGATAGATATATAGATGGAGAGAGAGAGAGAGAGAGAGGACCTTCACAGTTTATTTATCCATTCACCTGTGGAAGGAGATCCTGTCTGCTTACATGTTTTGGCAGCTGTGAGCAATGCTGCTATTAACATCCATGCTCGGGTTTTGGGGTGGACCTGGGTAAACACCAAGGAGTGGCATTGCTGGCGTGTATGGTAAGTGTAATATGTTTAGGCCGAAATGGGTTTGGCTCAGTGGGTAGAGCGTCGGCCTGCGGACTGAAAAGGTCCCAGGTTCGATTCCGGTCAAGAGCATGTACCTTGATTGCGGTGGGGGGTGTGCAGGAGGCAGCTGATCGATTGTTCTCTCTCATCGATGTTTCTGACTCTCTATCCCTCTCTCTTCCTCTATGTAAAAAATCAATAAAATATATATATTAAAAAAAAAGAGTAATAGGTTTAGTTTTGCAAGAAACTGCCAGGTGTCCTTACTGCTCTGCATTCCTGGCAGCTGCGAATGAGAGCAGGAGGTGTGGCCGGTGCTCAGGATTCTGGCCGTTCGGCTAGGCCCGGGGTGGTATCTCGCTGTTGCATTATTTTGCATTTCCCACGTGAAGGGATGGGGAGCACCTTTCCACATCTTATTTGCTATTTTTCTTTAGGGAGGTGCTGTTCAGGTTTGACCCTTTTTAAAATCAAGTTGCTTCTTCTTTTTAAAATATATTTTATTGGTTTTTTTACAGAGAGGAAAGGAGAGGGATAGAGAGTTAGAAACATCAATGAGAGAGAAACATCGACCAGCTGCCTCTTGCACACCCCCCACCGGGGATGTGCCCGCAACCAAGGTCCATGCCCTTGACCGGAATCGAACTCGGGACCTTCTAGCCCGCAGGCCGACGCTCTACCACCGAGCCAAACCGGTTTTGGCTCCTTGAATGTTTTCTTTCTGCTCTCACATTTATTTACCTTTTTTATTTATCCTTTTTTTTTTTTTAATTGACAAGGCTCCTGTTTCTGATTGCCTCCTGTCGCAGCAGCCGCTGTTGGCACTAGCCCTTGGCATTCGCCCCTGCCTGCTTGCTGCCCAGGGCTGTGTGCTGCAAATATCTGCAGAGCTCTGCCCAGGGGCTGTGCTCTTCCCAGCGACGTTGGCGGCCTAGGTGTAGGGCGGACCGGAAGTGCCGAAGGTCACTTCCGGGCGCGCTGCCTGGGATACTTCCCAGGCCGTCCGGACTGTCCCCCGGGGCCCCGGTGACCCCAGCGGTCACCTTCGGTTGGCCTCTCTTCCTTCCCCGTCTCCCGTGTCAACCCCTCGACCAGCATTTTCCGGGATTACCTACCAACAACGATCGCTTGCACTGAGATGGTGGTCTTCGCGTCTGCTGCTGGGGAAACCCCCCCAAAAAGAGACTCTTTTTAAAATTTTTATTTTCCAATTACAGTTTCACCTCCAATGTTAATTCTGTATTCGTTTCAGGTGTACAGCACGGCGGGTAGACCGTTGTACACCCGGCAGAGGGATTCCCCTGGAAATTCCAAGGACCCACCTGGCCCCAGGCATGATTATGGCAGTGTGGTTGGCTCTATTCCCTATGCTGGAACGCACATCCCCGGGACTATTCTGTAACTACCAATTTGTAGTTCTTAATCCCTTCCCTCCCTCCCCCACCCAACCCTCCGCAACCTGCTTCCCATCCCCCCTCTGGCTGCATCACTGTGCTCTCTGCATCTAGGGGTTATCGCTATTTTGCAAACCAGACACTTAGCAAAAAAGAATCTTGTCAACAACAACAACGATGTTTTTAAAAGAATCTTATTCTTGCCGAAACCCGGTGTGGCTCAGTGGATAGCGCATCGGCCTGCGGACTGAAAGGTCCCAGGTTCGATTCCGGTCAAGGGCATGTACCTTGGTTGCGGGCACATCCCCGGTGGGGGTGTGTGCAAGAGGCAGCTGATCGGTGTTTCTCTCTATCCCTCTCCCTTCCTCTCTGTAAAAAATCGATAAAATATATATTTTTAAACAATATAAGCTGAATCACAGAACACGCGGGCCTTTTGCATGTGGTTTCTTTCACGTAGGGTAATGTTTCCAAGGTCCCTCCAGGTGTCCCATATGTCAGTACCTCGTTCCTCTTTGTGGCTAAAGGAGATCCCACTGACTAGCTGTGCCACGTTTTTGTTTTTTTTTTAAAATATATTTTATTGATATTTTACAATGAGGAAGGGAGAGAGATAGAGAGCTAGAAATGTCGATGAGAGAGAAACATAGACCAGCTGCCTCCTGCACATCCCCCACCGGGGATGTGCCCGCAACCAATGTACATGCCCTTGACCGGAATCGAACCTGGGACCTTTCAGTCCGCAGACTGACGCTCTACCACTGAGCCAAACCGGTTTCGGCTGTGCCACGTTTTAATCGGTTGTCTCCACTGTGTTGGCTGCTATGAAAACGCCGCTGTAAACATGAGTTACACGTGTGTGTGTGTGTGTGTGTGTGTGTGTGTTCTCATGTCTCCTGGGCATGTCCCCGAGAGTGGCATGTTTGAGTCACACGGTGACTTTGTGGCCTACGCTTTTAGGAGCCGCCCAGCTGTTTTCCTTCCCACCCCGGCCTGTAGGAGGGTTTCCGTTCCCCACGCGCCTGTCACCACGGGCCCTTTGCGGCACCGCCACCCTGCCGGGTGTGAAGTGGCGCCCCATTGTGCTTCAGGAGGCCTCGCAGCAGCCAAAACCTGCCTGGCACAGAAACCAGTTCTGCACCGCGGAGGCCTGAGAGCCCAGTGGCTTCCAGGTTACTGGTCTCCGGCGTCGGGGCGTGGCGCCTGCTGGCTGAGCCAGGGCTCCCTTCAGAGGTGCAGGGTGGCCGAAGCCGGTGTGGCTCAGTGGATAGAGCATCAGCCTGCGGACTGAAAGGTCACGGGTTCGATTCCGGTCAAGGGCATGTACCTTGGTTGCGGGCACATCTCCCAGTGGGAGGGGTGCAGGAGGCAGCTGATTGATGATTCTCTCTCATCGATGTTTCTAATTCTCTACCCCTCTCTCTTCCTCTCTGTAAAAAATCAATAAAATATCTTTAAAAAAAAAAAAAAAAGAGGTATAGGGTGGTGGCCGAAACCCGTTTGGTTCGGTAGATAAAGGGTCAGCCTGCGGACTGAAAGGTCCCGGGTTCGATTCCCGTTAAAGGCATGTGCCTTGGTTGCAGGCACATCCCCAGTGGGAGGGGTGCAGGAGGCAGCTGATTGATGATTCTCTCTCAATTAATGTTTCTAACTCTCTATCCCTTTCTCTTCCTCTCTGTAAAAAATCAATAATTTTTTTTTTTTTTAAAGAGGAGCAGGGTGGCCACACCACGCCCTGCCCACCTTGTGTGACCTTCTGGCCGAACGTGGATCACGTTCTGGGGTACACAGAGACAGGGAATGCCCGATGGCAGTTGGAGGCGGAGGCAGGGAGGAGGAATGCAGTCTGGAAGGTGACATGTGAGGGCCGCCCAGAATCCAGTGACCTCCTCCACCAGGCTGCCCACCGCCCGAGCTCCTGCCACATTCCCGGGGCGCCGCCTTTTAAACAAGGTGGGTACCTCCACTCCGGGAGGGACAGGCCTCTGGCAAGAAGTCATTAATTGACGGTGATGACCTTATGCAGAGATGGGGCTCCCTCCGGAGAGTGGGAGTTTTGACTCCTCGGGAGGGGCGGGCAGGGGGGGGGGGGGAGTCTGGCTGAAAAGGGGGTAGCGCTACCCAAGGGGCACTGTGCCCGGTGCCAGGGCAGACAGGTGAATAGGGGGGGAACAGATCCCACTGGGAGAGTTTTCACCTTCATTCACCGGCTGATCACCTGCTGTGCTGAGTGTTTTGCATACAATTTTTAAAATACATGTATATTTTTTGAGAGAGAAACATCAATAACGAGAGAGAATCGTTGATTGGCTGCCTCCTGCATGTCCCCTCCTGGGGACTGAGCCCTGGCAGGGAGTCACACTGCGACCTCCTGGTTCATGGGTTGATGCTCAACCACTGAGCCACCTCGGCCCGGCCCATGTTTTTCTATTTTGTTTGTTTAACGAACACATGGGTAACACCACATGCCACTACCTGTCTCTCCCACTTTCCATGCCACACCAAATTGATCACAGATAGCCGACACCGGTGTGGCTCAGCGGATAGAGCGTCAGCCTGCGGACTGAAGGGCCCAGGGTTCGATTCCGGTAGGGGGCACGTGCCTTGGCTGCGGGCACATCCCCAGTAGGAGGTGTGCAGGAGGCAGCTGATCCTCTCATCGATGTTTCTAACTCTCTATCCCGCTCCCTTCCTCTCTGTTAAAAAAAAAAATCAATAAAATATATTCAAATAAAATAAAATATATATTTTTTATTTTAAAAAAATATATTTTATTGATATTTTACAGAGAGGAAGGGAGAAAGATGGAGAGCTAGAAACGTCAATGAGAGAGAAACATCGACCAGCTGCCTCCTGCACACCCCCGACCGGGGATGTGTCCACAACCAATGTATATGCCCTTGACCGGAATCGAACCTGGGACCTTTTAGTCCGCAGACCCACGCTCTACCACTGAGCCAAACCGGTTTCGGCTATTTTTTATTTTTTAAAAAAATATATATTTTATTGATTTTTTTACAGAGAGGAAGAGAGAGGGATAGAGAGTTAGAAACATTGATGAGAGAGAATCATTGATCAGCTGCCTCTTGCACACCCCCTACTGGGGATGTGCCCGCAACCGAGGTACATGCCCTTGACCGGAATTGAACCCGGGACCTTTCAGTCCGAAGGCCGACGCTCTATCCAGTGGGCCAAACCGGCTAGGGCAAATATATATATTTTTTAAATGTATCACAGATGCCCCCCATTTGACCATCTCTCGCCTCCTGCCCGGCCACACCCCTCACTGCCTTCCCGCTTCTGTACTCGGAGTCCCAGCAGTCCTCTGCGTGGCTCTCTGGGAACACTAAAGTCTTTGCAATGGCCCGCCAGCTGCTCCCTGAGCTCTCCCTCCCTGGCGGACAGCATCTGCCCCCCGGCTCACCCGCAGGACACCTGCCTCCGGTTCTGTTCCTCAAACGCACCAGCGTGCGTGCTCTGGGTCCCTGAGTGGACTTCAGTGTTCTGCCCAGAACATTCTCCTCCCGGAACCTGCCTGGCTTACCCCTCACTTCCCTCAGGCCTCAGCCTAAATGTCACCTCCTCTGAGAGGTCTTTCTTCACACGCCAGCCCCCGCCGGAGAGGGTCCTGCGTGTGCCGGATCGTGATCCCTGTCAGAAAAGGCGGTTACAGGTATAGGGAGGGGCCCGGCCAGTGTGGCCCAGTGGTTGAGCATCCACCTGTGAAGCAGGAGGTCATTGTTTGATTCCTAGTCAGGGCACACGCCCGGGTTGTGGGCTCCATCCCCACTTGGGGGGGGGGGCGTGCAGGGGGCAACCGGTCCATGATTCTCTCTCCTCTTTGATAGTCCTCTTCCTTTCTCCCTCGTCCTTCCTCTCTGAAATCAATAAAAATACATACTTTTAAAAAAAGAGCAAATAGCCCTAACCAGTTTGGCTCAGTGGATAGAGCATCGGCCTGTGGACTGAAGGGTCCCGGGTTCGATTCCAGTCAAGGGCAGGTACCTTGGTTGCGGGCACATCCCCAGTGGGGGGTGTGCAGGAGGCAGCTGATTGGTGATTCTCTCTCATCGATGTTTCTAACTCTCTATCCCTCTCTCTTCCTCTCTGTGGAAAATCAATAAAATATATATTTTTTTAAAAAGAAGAACAAACACAGGAAGGGGAAACTAGCACTCGTTCTATGGTGTTAGATTGGAATTGGGGGTGGAGAGCGAACCCACGGTTTCCAATAGACACAGATATATATATAGACATGACTACAGATGGCCGTGTGGTGTGTGTGTGTGTGTGTGTGTGTGTGTGTGTGTGTGTATGTGTGTGTGTGTACATACTGCTCTAGCTCAGTCGCCTGGAGAAGGGCTGGGAGCAGCAATAACAGTCCAAGAACTGTGAGCCCACCTCGTACCCAGCTCTTGGCTCCTAAATCCTGTCCTCTACTGAAGGGAGCATCAACCCCCACCCCCACCCCCCAACCCCCCGCCCTTGGGGAACTGGTTGATTCAGGCCTGGGGCAGGGAAAGTAGGAGATGGGCCTGGAGCAGCGCCTTCTAAAACAAAAAGTAAGAAGGTGCCACAGGACGATGGAGCACATCGAGGGGATACAGGAACCGGCAAGAAGAGCCAAACACACGACAACCGCCTGGCCATCAAAATGGCCAGTGACGCCAAGACCGGTGTGGCTCAGTGGACAGAGCGTCGGCCTGCGGACTGAAGGGTCCCAGGTTCGATTCCGGTCAAGGGCATGTGCCTTGGTTGTGGGCACATCCCCGGTGGGGGGTGTGCAAGAGGCAGCTGATCGATGATTCTCTCTCATCGATGTTTCTGACTCTCTATCCCTCTCTCTTCCTCTCTATGGAAAATCAATAAAGTATATATTTTTTTAAAAATGGCCAGTGTCGCCCCAGCTGGCTGGACTCAGAGGATAGAATGTCTGCCTGCAGACTGAAGAGTTGTGGGTTCGATTCCAGTTGGGGACACATGCCTGGGTTGCTGGCCTGATCCCCCATAAGGGGTGTGCGATCCCCCTTAGGAGGTGTGCAGGAGGCAGTGGATCAAAATGGTTCTCTCTCATCATTGGTATTTCTGTCTCTCCTCTCCCTTCCTCTCTGAAATCAATAAAAATATATATATTTTAAAATAACCAATGACAATAACTGATTATAGCTCACTGAATAAAATAAGAGTCCACAAGGCCACACCAATGTAAATAAATAAACAGAAAGTTTGAGCAAGACCGGGATAATTAAACAATTTTTTAAATACCCCCATAGCTGAAACCAGTTTAGCTCAGTGGATAGAGCGTCAGCCTGTGGACTGAAAGGTCCCGGGTTTGATTCTGGTCAAGGGCATGTACATTGGTTGCGGGCACATCCCCGGTGGGGGGTGTGCGAGAGGCAGCTGATCGATGATTCTCTCCCATCAATGTTTCTAACTCTCTATCCCTCTCTCTTCCTCTCTGTAAAAAATCAATAAAATATATTTTTTTTAAAAATAAAAATAAAATACCACCATAAAATACATACCGGTAATTTTCTTTAAAAGGAAAAAAGAAAAGTAACTCCATGGCGGAGAAATCTGGCAGGTGCCACCGTGACAGCCACAGGGATTGGGGTGCAGACCGCAGGTAGAATGGGATGAACAGAAACTGCACGCTCCCCGTCACGAGAGGAGGACACAGCAGAATTTCTGTCATATTTCTGCCCACATTACATAACCTGAATCAGACCCTGAGGAAACATCAGATAACCGCAGACGAAGGAACGGGCGGCAAAGCCACCGGCCTCTGATCTTTGAAAAGCAGCGAAGGAACTGTTCTCTTCTAAACCGAGAGGAATTAAAGAAACAGGACCACTTTAACTTTGGTTGATGGATGTCACCTAGACTTAATGTGGTGACCGTTTCCAATATATACATATCACGCTGTACACCGGAAGCTAATATAATGTCCATTATATCTCCATTTTAAAAAATATATGTTTTATTGATTTTTTACAAAGAGGAAGGGAGAGGGGTAGAGAGCTAGAAACATCGATGAGAGAGAAACATCGATCGGCTGCCTCCTGCACATCTCCTCCTGGGGATGTGCCCGCAACCAAGGTACATGCCCTTGACCGGAATCGAACCTGGGACCCTTGAGTCCATAGGCCAATGCTCTATGCACTGAGCCAAACCAGTGAGGGCTATATCTCCATTTTTAAAAGCTCTCAAATCTCCGTTTCAGAGTCTTCTATACAAATGGCCTAAGGACCGAGGCCGGTGTTGCTCAGTGGAGAGAGCGTCGGCCTGAGGACTGAAGGGTCCCAGGTTTGATTCCGGGCAAGGGCATGTACCTTGTTTGCGGGCACATCCCCAGGAGGAGGTGTGCAGGAGGCCGCTGGTCGATGTTTCTCTCTCATCGACATTTCTAGCTAGTAGAATTAGGCGCAGCTAAGCACAGTGCAGTGCATATCCCCACCAAACTCCGGTGCAACGCGTACCCCCACCGAACTCTTCCCGTACCCCTGGGGGTACGCGTACCACACTTTGGGAAACACTGACTTAGGGGTTAGTGAAGCCCTCGCTGGTTTCTCAGTGGTGAGAGCATTGGCCCATGAATGAGAGGGTCGTGGGCTCAATTCTGGGCTGGGGTGCGTGTGGGAGACAACCAATTGATGTGTGTCTCTCACATCAATGTTTCTCTCTGTCTCCCCCGATCCCTTCCACTCTAAAAACCAATGGAGCCGTAGCTAGTTTGGCTCAGCAGATAGAGCATTGGCCTGTGGACTGAAGGGTCCCGGGTTCGCTTCCGGTCAAGGGCACATGTTCGGGTTGAGGGCCCAGTCCCCAGTAGGGGGCATGCTGGAGGCAGTTGATTCATGATTCTCTCTGATCATGGATGTTTCCATCTCTCTCTCCCTCTCCTTTCCTCCCTGAAGTAATAAAATATATATGAAAAGTAAAAGAAATGGAAACCAGTGGGAAAAATATCCTTGAGTGAGGACTAACAAAAAAAAAAAATGGTGAAAAAAGATGTCATCTTTTTCATCCAAGTTTATGAAGGCGCTGAGTTTTAACCAACCGGGGGGAAGGACCCCGGGTTAGCTCCTGGCAAGCCTGACAGCCAGACATCCCTGCAGGGAGGACCCACAGACAGTCTGTCTGTGTCCTAGGAGACCATGCGGCTGGTCTCAGCGCGAGAGCGCTGGGCATCGAGACAGAAGGGTGGCAGAGAGGTGCCATCTGGAGAGGGAGCCAGACGGCTCGGAGCTGGCTGGGGCGTGGGCGAGGGTGGTGATTCTGAGCAGGTGGGGAGAGCCCATCGGCGGGGAGAAGGTGGGTGTTGGCAGCTTGCCATGGCATTGCCCGGGGGCGAGGTGCCGGCTCCTGTGGATTCCAGCCCACTCCCCTCCCATCGCCCCCGGGCACCCCCCAGCGGGTCTGCCCCCCAGGAAGCAGGCCTGCCCTCCCCAAAACCCCTCCACCTCCTCAGCACTCACAGCTCCAGGATTTAGGATCCGTTCTGCATTCCCGCTCCCGCCCCTCAAAAATGCAAATCCCTTGTAAAGAGCTCTCATTTACATTTGGGTTTGAATGAGTTTATCCATCTTTCCCGGAGAGTGGTCGCCCCCCATGCCCCGCCCCCACCTCTTCCCAGAAGCTCAATGAACTCAAACTCTCCCAGTCAGACAAGGCTAAAAAAAAAAAAAGGGGGTGGGGTGGGGGAGGCCACTAGCAGAAAATTTCTGTTTCTATTGCTTCAAGCTTGGACAGGCTGGGCCCCATCCCCTCCTGGCCGCTCCCCACTTCGGGGCATTTTCTGGGCAAGGGCAGAATGGTCACACTTGTGCGGATGATTTATTGCAGTGGTTCCCAAGCTTCTCTCACGATGAGAATCACCTGGTGGGGTTGTTACAATACAGATTCCTGAATCCCAGCTAAGAAGTGCTAAACTAGAATTTTGGGGAACATATAGGTAAAATTGTATACTTAACTAGTGCTCTAGACTAGTTAACTAACTTAGCCTCAGAAGCACCCCCAGGGCAGGGGGGGGCGCTCCCCATATGTACTTACCAACTCTGCCAACTCTAGACTAGTTAACTAACTTAGCTCTTAACTAAGCTTAGAGCACTAGTTAAGTATACAATTTTACCTACATGTTCCCAAAAATTCTAGTTTAGCACTTCTTAGTTGGGATTCAGGAATCTGTACTTTAACAACCCCGCCAGGTGATTCTCATCGTGAGAGAAGTTTGGGAAACACTGATTTGGGGGGAAATCAGTAAGTGATTTCCCTAAACAAGTTGTATGCAAATGCCCCAGGTGCAGTGTGGCCGGCTCCCAGTGGACACACTTGGTTAACCTGCCTGGGGCAGTACAGACACCCAGAGCGAGGGGCCGGCATTGGGGGGGGGGCCTCCTGGGGTTACACAGAAAGCCCAAGGCCCTCCTGCTGACCATGGCTGGGGGCAGGGCGAGGCTAGTCCACTGCCTGCCGTTCCCTTCCAATTCTTTTCCCATGCATTCCTCACAGGCCCGAGACCTTAACCTAAACAGGCACATCGGTTTTCCGCTTTGAAGCAAAGCAAAACAAGACAAAAGGCCAGCCCTAGCTGGTTTTCCCAGTGGTTAGAGCGCCTGCCCAGGTCAAGGGCACATGTCTGGGCTGAGGGCCCAGTCCCCAGCAGGGGCCGTGCAGGGGGCAGCCAATCAATGATTCTCTCTCATCATTGATGTTTCTGCTTCTCTCCCTCTCCCTTCCTCTCTGAAATCAATATATATATATATATATATTTTTTTTTTAAAGACAAAAGGACATAGGTGGTGTTATGCATCCTCAACAGTAGAAAAGGTGGGGAGTGTTATTATTCTTTTTTTACTTGTGATAATTTATGAAAGTACCTGATAGATTAATTAAAGAAGGTAGCTGAGACTGGGATGCCAGGACCCAGGCTTTTATTGGAGGGAGGGTACCCCCACAGGCTGCTTCCAGAAAGAAAGAGAGCGGGCGCTGAGCGTACAAGCACCTTTAAGGATAGGGGGCGGGGCTTGGGGTATTTGGCAGGTGCTGATTGGTGGTTCAGAGCTCAGGCATGCCTGGCCGCAGGTGGGGTTTATGTCTGTCCGTCAATTGAAGGAAGGGAGGATCTATCAGTACTTATTAGCCTGGCCAGGGTGGCTCAGTGGCTGAGCATTGACCTATGAACCAGGAGGGCACGGGTTCGATTCCCATTGAGGGCACATGTCCGGGTTGCAGGCTCAGTCCTCAGAGTGGGGAGTGCAGGAGGCAGCTGATCAATGATTCTCTCTCATCAATGATGTTTCTATCTCTCTCTCCCTCTCCCTTCCTCTCTGAAACAAATAAAATATATCTATATATAAACACACTGTAAATAATAACATTTTTCTCATCACTAAAAATTCCCAATAATCATAAATTTGAGGGATGACTGGAGGGACATACCACAATTTCTCTAACTGATCCCCCAATTTGGGATTTGTAAGTGGTTTTACATGTTCATGATTAAAGATGATGCTTTTTTATGATGATTGCCTTTGGGTCTTTTGGGGGTATATTGAATCATAAGAGGGTTAAGGAAATGGACTAGGTAGTCAGAAAGATCTAAGTTCAAATCCAGTTCCCCTCAATTATCTGTGCCCTGAGAGTCTTTGTTTCTATACTGCAAAAAGAGAGACCTTAAAAATCTTGTCGATTTTGCCGAAACCGGTTTGGCTCAGCGGTAGAGCGCCGGTCTGTGGATTGAAAGGTCCCGGGTTCCACCCGGGTCAAGGGCATGTACCTTGGTTGGGGGCACATCCCTGGTAGGGGGTGTGCAAGAGGCAGCTGGTCGATGTTTTTCTCTCATTGACGTTTCTAGCTCTCTATCTCTCTCCCTTCCACTCTGTAAAAATATCAATAAAATATATATTTTTAAAATCTTGTCAATTTTTTTTTAGTTTTCTTGAGATATAATTCATATACCATACAATTCACTCACTTAAATGCAATGGTTTTTAGCCTCAGGATTTTTTGCACGACTCAATGATATTGAACATAGATATACATTGTCACTACTATTAAGAATTTTTTGAATCACAGTTGACATTATTTTCTTAGACTATGATCCTAGAACCTCTTAAATGTTGTGGAACTAGGCCTTTTGGAGATAGGAGTTGTTCTTCTGAGGATTTAACATTTTTGTTCGTCTTGGTTTTGGTCTGGTTTTTCTAGAGGGGTGTTTGGATAGAATTTGGAGTCATAGGAGAAGATGGTATAACATTGTTGGGCTATTTGACTCATGATGCCCTCTTTCTTTTTTTTTTCTTTTCTTTTTTTAAATTTTATTTTATTAAGGTATTTTCTGTGTACTTAGTTTACCATTGCCCCCCCCCTCCCATTTATGCCCTCCCTCCCCAGAGTTCTGTGTTCATTGGTTGTACTTATGTTCATGCATACCAGTCCCGCGGTTGTTCTCCTATCTCCCCCCAGGGCTCCTTCCCCTCCCCGCTGTCATTGGCAGTCTGCTTGTTTTATGGTGACCATCTCAGAACCCTATGAATAAAATCCGCTCCTCATTTGGCAGTCTGCTTGTTTTATGGTGACTATCTCAGGACCATATGAATAGAGTCCGCTCCTCCTCTGGTTTTCACCGCCCCTTCCCCTGGGTCCCACTGCTTCCCCTGGGACACACGGCTCACCCGGGGCACTCGGCCCCCTGGGACACTCGGCTCACCCCGGGCACTCGGCCCCCTGGGACACTCGGCTCACCCGGGGCACTCGCCCCCCTGGGACACTCGGCTCACCCGGGGTGATGCCCTCTTTCACTCTCTCCTATATAACCTGAATTATACTCACCCTCAAACCCACACACATGGAGTAATTAGGGGAATTTGATAGTTGATTCTGGTTCAATGAAGAACACTTGGCCACACACACACACACACACACACACACACACACCTGCAGAGCCACCTTGAAACTTATGTCTTCAGTGATCATCTCTAATTGCCCATCTTTTAAAAATTTATATATAGCCGAAGCCGGTTTAGCTCAGTGGTAGAGCGTCAGTCTGCAGATTGAAAGGTCCCTGGTTCGATTCCGGTCAAGGGCATGTACATTGGTTGCGGGCACATCCCCGGTGGGGGGTGTGCAGGAGGCAGCTGGTCCGTGTCTCTCTCTCATCAAAGTTTCTAGCTCTCTATCTCTCTCCCTTCCTCTCTGTAAAATATCAATAAAATACATAAAAAATAATTATATATATATATATATATATATATATTTCAGAGAGGAAGGAGAGGGAGAGAAAGACAGAAACATCAATGATTCATTCATCAGCTGCCTCCTGCACACCCCCTACTGGGGATTGAGCCAGCACCCCAGGCATTGTGCCCTGAATGGGAATCGAACCATGATCTCCTGGTTCATAAGTCGGTGCTCAACCACTGAGCCACGCCGGCTGGGCCAATTGCCCATCTTTAATTCGCACCAAGCCCACTGATGGAGGGCTGATAAGGAGAGGTGGTGCGTCTCCGCCAGTTCCATGGGGTGACCACGCTGCCTCCCACAAACCATGCAGACATGCTCCACTCTGCCGTGGGAGGACTGACTGCAGGTTTCAGGGCTGAGGTCGGGAAGTGTCAGCCCGATCCAGGAGCGCGTTGCACCAGGGTGGTGTGTGGGTGAGCCCGCAGGCACGGCTGCAGGTGTGGGGCAGGTTACGCGAGATGGGTGTGGGGTGTGGGTTCGGTGGTGACGGTGCAGGAAGGGTGGATGGAGTCAGAGGTGGGCGAGGGTGGAGGCAAGGAATGTGGCCCTGGTTGGGGGTGGACCTGGCGGTTAGACCAGTGGTTTGCAACCATTTTTAGGTCATGGCTCCTTTGAGAATCTCACGGATGCTAAGGAAAGAATACGTGTGTTTGCGCGTCAATATATATATTGACTTTTTACAGAGAGGAAAGGAGAGGGATAGAGAGTTAGAAATGTTGATGAGAGGGAATCATTGACCAGCTGCCTCTTGCACACCCCCCACTGGGGACGTGCCTGCAACCAGTGTACATGCCCCTGACCGGAATCAAACCTGGGACCTTTCAGTCCGAAGGCCGACGCTCTACCACTGAGCCAAACCGGTTTCGGCCCTATGTAATACTTTCAATAGTAAAGATTAAAAAATGAAGAACTGGTCTTGACTAGTTTGCAAAAACTGGTCAGGAAGAAACCCTAAGGCCGCGTTAAGAGATTGAGAAGGGCCCTGGCCGGGCAGTTCAGTTGACTAGACTCTAATCATGAGAGCACCCATCGCCCTGATGCACCGAAGGTTCGATCCCTGCTCAGGGCACAAGAACCTACCGATGAATGCATAGATAAGTGAAATGACAAGCCTCTCTCTCTCTCTCTCTCTCTCTCTCTCTCTCTCTCTCAAAATAAGTACATAAATATTTAAAAAAGAGACTGAGAGTGTTTGTGTCTTCCTGTGTGACAGATTTACGGAGGTTTGCAGGTTTGGGAATTAAATTCCCGAGTCCACTTAGTTCACACACGCTTAATTTTCTTCCAGGTTTTATTTTCAAAATGGCCACATCTGCCAAAATATCACCAAAATGGCCAAATCTGCCACAAGACCGCAGGCTCCTGCGGTCCCGCCGAGCTCTCCAGGAGCCCACGTGTTCCCGGAGACCCGTCGGAGGGGGGTAAGCTGCAGATCCGATGGCACTTCTACCCTAAGCACCCGGCACGTACCTTCTCCGACGGAGCCGCTCTCCTGCGTGACCACAGTACACTCCTCACCCGCACGGCCTGGAGCTAGACCGTTAGTGACGTGTGTCCCCTCTTCAGATTTCCCGGCAGTCCCAGGAGCCAACCTTTAGCTGTGAGCTTCCCTTCCCTCCCTCCCTCCCCCCTCCTTCCTTCCCTTCCTGCCTTCTTTATCCAGGACCCAATCTTTGTTGTATCTCTCCGGCTCCTTTAATCAAGGACACTACCTCTGACTTTTGATTTGTTTTCTTTTGTCATACTGAAAAAAAGTTGTTTTTTTTTTAAAATCCTCACCCAAGGCTATGTTTCCCATTAATTTTTTTTCAGACAGAGTGGAAGGGAGGGAAGGGGGGGGGTGAAAGAGAAAGACATTGATGTGAGAGAGACACACCGATTGGTTGCCTCCTGCACACGCACCCTGGGGCTGGGGATTGAGCCTGCGACCCAGGTACTTGCCCTTGACCGGGAATTGAACCCAAGACCCTTCAGCCTAGGGGGCTGATGCTCCAACCACTGAGCCAAACCGGCCAGGGCGTGACATTGACATTTTTGAAGAGTTAGGCAAGCTGTTGCATGGTGCCCCCCCCCCCCCTTTGAATTTGTCTGATTGTGTCCTTGTGGTGAGAGTCAAGGTGAGCATTCTGGGCAGGTGCCATGTGCCTTCTTGGCGCGTCATGCTGGAGGGCCGTTGGCCCCTGGCCCCTGGTTGAAGATCAGAGTGACTCATGGCTAAAGAGGTGAACTCTGGGTCCCCCTTTGGAATTAGTGAGTGAGCTGTGGGGTTACACTGTGTTCATCGAAAGCCCCCGACTGAGGCAAATGCTGGGTGAGTCAGGGATGAGCAGACAGGCTCAGTCCTTGCTCTCATGCTGTTTTTTTGAGGTCAAAGAGACAGACGATAAGTTAGGAAACAAATAAAAAATTGCAAAATATGCCCGCTAGACTGCGTTCTAAGCATCTTACATGGTTTACCTTGCCTGATGCTCCCCATCGACCTGGGCAGTAGGTGCCATTATTGTTTGTTTTTAAATATATATATATATATATATATATATATATATATATATATATATTTTATTGTGCTGAAACTGGTTTAGCTCAGTGGATAGAACGTCAGCCTGTGGACTGAAAGGTCCCAGGTTCGATTCCGGCCAAGGGCATGTACCTTGGTTGCGGGCACATCCCCAGTGGGGGGTGTGTAGGAGGCAGCTGATCGATGTTTCTCTCTCATCGATGTTTCTAACTCTCTATCCATCTCTCTTCCTCTTTGTGAGAAATCAATAAAATATATTTTAAATATATATATATATATAATTGATTTTCCACAGAGAGGAAGAGAGAGGGATGGAGAGTTAGAAACATCCATCAGCTTCCTCCTGCACAACCACCTACTGGGGGATGTGCCCCCAACCAAGGTACATGCCCTTGACTGGAATCGAACCTGGGACCTTTCAGTCTGCAGGCGACGCTCTATCCACTGAGCCAAACCGGTTTCGGCCCATTCTTGTTTTTATGCTGTAACATCTGCAGCACAGAGAAGTTAAGTTACTGGCCCAAGGCTACACAGCTTGTGAGTAGCAGAGCTGGGGTTCAAACCTGGATGGATCTGACTCCACTGTCCCTGCTTTTATCAACAAAGAGAAAGCAGGGTTTCCTCTAGAACAGTGTTTCCCAAAGTGTGGTACGTGTACCCCCAGGGGTACGGGAATAGTGTGGCGGGGGTACTCCTTGCACCGGAGTTTGGTGGGATATGCACTGCACTGTGCTTAGCTGCGCCTAATTCTACGCTCTCATGAGTCAAGTCAAGACAGTCTTGTGAGGCGTGAGATGGTCCGGTGTGCAAATACATGTTATTTATAATATAACTTTTATTTATATTTTATTATGAATAATTTTATTTTTCGTGTATTATTATTTTGTGTATGTACCCAAAAAAGAAAAAATAAATCTATTTTGATTGTTATTAAAATACATCCCTTTTTTTTTTTTGACGAGGGGTACTCAGCGTTATGAAAATTCTAGAAGGGGTACACCTATGTCAAAAGTTTGGGAAACAGCTGAAACTGGTTTGGCTCAGTGGATAGAGCGTCGGTCTGCGGACTGAAAGGTCCTGGGTTCGATTCCGGTCAAGGGCATGTACATTGGTTGTGGGCACATCCCCGGTAGGAGGTGTGCAAGAGGCAGCAGATCAATGCTTCTCTCTCACTGATGTTTCTAACTCTCTGTCCCTCTACCTTCCTCTCTGTGAAAAATCAATAAAATATATATATTTTTAAAAGTTAGGGAAACACTGCTCTAGAAGCAGACTGTGAGAAAGGAGGGACTGGAGTGAGAGCAACCGGGGCTGAGTGAGCAAGTTCTCTTGATGAAGGATTCGGGATAGGAACGCAACACAAAAGAAAGGCCCAGAAGGTCAGAGAGAGAGGAGTGCTAAGGGGCTCGCAGACAGCATGCCAATGTAGGCCCGAGTGTGGCTGGCCATCCCTTCCTGGGTCCGTGCTGACCGCAGCCTGTCCCTTCAGGCCGGGCTCACAGTCCTCCCAGACAATCCGCGAGGACTCTACCTAGTCTGCAGGCGTCTCCCACAAACTGCTTTTATTTTTCATTTTATTTCTCTCTCCCCCTGCTCCCCCCCCCCCAAAAAAAAAAAAAACGCTTTTAAAATTATTTATTAGCCGAAACCGGTTTGGCTCAGTGGTAGAGCGTCGGCCTGCGGACTGAAAGGCCCCGGGTTCGATTCTGGTCAAGGGCATGTACCTTGGTTGCGGGCACAACCCCGGTATGTGCAAGAGGCAGCTGGTCGATGTTTCTCTCTCCTCGACGTTTCTAGCTCTCTATCTCTCTCCCTTCCTGTCTGTAAAATACCAATAAAATATATTTAAAAAAAATATTTATGAAATTGATTGGGGGGTGCCATGGGTCAACATGAACCTATGGGTTTCAGGTGTGGGTTTCTATGTCACAACACCTGCATACCTGCACCCAGTGCCCATCACCCAAAGAGCCAAATCTTCTGGCATCACCTTATAGCTATTAGGACTACCCCCATCAATTGCTTTTTCACGACAAAGGGAAAAACAGGAACTTCACCGTGAGCACCTCCCCACCCCTGCCCCCCCGCCCTCCAGCTTAAGCAAGGGGCAGATGTGAACACTCGGAGGGAGGGCGCTTGGGCAAGGGTGGGAAGGAAGGGAAGGGTTTGTGAGGACGGCTCTGGATGCCGGGGGAAGGGGAAGTCTTGGGATAGAAGACTCTCTCTACTATAGGGACAGGGCGGGCTCCCTGGGGAAGCGGGGTGTCCCCACATCTGGAGGTGGGGAGCCCCGGGAGCGGCTTGATGGGAACCACAGGTTGGGGTGCAGGAGGTCCGAGCAGGGTGCTTGCAGGAGGGCGGGCGGGCCACCTCCGGACGAATGGAGGGTGGAGGGCTGTGGTAGGGGTCCCGACAAGGCTACAGGTGGGGTGAGCTCTGAAGCAGCAGATCGGAAGGTGGGGGCGCCCCGGGAGCCCGCCCGCCCGCCCGCCCGCCGGACGGAGGCGTGAGCTCGGGCGGCGGGTCTGGGCGGGGCGGCGGGTCCGCCCGCGCGGCAGGGGGCGCTGTGGGCCGGGCGGCGCCGGGCCGGGCGGCGGCCGCTCCTGGAGAGAGCGGCCCCTTTTCCGGGTTTCCTCCTCCTCCTCCTCCTCCTCCTCTTTCTCCTCCTCCTCCTCCTCCTCCTTCGCCGCGGCTGCCCCTTTCCCGGCCGGCGGCCGCCGCTGCTGGTGCCGCCGCCGCCGCCGCCGCCGCCGCCTCGGGCCGCGAGCCGAGCCGAGGCCGCCGCGCCGCGCGAGAGCCGCCCGCCCGCCGCCCCGCCGGCCGCCCAGGGCCCGGCCGCCCGGCCGGCGCCCCCCGCGCCCCCAGCCCGCCGCCCGCCGCCCGCCCCCGCGGGCCCGGCCTGGCGTGGCCGCCCGCCGCCGCCGCCGCCGCCGCCGCCGCGCTCCTCCTCCCCCCGCTCCGGCCCGCGGCCCGCCGCCTGCTCCGCCCGCCGCCCCGCGCCCCGCGCCCCGCCGCCCGCGGCGCCCCGCGGCGCCCCCCGGTCCCGCCCGCCATGCCCGGCCCGGCCGCGGGCAGCAGGGCCCGGGTCTACGCCGAGGTGAACAGCCTGAGGAGCCGCGACTACTGGGACTACGAGGCGCACGTCCCGAGCTGGGGGTAAAGCCGCCGCCCCCCGCCCGCCGGCCCGGCCCGGCCCGGCCCCCCGACCCCACCCGCCGGCGCCCCCCGAGCCCCCCGGAGCCCCCCGGCCCGGCCCACGCGTCCCGGCCCGCGGAGGGAGGTGGGGGGCAGAGCCGGGCCCCGGCGCCCTCGCCCCTTCTTTCCCCCCCTTTACCCCTCCCCCGTCCCCTGAACCCCGAGGGGAGCCCCGAGTTCGGGGGGAAGCGCGGGGTCCAGCGCCCGGCCCGGCGGAAGGGCGGGAGCGGCCCCGTCTCCCGCGTTGGGCTCCGGGTTGGGGTGCGGTGGGGTGGGGGAGGCCACAGCGGTCCCCCCGGGGCTCTCCCCGGCCCCTGCCGGGCCTGGAGCGCCGGGAAGTGAGTCCGGATGGGGCCACGTTTTCAGAAAGACGCCCCGATCCCCCCCGGGGCGAGGGCGCGAGGCGGGGAGGGAAGGGGGGGTGCGAGGTGCGGGGCAGGTGCCGGGGCGCCCCGGGCAGATTGGAGGGGCCAGGGGGCCGGGGTCCCCCATCCCGGTGGGCTCGGAGCAGGGCCGTTCTCCCTCCTCTCAACTTGGGAGGGAACCATTAGGCTTGGGGCTCGGGGAGAAGGTGGGGGGAGGGAGGGAGATGGGGGGAGCCCGCCCGGTCCGGGGTCCACCCCGGGGTGCCTGCCGGGGACCTTGGTGCGGGGAGGGGGCTGTGGCCGGCGGACAGGCACTTCCAAGGGCTGGAAGCGTGGACGAGGCGGTTCGGTTGTGGGGACCGGGGGGTGGGGGGGCCGTCTGGTGGGCCTGTGCCTGGTGGTGAACCCCCCCAAGTCCCGGCATTGACGTGTCCCTCTTGCCTTCCCCAGTAATCAAGATGATTACCAGCTGGTGCGGAAACTTGGTCGGGGAAAGTATAGTGAAGTGTTTGAGGCCATTAACATCACCAACAACGAGAGAGTGGTGGTCAAAATCCTCAAGGTGAGTGTCTTATGAAGAAGTGGCATCTGTCCTCCCCCCATTTCTCTCCCCCCCCACACACACACAGGTCAGAAGGGGACAGACAGACTCCCCGGCAGCATCCTAAGAGGGAGCGGTCCCAGCCCTCACTGTCCCTTGCTTGGGTCTGATGTCCCCCCAATTCCTCCTCCCACGCCATTTTCTCGGGAGAAAAAGACGCAGGCCTGTTTCAAAGCTGAGCGTGATCGGGCTGGAGCATCCTTGTTTTGAAATGTAATTCCAGCCCCCCCCAAAGTGAAAACCCCAAAGGGTACAACATAAATAGGTATTCAGAAGCAAGAGGAGCCTGGGGAGGGAGGTCCCACCGTTCCAAGGACCCCCTGGCTCTCCCTTCCTCTTGGCGGCTTCTAGTTATTCCCGAAGGAAAGTTGGGGAAACCGGCAGCGGCTTCAGAGACGAGGTCTGCAGGCTGGATAGGGGGAAATAGCTCCCGGGAGGATGGCTTGTTCCTCCTTTGGGGATAAAAAAAAAAGTTCCAGGTGGGGTGGATGGGGCGAGCCAGCTGCCCTGGAAGCGTTAGTGGTGGTGATGGTGGTGGTGGTGGTGGTTTTTATTTTTTTATTTTATTTTATTTTTTTAATCAGCCAGTAAAGTGGAATTGGGAGCAGTAGCTGAGTACACTCATAATCGCTAAAATAGTCATCGGAGCAGCAGAGTCTGGGTTTGACCTTTTGTCATCTCTTGGATGAAGACGCGTTCTTCACGAGCGTGGAGAGTTGGCTAAATTCTCCTTTCGGTGACTGGTTGTGTCGCTTTCACGCCGTTTCATGGGATGTACTGAAAAGTCATTCCTCGGATTGGCGAGGGGTCCTCATGGGCAGATCACCTGGTGTGTGCGCACGCGCGCGGAATTGAGTGACATTTTGAGAAGACTAGAGGGTTCATCGGAGCGCTTTCACAGAGGCGCGATTTCCCGTGTGGACAGTCCGCAGAGGCGCTGAGTGGGAATGTGGGGCTGAGAAGCTAGTTCTGTGTCTGAAGGACAGAGGCAGGGCACCCGTGTCCGTGTTTGATGTGAGGGGTCAGGCTTACACCCTGAGAATCACCTTTCAGAAAAGGGATGGACTCCTAGCCAGTGAGGCGGTGGAAAGAAATGAGCAGTTTCCGGTGGGTGCTGTCAGAGGCGGGGTGAGAGGGAGAAGAGAGTCGATGTTTGAAGATGTGGAGTTTGACTCCCCTCCTCCCTAAATGGGAATTGCACCTACAAAGTCACATGGCCCTTTTTTTCTCTCTCTCTCTCACAAGTACAAATATTTAAAGAAAGGTTCCTTCCCGAGAGGTCACCTGGGGAAGCCATACAGCTTCCGCCTCTATAATGAGGGTAGATGTTGTGAATGGAAGCTACTTCGGTTCTTTCTAGGAAGTACGCAAGACATAAATTGAAATTAGCGATATCTCTATTCCACTGCTGTCTGTGCATTCGGGAAAGATGAGCTGCTTTCTTGAAAACAAATCCGGAAAAACGTCTAAACGTTTTTTCCTTTAATATCATTTTTGTTAATTTCAGAGAGGGGGAGAGAGAGAGAAACATCGGTGATGGGAGAGAATCATTGACCTGCTGCCTCTTGCACGCCCCCGCCTGGGGATCGAGCCCACCGCCTGGGCATGTGCCCTGACCGGGAATCCTGGTTCATAGGTTGACGCCCAACCACTGAGCCACCCCAGCCCAGCAACGTCTAAACTTGTGAGTGATGGCAGCATTTTTCCAATGAGTGCAGCTTCCTGCGTTTTTTTAAAAGGGACAGTGTTCATGTGTACGCATAAGTAACTGAGTTCATTTAGGAGAGCGTCACGTTGCTTGTCAGTCATCCTGTTAGAGGAATTTATAGGGTCCATTGCTGATGGTTGTCCCTTATTGAGAAGATTTGCATTGTACCCTGTTTAGGGAATCCAATATGGAAGCCGAAGGTTATTTTTGCGGAGAGAACCTGAAGCATAAAAAAGAACTCACCTAAGATCGCTGTGTTGAACCGAGCCTTAGCCAGAACTCTTGTTTCCTATTCCTTCCTGTCGCTTCCTGCTGGGTTAGCATTGTAAGGCCGAGCGCAGGCTCAGCCCCAGGGTTCCGGAATGAGACCGGGAGGCCCCGTGGAGCCGGCGCTGGCTAACGAAGCCTTGTTTCTTGTTCCTTCTCGGAGCACGTTCTCCTTCCTCTGCTGAGAACTTCGCTCATGTCCATGTTTTCCAAAGCGCCGTGGCATTTCTATCGGATTTTTATTTGAAGGATAGGGTAAGAAACTGCCGGTGGTATTATTGTGGTTTTCTCATTGTTCTGAGAGGCTGGATTAAAGTAGATTTTTAAACAAAAAAATTTTTTAAGAGTAGTGCATTTATCCAAAGTTTGCTCCTCTACTCAGAGAAGTTGAAAAAAATTTTTTTAATCTTCACCCGAGGATATTTTCCCATTGATTTTCAGAGAGAGGGAAAGACAGAGAGAAACATCAATGTGAGAGAAACACATCGATTGGTTGCCGCCTGCATGCGCCCGATCAGGGCATGGGCTGGGGAGGGGCATGCATCCCATGTATGTGCCCTTAACGGGAATCAAACCTGGGACCCTTCGGTCCACAGGCTGACATTCTATCCACTGGATCAAACCGGCTAGGGCAGTGGTCGGCAAACTCAGTCAACAGAGCCACAGTTTGCCGACCACTGGGCTAGGGCAAGAAGTTGAAATTTTGACTAATAACTACTGTGTTTTCCCGAAAATAAGACCTACTTCATGGAAGCATAATACATCCCCTGAAAATAAGACCTATCGTATCTTTGGGAGCAAAAAGTAATATAAGACACTGTCTTATTTTCGGGGAAACAGGGTATTATTGTTGTGTTTGGTTATAGGGAATTAGGGCCTTAACAGTACCAACTGCTCATAATTGGGAGAAATCTTTAGAAAAGCTTCCTCTTCATGTAGGCTTGGTATAGTTTAGCTGCAGGATACGAGAATTGCTGGATGATGAATGACCACAGGAATTTGTATCGTTTAATTTGCATCAGCAGTAGATTTGTAAGCGTTTTATTGATCTAAACAAATTGGTTATTAAGAGGCTTTAGGAACTTAGGAACTGGTGAGCAGCCTGGCCATTGTGGCTCAGTTGGGGGGGCGCCCTATGCACCAAAGGGTTACTGATTCGGTTCCCAGTGGATCAGCGTTTCACTCTCACTTCGATGTTTTTCTCTCCTTCTCCCTTCCTCACTCTCAAAAAAAAAAAAAAATTTGGTGAGTGTAATTTTATTGTCTATCCTGAAGTGAAATTCTGAGGCCAAAATCTTAAAACTTTCCAGTCTATGGGGGTGTTTATAGTGTGTGTGTGTGTGTGTGTGTATATGTATATATATATATAATTTTTTTTTATATAGAAAGAGAGAATCATTGATTTGTTGTTCCACTTATGTATGCACTTACTGGTTGCTTCTTGCATGTGCTGACTGAGGATAGAACCCACAACCGTGGTGTACCGGGATGATGCTGTAACCAACTCAGCCACGCGGCCGGGGCTGGTTACATCTTCTGTGACAGATTGTTTTGAGGAGAAATGGGGGTGGGGGGTAGTAAGGTCCACATAGCAGAGCAGAAATCCACTTCAGTACCTCAAATTCCATCTTCCGATTCTGAAAAGTCCATTTTTCACTTCCCTCGAAGTGCCGCTTAGGAAGGATAAAAGCATTTGTCCATTTGGACAACTTTTAGCGTTTTGTGAACACCACTTGTGTGTGCATTTTAGCCCTTCGCAGGGTCCTTGGGACCCTTTAAGTTGAGCGATTTCCTAATTAGGAGTTAAGAGCTGTGCCATGTTTTTAAAAGCAAGACCCCGAGAGGGCATGCCCGGTGCTCAGGGCCGGGCGGGCCGGTGGGCGGGGAGGCGGCGAGGTTTAGGGCTCTGGCTCCCGGGAGAGGGGGGCACAGTGAGGACACTTGCGGGTACTTGGCTTCTTGATGTGCTGGGAGGGTGGACGCACACTCACCAGAAGTCGGAGTGCTTGTCGCTGGTGATTTTGGGGTACTCTTCTGAAAGGAAATACTTGCCTTTGGTGGCTGCTGGGTGAAGTGTGGATACAGATGGGCTCTGATTGTGTCCTCGGCAGCACTTCTAATGCACAGTGGAATGTTCCTTTACCTCCTTGGTGTGAAGCCTCAGACCAGTGTTTCTACATTTTTACACCCATACAGTTATTCCAAGGCGCAGGAGCACTTGCCATTTTTAAGTTGATGGTTTATTCCTTTAATATATTAGATTTTTTTTTTTTAGAGTTAAACCATGTGTGAAAATAATATCTTGACACCCATTTTTATGTATAGAGCGTGGCTCCAGATGACTACTCTGTAGAGCCTCCTTTTAGGATCTGCTGCCTCAAAATCAGGGTGGTATAGTGTGAGAAGTGCTTTTCATGGAGGGCAGAGCGGGTTCTAGAAGCAGCTTAGTTCATACCCCTTGGCTTTTTCCTCATCTGTAAAATGGGTACGCCTTCTTTGTTTAACTCGCAGTGCTGTTGGGAGAATCAAATGAGATACAGATAAATGGGAAGGCAGAGAGAGGATGGTGTGTTAGTCTACAAGTCGTTTTCTTTCCTGACAGAGAGAATCTTGGGAAACAAACTGCCTGGATTCAGGTGTTAATGCCAAAACTTAGAAGCTCTGTGTTCTTAAGCAGTTGCTTAAACTCGGTGCTTCTGGGTTAAAAATATTCTTTTCAGAGTACTATTAAATGTTGTTTTTTTAAATCCTTGTCCTAGGATATTTTTTCCATTGATTTTTAGAAAAAGTGGAAAGGAGAGGGAGAGACAGAGAGAGACATCAGTTGATTGCCTCCCGAATGCCCCCCAAAAGGGCCAGAAGCCTGCAACTGAGGTATGTGCCCTTGACTGGAATCGAACTCGGGACCCTTCAGTCTTCAGGCCGACGCTCTGTCCACTGAGCCAAACTGCTAGGGCAGTTCTATTAAATGTTGATTAAAATGTGCTTAAAACAGTGCCTGGCACTTATAAAGCAAAACAAATAATAGCAGTGTGCCACTCGGGGCAAGTGAATGGTTTCAGGGGACAGAACCAAGAGTAGAAAGGACTACCGTTCTCATGTTGAGACTCAAAAGGCCTGCTGTATGTATCCCCTTTTTAAATAAAATAAAAAAATTAAATCCTGGGAATAAACAGTTACCCTCAAGGAGGCTGGTAATGTACTTGGAAAGATGAGACTGGAGAGATTAGGGGGAGAGTTGCTGTGAAGAAATGACGTAGCTCAGATAGTGTTCACAGTCAGGTCAGTTCAGTAGGTTTTGGAGATGCCACCATGATGAGGTAAATGCCACCACCCAGGCTGAATGTCTTTCCTTCCTTCATCCTGCGTTCTGGCAGCCAGTGTTCTCCGTAATTTTTTATTGCAGATGATGAAATTTGTGACTTGGTGGGGCAATCATTGCTTTGGTAATGGAATAAAAGTAAATCCAGATCTGAAAGTTCTGAGCTGGAGTCCTGTCTGTCTTGAATTTATCAATTAATTTGAAATATGAAGGCATTAAAATGGAACTTATTAGTATTTGCTGGGATTTATTCTTATACCTTTTATGGTAGATGTTAGTGTACATACCCTATATAATAAAAGGCTAATATGCAAATCGGCCCAATGATGGAACCACTGGTCGCTGTGATGTACACTGTCCACCAGGGGGCAGACACTCGACGCAGGAGCTGCCCCCTGGTGGTCAGTGCGCTCCCACAGAGGAATGGCACTCACCCAAAAGCTGGGCTCGGGTAGCAAGTGCAGCAGCGGTAGCGGGTGCCTCTCCTGCCTCCTCAGCAGCGCTAAGGATGTCCAGCTGCCTCGGGGAGTGGGCCTAAACCATCAGTTGGACATCCCCCAGGGCCTCCAGACTGCGAGAGGGTGCAGCCAGGCTGAGGAGCAGGCCTGCACCCACTCCCCCCACCCAACCCCATGCATGAATTTTGTGCACTGGGACTCTAGTTCAATCATGATTAAATGCTAATGATTGAAGTCATTCTCAAATTTGGCCTTTTTAAAAATATATATATATATATATATATATATATATATATATATATTTATATATATATATATATATATATATATATATATATATATATTGTTATTGATTTCAGAGAGGTAGGGAGAGATGAGAAACATCAATGATGAGAGAGAATTGATCTGTTGCCTCCTGCATGCCCCCTTCTGGGGATCGAGCCCACAACCAAAGTACATGCCCTTGACTGGAATCAAACCCAGGACCCTTCAGTCCAAAGGCCAATGCTCTACCCACTGAACCAAACCAGCTGGAGCCTGGCTTTTTTAAAAGTAGCTGAGTAACGAAATAGGAGAGATCACTGTCAGTTTTTGTTTTTCCAAGTATGCCGTTACTAAACGTGTCTTGTTTTAAAATTTGGAAGTGTTGGTACATAGGGATAGAGAAAGAGTATCTTAGTCTTGGATTACATCGGACAAGGTTCTAAATGGCTGGGCTCTTCACCGTGCTGGCAGAAACTTGAAAAGGCCCTTCCTTCCTTCCTTCCTTCCTTCCTTCCTTCCTTCCTTCCTTCTTTCCCTCTTTCCCTCCCTCCCTCCCTCCCTCTCCCCCCCCTTTCCTTCCTTCCTTCCTTTTCAGAGCTTATGTACAGAAAATTTTACATTAGTTTTCCTGTTAAATATTCTCTCTAGGTGTGTGCCAAAATTCATTTATTTTGAAGCTTGATTGAATACTTCATTTCTTTTTAAAAGCTATGTGTCATTTTCTCTACAAGACTTTGAGTAAAAAACAATTTTTGTTGTTTGGAAAATAGCTAAGCTGATTCAGTTAGAATCTTTTTCTTTTTTTATTGTTTAAAATATTACGAATCAATTAGAATCCTTTAAACTCATAATCTTGGACTTGTAATAAAGGAACCATACTTGGGAGACACTTTCTAGCCTGCAGGATGAAATAATGAGGTTGTCACGGGAATGTATGCATTTTCTCCACTGGCTGTTACTGGTGGTGAATGCGTGCAGACACTGGTCTGGAGAGTCAGAGCATCCTCGTTCCTGTAAAACTCAGGATCTGGTTTCCTCAGGGTGCCAGGGTCCCCTCTTACCAATCCTCTTCCTCTCTCCAGTTATGTTTGTAGAATTAAGTGATCACTTTCCCTCCTGAGAGTGCATTGGCTGTGCGGCTCCGAGGACTGGGCCTCGGCTGGCGGGAGTTAACCTGTGTCTGGTTCCCGTGGAGGGGCCGCGCTGTGGGGGGCAGGCCCTGGGCTGCAGTCACTTGGCTCTCCGCAGCCCTGGCCTCTCCTCAGTCCGCTGGGACTCCCGCTGCTGCGAGGCTCCGCCCCGCTGTCCCCAGCCTCCTGTTCGGGAAGTTGTTAGACAGGTGACACGTGAGCAGCAAAATATGTCCGCATGCTCTGGAGTTACCTTTAGACAGTGAAAGCTGTCTCCGTCTTGCCCAGGAGCAGGCGCCCGTCCCACCTGTTGCTAAATGACAGGAGGGCCGAGCCAGCTCCGCACGTGGCGCCCCCGTGGTAAAGGCAGGTCCTTAGTGGGCCCCCCGCACGGTTCCCTGGTGGGAAGGAGGGCTTTGGTGTGTACAGGCTTCTGGCTGTGGCCGATTTATGTGAGTGTTGTTATTTTTAGTCCTCACCTGAGGGTATGTTATTGATTTTAGAAAGAGAGAAATCTCAGTGTGAGAGAGAAATATTGATCGGTTGCCTCCCATACGTGCCCTGACCAGGAAATGAACCCAAAACCTTTTGTGTGAAACACTCCAACCAGCGGAGCCACCCCGTGGTGGTCTTGTTTGCCTGTTGTTTCCTGTTACCACTCCCACCGATCTGTAATGCTTTCCTCGAGTGGATGACAAAACTAGGATTTTCTTTCGTTGACTAGACTGGTAGCATTGGCAGAATGTATAGGTGATGATAACTAGCCTTCGCATTTCTTTAACTTTGTGACATCATTTCAGACCTGCAGAAGAGTTGCAAGAATTCCTATATATTTTCACCCAGATTTCTCAAATGTTAACATTTGCTTTATTCTTCTTCCTGTTCTCTTTCATACATGCACATGCGTGCACGCGTGCACACACGCACACACACACACACACATCTCTGTGTGTATTTATACTTATTTATTTATTTAAGGTCCTTGAGAGTAAATTGCCGCCATCCTTCCTTTGGTGTGTATTTCCTAAAACCAAGGACAACTTCTTACATAACCACAGTGCCAGGATCAAAAGTCAGAAATTAGCATTGGCATGATGCTGTTAGCTAACTGTGGTCCCCATGCACATTTGTCAGTTGTCCTTATATGTTCTTTATAAAAAAGAAAATCCCGGATCATGTGTCGAATTCAGTTGTCTAATCTTTTTAGTCGGGAATAGTTGTTCAGACTACTTACTGGGTAGAATGTCCTTCTGTGGCTTCAAGTTTGAATGCTTCATTTTCCCGAAGCGTTGAGCCCCCCTAAGTGTTGAGCTGGGAATCTGGAAGAAGATGGCTAAGTGGAGATGGGGAAGGGGCGCCGTGGCCAGATCCGCTGGGAACCCTGGCAGAGTGGAGTGGGCATGATCGCTGGCAGCTGACATGGGAGGATGCAGCGAGACCCAGCCTCTCGGCTGAGCACCGCGTTTATAGGTGCTGCAGATGCTCGTGTTTCATAATCTCCCTCTGTTTGGTTCCGAGCTGTAGCTTAGTGACCAACAATGGATGGAGGTTCCTCTGACTTGTGTATTATGTTATATCCTCCCTCTCCACCACCACCACTACCAACACACACACACACACACACACACACACACACGGACCTCTAATATCTTGTTTCATGGCCAGTGCACTGGCCTCCGCCCGTGCTGTGTCCAGCGTCTCAGTACGGAATGCCCCTTTTCCTCAGTTATGTCAGTTATGCAGCCACCCTGGGGGAATGAGAGCACAGTGGCTGCCAGTGAGACCCGCAGTCAGACTGGCTGGCTGTGATTCCTGCCCCCACTCTGCTCTGGCCGTGTGACCCTTGGGCAGAGAGCTCAGCTTGGCTGGATCTACTACATGGGGATTTTGTTAAGAGAAATATTACTAACTACAAGATTGAAAATAATAAATAAAGCTGGCATTTATTGGGTGCGTACTAGGTGCCAGTGCTGTGCCAAGTGCTTTATAAAACTTGTTGATTGTGATATGCTTATTTTCCTTCTTCAAACTTTTTTAAAAATATATTTTATTGATTTTTTTTACAGAGAGGAAGAGAGAGGGATAGAGAGTTAGAAACATCGATGAGAGAGAAACATCGATCAACTGCCTCTTGCACACCCCCTACTGGAGATTGCCCGCAACCAAGGTACATGCCCTTGACCGGAATCGAACCCGGGACCTTTCAGTTCACAGGCCAACGCTCTATCCACTGAGCCAAACCGGTCTTGGCTCTTCAAACTCTTTAGTCCCCTTAAGATAAGAAGCAACATGTGTGCCCTAGCTGGTGTTGCTCAGTGAATAGAGCGTTTGGCCTGCTGACTGAGGGGTCCCAGGTTCGATTCCGGCCAAGGGCACATGCCCGGGTTGCAGGCTCTGATTCTCCCCGGTAGGGGGCATGCAGGAGGCAGCCAGTCAATGATTCTCATCATTGATGTCTCCCTTCCTCTCTGAAATCAATAAAAAAAACATTAAAAAGAAAAGGAAGTAAGGTAACGCCAGTATTTCTGATTAAAGTCTTGGAACTTCCCTGTCTCACAGGTTGAAAGGTGAGCAGTAGCAGCGGTTTTCTTTTTTCTTTTTTTTAAAAATATATTTTATTGATATTTTACAGAGAGGAAGGGAGAGAGAGAGAGAGCTAGAAACGTCGATGAGAGAGAAACATCGACCAGCTGCCTCTTGCACACCCCCTACCGGGGAGGTGCCCTCAACCAATGTACATGCCCTTGACGGGAATCGAACCCGGGACCTTTCAGTCTGCAGACCGACGCTCTATCCACTGAGCCAAACCGGTTTCGGCTAGCAGCGGTTTTCAGTCCCTCTTTCTTTGGGAGCGGGACCTGTGGCGAGTTTCACTGGCTCCGCGCTGATTTCAGATCCTAGATGTTAAGGAAGTGGGAGTGGCGACAGGAAATGGGAGCCAGCAGCTGGGAAACAAGTTTGTAACTTGATGTCAGCGAACTGGTCTCCGCTCCTGGAAGACAAAATTACATGGAACTCGTTGGGAGAGCAGGTGTCTCCCCATTTTGTTTAAGTTTTTCCATTTGTGGGTGCGTGATATACAGCTGTTCGGAGCTATAACATTTTCCACTTGGCAGTTAACCCAGTAAGCATTTTATTTTTAAAGTATGACACGGTGTTCAAAAATGTTAAGTGCCCTACTTAAAGATTGGACTTAAGCTATAAGTCTGTAAATTGTTTAACTTAATCCTGTAAGTTCTTACGGGCAGATCCATTTTATCGCCATTTTTTTTCTCTCTCTCTAACTTAGACGCGCTCTTTCACATACCCAAGTGTACAAGACAGTGCCCTGTCCACTTGATTAGCTAACGTCGTTTTAAGGTTTTAATGATTTTCAAGGAGGTCTTACTTCTGATTACTCTTGTGTATTTAAGCCAGTGAAGAAAAAGAAGATAAAACGAGAGGTTAAGATTCTGGAGAACCTTCGTGGTGGAACAAATATCATTAAGCTGATTGACACCGTGAAGGACCCTGTGGTAGGTGCCTGCTGGTGCGGGGAGAGGGAGTGTGTGCGTGCGTGTGCGCGTGCGTGCGTGCGTGCGTGTGAGAGAGAACCTAAAACACAGAGAAATACTATATAGTGAGGATGATTGTGTTTGTCTTTTCTACGGAATGATTTTGAAAAATCCTGGTGGCCAGAGTGAAAGTAGCCACCACACTTGCCTAGCCCCTCACATGTCTGCCACACAGGCACATCCTGCCCATTTGTACACCTCGTTGTCCTGCTTCAGATTACAAATGTTTGCTGACTGTCTCCTTCAAGACCCTGGTTTTCTCCCAGGTTTGAAGCTTATTCCCACCAATCAGCATTGTTTCACCTCCCAGGGAAAGCCTAGGGTCATGGAAGGAAGCACGAGAATCTCCACATGGATGCCTGGCGTAGAGCGCCGAGCAGGCCCCGGGCCACTGACCTTCGAGGGGCGAGCTTGCTGGCTCTCATGCTGGTCTCTAATCCAGCATCCCCTGTTAGGGGCACATTGTATATCCAGAAGCATCAGAAACATTTTTTAAAAAATTATTTTTATATATATATATATATATATATATTTCATTGTTCTTTCACAGAGAGGAAGGGAGAGGGATAGAGAGCCAGAAACATCAATGAGAGAGAAACATCGACCAGCTGCCTCCTGCACAACCCCCACTGGGGATGTGCCCGCAACCAAGGCACATGCCCTTGACCGAATCAAACCCAGGACCCTTCAGTCCGCAGGCCGATGCTGTATCCACTGAGCCAAACTGGTTTTGGCCATCAGAGACATTTTTGTTAAAATGCTTAATTTTGAGCCGTTTTAGAGGTGCCGTTTGCTTTTTTGGTCTCTTCCCGGGAGTGACGAAGCCTTAAGTGTTTATTGTTAACGAAGGCTTTTTTGGTATCGCTTCCCGTCCCGTTTCTGTTCTTCACCTGCTGTACTGCACCTATTCCCGCTCTCCCATGAGAGCTTGAGTTTATTATCTTTGCTTCTGCTGCCGTAGACATCCTCATAATAGTGGAGCTAACATGCATGCGCCAGCCCTGTCTGAGAGTTTCCCTATCTCTCATGTAACCCTCACAGCGGCCGGGGGGCAGGCACTGTTGTCTGCATTGTCACCCTGCAGATAAGCTAACTGAAGGCTACAGCAGTTAAGCAATCTGCCCAACATTACACAGGGCTGTTGAACTGAAGAATCAGGAAAGCTTTTTACTTTGGTCCCTGGAAGGACCGAGAAGGGTGGTCCCATTCTAGATCCCGTCTAATTGGCACAGCTATATCCCCGCCTGATCGGCTCGGATTCATTCTGCAGGGACACGGAGCTCGGTGATAGCTGTCTCACCGGTTTTGGAATCTGTTACTTAAAGTGTGTGTGTGTGTGTTACACGCATGTAAGCAGTAAATTGAAGTGGATGAAACAGCCAGGGACCCCTCCTCTCACCGGTAGAGAGGTTTGGTGGTGAGGACCCTTTGCCGGGATGCCGCTCATCCTGGCAGAGGCCCGTGCGGGTGCGCTTGCCCCGTCGCCTAGATAACCTCCGACTTTTTTTTTTTTTTTTTAACATATATTTTATTGATTTTTACAGAGAGGAAGAGAGAGACGATAGAGATTTAGAAACATCGATGAGAGAGAATCATCGACCAGCTGCCTCTTGCACGCCCCCTACTGGGGATGTGCCCGTAACCAACGTACATGCCCTTGGCCGCCGGAATTGAACCGGGACCCTTGAGTCCGCAGGCCGACGCTCTATCCACTGAGCCAAACCGGTTTCGGCATAACCTCCGGCTTCTTCTCTTCCTTCGGCAAAACTTCCCGCTGGAAGGATTTCTAGGATGATTGCTTCTTCCTATCATCTCTTAAGCCCCTGCTTCCCTCCCCGTTTCGAGAGCTTATTACTGCCGATTCACATTATTTCACCTCACTTACGTAAACTTGACATTTGAAGATCTGTTTACAACAAGGAAATATTGGCTATTTTGTACTCACTGCATCAAAGACGATAGTGCTCTAAAGCTACTCGAGGAAGTGATTTCACATTGTGGCTTACTGATAATTATAGGTAATTTCCTTTCGGATCCTGAAAAGACCAGTGCTAGCGGCCCGAGACCTATGATAATTCTATAAAGGGCGTCTGGCTCGCTAGACCAAGATGAAAACATGTCACTCCTTTCCTAGTTGGCAGACTGAAACCCTCGAGAGGATAAGTCTTCGCATAATGTGCCGGTGGACAGGTTGGTCAGAGAATGTACTCCTTTTAAAAACAAACAAACAACTTTCTCATGAAAAATTCCGACCATTTACAAAAGCAAAGCAAGGAATCACACGAACCTGCCTGCACACAGCACACAGCACTCAGCTCCTGGCCAGCCCGTGTCATCCACACCGCCCTCCCGCCTCCACTGCCCACCATCCCGTTATTTTGAAGCAAGTTCCAGGCATAACATTTCAAGAGGATACTTCCTTGCTGGTCTCTCCCCGAGGGGTGAATCTTTCTCATCTAAGTGGCATGTGAGGATGGGCAGGTGTGCCAGAAGAAATTATATTTATTGTTTGAATACTTAATAATTATTTATATTTTCTTCTTGCAGTCAAAGACACCAGCTTTGGTATTTGAATATATCAATAATACAGATTTTAAGGTACGTGTATACTCTTTCTTTCTGCTCTGGGGCTTGGGGGCGAGAGGTGGCAGTAAGGACTGCTGATCCTCTGGAGCACAGGAGGGCAGAAAGGTCGCGGTGAGAGGAGGAAATAGCATTGGGTTCCTTCCGGCATGACTCCAGGGCGAGGAAAGCGGCCAGGGCTCTTCGTTCGGTGTAGCCGCGGGGCTGGGTCTAAGCTAGTGCCTCCTCTCCCACTCCTGTGTTAGATGACGCTGTAGGTAGACGTTACCTTTGCTCTTCTCGGGACTCTTGCTTACGTTGCTGACAGGAAGTGATGAGGATGCCGGCCTCGTGGACAGCAGTCCATTGGGTTCAGACTCAGATGGCGTGTGCTCACGCGCCCTGTATGCAGAGCAGGTGACGCAGGAAAGCCCTGCCCTGTTACTTACATTTCTTTTTTCTTTCTTTTCTTTCCTTTTTTTTTTTTTGCATTTGCACATTTTATTAAGATACCTGACTCTTAAATTATTTCTTTAACTAGAAGCATCTCTGGAGAGAACAGGCACCCTCTGTAGACACTTAAAGATACTCATTTTCCCTCTCCGGGACTGAGCGCCCAGCTCACCAGCAGGAAATGCTAAAGCCCGGCCTTTGCCTTGGGGTGGGGGCTGCAGGGAAGGGTGCAGCAGCCTTTGCCTTGGGGTGGGGGCTGCAGGGAAGGGTGCACAGCCTTTGCCTTGGGGTGGGGGCTGCAGGGAAGGGTGCACAGCCTTTGCCTTGGGGTGGGGGCTGCAGGGAAGGGTGCAGCAGCCCCTACCCCCCGGGTCCATTCAGATTCGGGGGCCCTTGGGGCATCTGTGCTAGGCACCTCATATAGTTCTTACATTTATTTTATTTATTTTTAAATATATTCTATTGATTTTTTACAGAGAGGAAGAGAGAGGGATAGTAAGAAACATCGATGAGAGAGAATCATCAATCGGCTGCCTCTTGCACACCCCCCATTGGGGATGTGCCCGAAACCAAGGTACATGCCCTTGACCGGAATCGAACCTGGGACCCCTCCAGTCCGCAGACCGAGGCTCTATCCACTGAGCCAAACCGGTTTCTGGCTAGTTCTTAAATTTATATCAATTTGAAAATATGTATTTTTCAAAAGCAGAATATTAAGCCGATTTTTCATGAATTTGTGTTTTTCAAACACCGAAACCTTAACTCATGTCAAGGTTTGGGGGCCAGGCATGCTGGACCCGGGAGAGCACAATATGAAAACAAATAATGAGAAGAGAAAATGTTTTTTAAAAATCAAAAGCGGTGTTGATTTTAGGGGCATCTAGAGATTTTTAGGTGACTACAACTCTGCCAGTGAATAAAGGGCTTGAGATTTTGTTGGGATGGAAGTTAGGGACAAAACCAAATCAGCAGTTGAAATACTATCAGGATTGATGCTTTGGGTGAAAATAAAAGAACCTTATCCCTGCACTTAATTTTTCTTAGGTAATCACTCTAAAGTGCCTCTCAGGTTAATCAGTGAACAGGAATCACTTATAAAGCAATAAGCAAGTTTTATACACAGTGTTGCATTCCCCATATGTAACAAGTTTCCTTGTGACTCCAATAGTGAACTCTTAAAAAGTGGGTAGTCATTTTTTCATTAATTTGCTGTGGGTGACCCAGGCTTATCAAGGCAAATGTGTGTGTGCCTTTCTGAAAAATTAAACAGGCTTTCACGAAGCCACACACCTTTCTAATGCAAACATTTCCATACCATTCTTCGTGGGGCTTCGTATTAAAATCCCTCAGTCTTAAATGCCTCTGCTTCCTAGTGAGTTCTTACCAGCTGTCCAGCCACACGTAAAATTTCGCTTCAGCATTTGTGTGTCGTGAATTGCCAGGTGGATTTGACACCTGGCAGAAGGTCAGTGTTTAATTCCCGAGAGAAATCTGACTTCTTACAAAGCTCCTAGACGATCTGACCTCTTTCAAAGCTCCTAGACAATGTATGCCATCCAAACAGGGGATGTTTGGGTGGCATACATTGTCTAGGAGCTTTTTAAAAAAGGATCGTGGGATTGTAACATTTTTAGAGGCTTGCATATTTGAAAAACATCCTTATTTTATCCTTCCTACTAACATACATTCCATAGTGTAGAGTTCTAGGCCGTAATTAATAATTTCCCCAGCCGTTTGAAGAGGTTGCTCTTACCGCGGAAGCCATTGTGGTTTCATCTTCTGAGACTGGCTCTTGTTTTCCATGGAAGCCCGCGGGGTCCCCTCTTCCTGCCCAGGCTCTGAAGCTGCCCCGTGACACGCTTTCATACGGGGTGCTTTCATCCTTCCTTCTGGATCCTTCCTGGGCGTTTGCAGTCTTGAAACTTGTGTCCGTCTGTTTCAGAAAAGTATTTTTAATGTCTTTGATTTTCTTCCCTTCTTTGTTCTCACTTTCTCAAACTCATTCGGATGTTAGATTTCCCATTGTAGGGCTCTGTTTTGTTCTCTGAGCCTTTTAAAATAGTATCCTGTTCTTTTATGTTTTATGTAATAGCTTCTATTTTCTCACTGAGAAAATGTGGTTCTTCTCTCCCCCCCCACCCCATTATGTTTTATTCGTTATGAATTTCTCTGTTTTTCTGTCACATTCCTTTTTAAAAATATATATATTTTTTATTGATTTTTTTACAGAGAGGAAGAGAGAGGGATAGAGAGTTAGAAACATCGATGAGAGAGAATCATCGATCAGCTGCCTCCTGCACACCCCCTACTGGGGATGTGCCCACAACCAAGGTACATGCCCTTGACCAGAATCGAACCTGGGACCTTTCAGTTCGCAGGCTGACACTCTATTCAATGAGCCAAACTGGTTTTGGCCACATTCCTTTTTTGGTGAGTTTCTATGCTCTTACATTTATCAGGAATGTCATGGGGTTTTGGTGTGTGTGTGTGTGTGCGCACGCTTTGTTTTTTTAAAATATAACTTATTGATTTTTTTTACAGAGAGGAAGGGAGAGGGATAGAGAGTTAGAAACATCGATGAGAGAGAATCATAGATCAGCTGCCTCTTGCACACCCCCTACTGGGGATGTGCCCACAACTAAGGTACATGCCCTTGACTGGAATCGAACCCGGGACCTTTCAGCCTGCAGGCTTATGCTCTATCCATTGAGCCAAACCGGTTTCAGCTGTGTGTGTGTGTGTGTGTGTGTGTGTGTGTGTGTGTGTGTTTTAATTGATTTTAGAAAGGGGAAGTGAAAGTGAGAGACAGAAGCATCAATGTAGAGAGAAGTATCAACCTTGATCAGCTGCCTCCTACTGGGGATGGAGCCCATAACCAGGGCATGTGCCCTGACCAGAATTAAACTGGTGACCTCCTGGTTCACGGGTCAGTGCTCAGCCATTGAGCCATGCCGGCCAGGCCCTATCTTTTCTGAAGTCTGTGAACCCCAAGCACTGTTTTCACTGCATTTCATGGTTATAGAACTCACTCTGTATCATTTTCAAAGCAGAAATAAAAATTCACCAGGGGAGGGGGATAGGGAGATCTGGGGGAGATAAGAGATCAACCGAAGGACTGGTATACATGCATATAAGTACAACCAATGGACACAAAACTCTGGGGAGGGGGGGGCAATGGTAAGCTATGTACACATATAATACCTTAATAAATTAAAAATAATAATAATAATAAAATTCACATCTTGTGGATTAGGGTTTTTCTCCCCAAACTTTACTTTGACAATTTTTAGACTTGCCCTAACCGGTGTGGCTCAGTGGATAGAGCGTCGGCCTGTGGACTGAAGGGTGGCAGGTTTGATTCCGGTCAAGGGCATGTACCTCGGTTGTGGGCACATCCCCAGTAGGGGGTTTGCAGGAGGCAGCCGATCGATGTCTCTATCTCATCAATGTTTCTAACTCTCTGTCCTTCTCCCTTTCTCTCTGTAAACAATCAATAAAAATATATTTTAAAGAACATTTTTAGGCCTACTGAAAATTGGAAAGAGTAGCACAGTCAGTACCCTTATGTGACCCGCCTAGATTTACCAGTTAATATTTTGCCGCATTTGCAGTTTTTTTCTCTCCATCCCCCCACACTCCCCTGGTTATCTCTCACTTTAATCTTTTTGCTGAAGTCATCTTAAAGCAAGATGCAGGCATTGCGTTACTTCACTTTTTCTATTATTGATTCCTAATTTGTGCTGTGTCCAGAGAACCTGATCCATATAACGTTTATTATTTGGAATTTGTTGATGATTGGTGCTTGTGACTTCAGTACCTGGTCAGTTTTTGTATCAAGTTTGGTAATTTCGTTCAGATCTTTTAGGGCCTTCCTCATTTTTCCCCTTGTGTTTCATTTTATGCAGTGTTTCCCAAACTTTTGACATATGTGCACCCCTTCTATAATTTTCATAACGCTGAGTACCCCTCGTATTAAAAAAAAAAAAAAAGGATGTATTTTAATAACAATCAAAATATATTATTATTTTTTTTGGTACATACACAAAATAATAAACGAAAAATAAAATTATTCATATAAAATATAGATAAAAGTTATATGATAAATAACATTTATTTGCACACTGGACCATCTCACACCTCACAAGACTGTCTTGACTTGACTCATGAGAATGTAGAATTAGGCGCAGCTAAGCACGGTGCAGTGCATATCCCCACCAAACTCCGGTGCAACGCGTACCCCCACCACACTCTTCCCGTACCCCTGGGGGTACGCGTACCACACTTTGGGAAACACTGTGGAGGTACTGTTTTGGCCAATTTCTCCTGGAAATCATCAGGTATAACACTTCATGTGTGTCAAAGCCATAATAAAAGATACATGGCAATACTTAGAATGTGTTAGGCCTAAGCACTATATTCAACTAGTGTTTTTTTATTATATAAAAATTGATATTAATTGGAGTAGTTGGAAATGCTATGTTGGCAGACCAAGGACATTCATTTACACAGATGCTTGGTATAAATACCACATGATACCTTCCACAGACAAAACCCAGCTGGTCCAATAGTCCATATTCATTTCTGGAAATAATCTGTCCCAGGCTCTGAGGGGCAGTCAGTGCTGTGTCCCTGTCATGGCCTGTTTATTGACTTGAGGTTCAACTTGGCACCATCTCTGGGAGTGACCTCCTTAACTCGCACAGGAGACGCTGGCCTGACACGCAGAGATGGTATCTTCACCTCGTTCTGTACATACCGGTTGGGGTGTGCTGGGGAGAACAAATAACGTGAGTGTTGGGCTGCTATGCAGTTAAATCTCGCGAGAAATGGTGCAAAGGTCTTTGTGCCTGAGTGCAGTAGGGGCCCACCCCGGCCAGCCTCCCGTGGGCACCACCGGTGTGTGGGCTGTAGGTATGTGGACTGTAGGTATGTGGACGGTGACGTATCGTTTCATTCCCTGTGGTGCATGAGCTGGCTGCGGCCTGGGCTTGGTGAAATCAGATAGCCTTACTGGGCTGGAGGGAGAGGCACTCTGATTTAAAAGGGGACATTTGAAAAAGAGGCCCTGTTAGAAGTTGTTAACTTTGATTTTTAGCAAATAAAAAAAAAATTGTTTTGAACAGGTACGAACTGGTATTCGGGAAAAGTCTCCTTTATTCCCCCGTGCCCCAATGACCATCCTTCCTCACCCCCCATATATATGAAACCACTTTTTATTTATCTCATTATTCTTACAGATACAAGCAAGTACGAATGTGTAGTTTTATCTCCCCCTTTATTACACAGACACTGTTCTCTGCTTCTGGAGAGCTTTTCTCTAGATTGCTTACATCTTCCAATAAAGGAGAAACAAAACATATTTCATGAAGGTGTGCTGATTACTTTCATCAAAATGCTGCTTGGACTGATGGGGAAAGAGATCTACTTGGAATTGATGTTAGAATTGATGATCAAAAGTAATAGAGTTTCGACAAGGGCTCGTGTTTTAATGAACCTGGGTTCATAAATGCTACTCTGCCTTTGAGAAATTGAAAACTTTCAAAAATCTCCCAGGGGGTGGGTCTTTGGATTATAAATCATGAAGATGTTCATTTGTGAATCCCTTGTTTAACATTTCACTCCGCCTCTCCTTTTTGCTTCTCCCTCAAACATCGGTTTAGCTAGTGCCCGTCAATATTGCTGGGAAGGGTTCTCTCCAGCCTGGAGCTGGCGGGGGGAGTGGAGGGCATGGATGTTTTAAGTCTGGCCATTTCCAAATGCCGTAGCGGTTGGGTTTCCTTGTGTTCCTTTCACGAGCAGGCTGTCTTGCCACTGTTTTCCCAGGGGGTTGGTGCAGTTTTCAGGGTCTCGATCCCCGGAGCTGGGTCTTGAACCCGCAGCGTCGCCAGCCAGCGGGCCGAAAGGTGGCCAGCCGCAGGGGGCGGGTTTGTGGGGGTGCCCTTGGACACCTGCGGCTTCGGGGAGCATTAAACACGTGTTTAAAGGATCCCAGTCGGAATAAATGGTTTTCTTCCCTGGGATTCTTTGGAAGGCTGAAGGATTAGACCCTCGGTAGCCTGTGTCCCCATTTGTTGCAGGCCAGGGAGTAAAAAGTTCTAGGCTTCCGCAGTGACTCGCGCTTAAAGTTTACAGAGAATAATGACCAACATTTGGATGACAAGATGCAATGACACTAACGTGACTTTGTTTTCTGAAATCTGTTTCAGCAACTTTACCAGATCCTGACAGACTTTGATATCCGGTTTTATATGTATGAACTACTTAAAGTAAGTGGCACCGTGAACAGTGGATGCTGTTCAGGCTTAGCGGTTAAGGGGGGAGCGTCTGAGAGAACAGAACGAGCAGATGTTTCTTGATACCCAGAGGACGCAGAGGTTTTGTTTGTTTGTTGTTTTGGAGTGTGTTTCTTTCCTCGAGGCCTCCATCGTGGGACCTGTACGTAGAAAGTTTCCGGGGGAATGGACAGAGACGGCCAAGTCCAGGGCATCACAGCAGAGATCAGAGCCTCCCTCTCAGAGCTCTTACTGCCCCTGGGGTTTTCCTTCTGCTGCTTAATCAATATTTACTATTGATTTTACTGCATAACAAATCAACTTTACAGATAGTTTCTTATTTCTCATAATTCCCAGGGCTGGCTGGGTGAGTCCTTTGGTCTGGGCGGACTTACGGGGCCAGTTGGCCAGGATAGTGTAGGGTGGTCAGGATGGTGTAGGGTGGTCAGGAAGGCCTCGTTCACATGCCGGAGGGCTCGTAGACCAGTCTGGGCCCTTACCGTGCTGGTCTAGCAGTGAGAGTGTACCTGACATGTAAGCACTCTCCTGTGTCACGTTTCCAATTGTTGACCAGAACAAGTCACGTGGCTAAGCCTAGACTCAAAGAGGGGAAGTAGACCCTCCTCTCGATGGGCAGGGCAGTGAGGCCACGTTTGAAGATGTGCACACCAGCATCCAGGCACTCCGGCCAGCTCTCTCTTGTGTCTCTAACAAGCCCCTTTTTCCATGAGACACCAGCCTCTGGCCCCGGCTAGTTAGCGTGCTGAGAGTGGCGGGTGGGCCTTCTGGGGGACTCACTAATCCCAGTACTGAAGTTTTCAAGCATTACTGATGGATGGAGAAATGATCTCTTAGTTTGCATAGGTAAACATTTAGGTAAAGAATTTTTTTTAAAACATTTTTTAAAATTCATTTTTTACACAGGAAGGGAGAGAGATAGAGAGAAACATCGATGAGAGAGAAACACCCATCAGCTGCCTCCACCGCTGGTGTGCGGTGGCCTCCGTGTTCCAGGGGCAGCAGCCAGGCGGCAGGCACTTCCTGCTGGTGAGGCATGGAGCCCCGGGTGACATTGGGAAACCTCTTTCATGCTTAGTGGTCAGAAACGACCAGATTTTAAAACTGAGAGAATTTCCCAAGGAACTTAAAAGTATGCCAGTAGCTCCCCACAGAGTCTGACGAGTAAATTTGGCAAAATAATTAATCCCCTTCGTGAATTTTCTTTCATCAGATGATTCTCACATCTCAGGTGTGCGTCTAATTCATCTGGACAAAGACTAGGCAAGATGACAGAGTCAGCACTCGCTAGATGTTCTCTCTGGGAGAGGCAGGCCAGGGGTGGAGAAGAGGCAACGTTTAAACTTGGGAAATGTAGAAACAGGTTGAGGCTGCCATGATTGCTCGAGTGGGGTCTGATTCAGATTCAGGGAGGTCTGTCCTCGGGAAGCCCGGTCCATCTCAGAGGCTACGGCCACGGCCACGGCCACGGGAGTCTTGCTACAGCTTTGCTGTGAAACAAAACAAGAGAAAGTCAAGTTGAAGTAGAACCTACATAAACAAAGTGATTCAATCTTAAGTGTACAGTTTTTTTGGATTTTACCTAAGTAAACCTTTACCCAAACCTGCACAGAACTATGCTGTCCAGGATAGCAGCTTCAGCCTGCAGGTAGGTATTTAAATTAAGTAAACTCTTTAGCTTTGTTATTCACATTGCAAACACCCAGTGGCCTCGTGTGACCGTATTGGACAGTGTGGAGAGGACAGGGCTGGTGGGGAATGGTATGAAAACCCATAAAGGCTCTCTTTCCCCCTTCTATTCAGTAGCCCCTTCTCTGAAGATTGTAGTGTGACCTCTACCACTATAGTTTGTTTGTATTTTTATTTTTAGGTTTTTTTTGGGGGGGGGGCGGTAAAATAGATTTTTGTTGTCCCACCGATTTATGCAATCACTGATTGATTCTTGTGTTGCCCTGACTGGGAGGAACCCACAGCCTTGCTGTGTTGGGATGCTGCTCTAGCCAACCGAGCTGGCTGGCCCGGGCAATCACCACGGTTCAGTGTTGCCTGTTTTTGACCTTCATATAAAAACACCGACACTGTATACTCTGTGTCCAGGGAGAGGAAAATTGGTTTATAGCTGGAATGCTGGTGCTAGCGGTCATTCTGGCTTCCCTCCTCCCGGGGACGCCTGGGCCAGTACCCTCGCTAGTCTAGGCCAGCGGTTCTCAGTCAAGTCCGCTTCAGACCCCAGGTCATCTGGCAGTCTGGCGCGGTCTTTGGTTTTCACAGTTGGAGGGGTGCTTTGTGAGCTGGCATGTGGGGGGGATTCTGCCCGACTGACATCCTATAGTGGCAGGGCAGCTCCCCGCGCAAAGAATTACTGTCCAAATGTCCACTGTGCCAAAGCTGAGACACCCCATCCTCTCCCACGGGAAACTCCACCAAGAGCCCTGTGCCAGGCACACAGGAGGCACCCTGAGATTGTGGGGAGCTGTCATCGTCACTCCACGAGGACATTATGGGATCGGGCAGGCTTCGAGTGCTTTTTAAGACAAGCTGGTTCTATCCTCAAGCACCGGACACAGGGAAACTAAACAGATGGATAAAACAAGAACAACCCAAATTAAAAAAGGATGGAGGACTTGAGTCAACATTTGCCCAACAAAGATAAAGGCTGACAAGTAAGCCCAAGGAAAGATGTTCAACCTGACCACGCATTAGGGAAATACAAATCAAAACTGCAGTGAGCTTCCCCTTCAGACCCCCGAACGGCCATAATCAAGAGGGTGGGCAGCGACCAGTGTGCGGAGGACGTGGAGGAACGGAACCCTCCTGCCGCTGGTGGGGATGGAAAATGGCGCAGCTACTCCGGGAAACAAATGTTTGAACGTTTAATGTAAGACCTACATGCAATCCAGTACCTCCACCTTTTTGAGTCCATCCAAGGGAAATGAAAGCGTGTGTCACCTCAGAGACGTGTGCATGGATACAAGTAGCTCATTTGTAAGAGCCCACAAGTGGAAATCGCCCAACCGGCCCCCCGCGGGAGTACTGCTCGGCAAGAAACAAGCAATGGGCGAATCTCAGAAACCTCCTAGTGAATGAAGGTGGCGGACTGTGTATTGTGTTATTTTATGAATGTCTAAAAGGTAGATAGATCGTAGCAACAGATAGCAGATTAGTGGTTGGGAGTAGAGGGCAGAGGGGAGTAGGGGCTGAGGGAAGGCAAGCTTGAGAGGAAGGGAAAGGGAAACATCAATGTGAGAGAATCGTTGATCAGCTGCCCCCTGCACACTCGTCTCCGCAACCTGGGCATGTGTCCTGACCCGATTCATAGGTTGACTCAACCACTGAGCCACACCTGCTGGACTATAATCCTAATTCTTGAAGACCAACTGGCTCAGGAATTGCTTTTAAGGAAAATACTAATATTAGAATGTGTGTTAATCTAGAAAACCCCCATAAGACACTTTCTAAAAAACAAGCCACGCTGAAAGATATATTTGGATGTCAAGCTTCATGTCCATGTGGACTCTTGATGTCATTGAACCACTGTGAGAGGTGACTCCATGAGGTTGCCAGGTCTGATTTTAAACATAAAAAGAACAGTTGAGTGTATGGTGCCTAAACCCAGGTGGCCAGTGCAAGCAGGCGAGGAGTGCTGAAAGGAGTGTCATTCCACATTCCTCCCTTTCCCAGCCTTTTTTAAATGTTTGTTGTTGATCCTCCCCGAGGGTATTTTCCCATTGATTTTTATTGTGGAAGGGAGGGAGAGAGAGAAACTCGGAACCTGCAAGCCAGGTATATGCAGGAATTGAACCCTTGACCCTTCAGTGCACAGGTTGACACTCTAACCATTGAGCCAAACCAGCCATGGTCATTGCCCCCATTTTAAGAAACCCCCACCAAAGCCTGATGTCGCCTCCTTAGCCCTCTGCCAGCGGCCAGCTATGTGCAGAGAGCGGGGCTGCCTCCGAGGCCGGTTTCCTCGCTTTTGTCACAGACCGTAAGCTGCCCTGGGGAGACGATCCCAGTCAAGCTATCACAGCAAATGCCGCTGTGATTGCAGTGTGGGGGCGGCGAGGGTTTGCTCACCTTTCTCTGTGCTTTCTTCCCTAACAGGCTCTGGATTACTGCCACAGCAAGGGAATCATGCACAGGGACGTGAAACCGCACAATGTCATGATAGATCACCAACAGAAAAAGGTACCGTGCCAGCTGGGCAGCCCAGCCCTTCACTGTGAGGCGTAGACACCCCGGCCAGTGCTCAGTGGTTTCCGGAGACCCGGGCGGCGTTCCTGGGCAGCCTGGGTGATGCCGTCATTTCCCGGTCTCCCCGGGTGGGCTCCTACTCAGCGTAAGTGTGGGGCACAGGAAAGCCGCTGTGCTCCCTTCTTTATTGAGGTCATGGTTTCTGGGGGCCTCAAGAAAAGAACGGCAGCTGATGGTTTCTACTGCCTAACGACCCCTCAGCCCAGTGGTCGGCAAACTGGGGCTCGCGAGCCACATGCGGCTCTTTGGCCCCTTGAGTGTGGCTCTTCCACAACATACCTCGGCCTGGGCGAGTCTGTGTTGAAGAAGTGGCGTTAGAAGAAGTTTAAGTTTAAAAAAAAAAAACGTGGCTCTCCAAAGAAATGTCAGTCATCGTCCTGTTGGTATTTGGCTCTGTGGACTAATGAGTTTGCCGACCACTACCTCAGACCAACCTGCCTGGTGTTAAAAACACCATTGATCCCTCTTATTTTCAGTGCCCAATTCTGGTGATCCCTGATGGGTGAGGAAATGAATCACCTGGTAGATTAATGAGACGCTAGAGCGGTGCCTCCATCCTGGAACGGGGCACCCCCACCCCTTTCTGTTATGACTACAGCTTGTAACGGAAGCTGTTGTGATGGGGGATGTGCTGCACATGCAGATTCTATGGAGCCAGACAGAAGCTTAAGCTCTATTGATCTCAAGAGAAGAAACCAGGATAATTTAAATTAAAAAAAAAGAAAAAGCAAATACGATTCTCAGTGCTTTGCTCAGAAATGGCCTCTTACACAGTTAGAGCATAATTTTTTGCCAGTGCACTTGCTAACATTTTTTATATGGCCACATAGTTACCATTTAGCGTGGTGTGGCCCGTGTCTGAGGCACAGGCATCTGGAAACGCTCTGTTCACCTGTTTTCTTTCTGTCGTGTGTGCAGCTGCGGCTGATAGACTGGGGCCTGGCGGAGTTCTACCACCCCGCTCAGGAGTACAACGTCCGCGTGGCCTCCAGGTACTTCAAGGGCCCGGAGCTCCTCGTGGACTACCAGGTACGGTGTGTTTCCTGGGCCTTTTCCTTTTTCCCTTTTTTTTTGTGGTGGTGGTCTAAAATATAGTTTTATTGATTTCAGAGAGGAAGGGAGAGGGAGAGAGAAGTATCAACGATGACAGAGAGTCGTTGATGGGCTGCCTCCTGCACGTCTCCTATTGGGAATCGAGCCCGCAACCTGAGCATGTGCCTTGACGGAATCAAACGTGACCTGGTTCATAGGTCAACGCTCAACCACTGAGCCGCCCGGCCGGGCTTGTTGCTTTTTACCGAGTCCATGTGGATACACCCGAGGCCTGGCCTTGGTTCCGTCCCAGAGGATCCTTGCTGACTTCCCGCAGCTGCCTCTTCTTTTGGCTCAGGGAAAGGAGCCCCGTGACTGACCGCTGTCCTCACTTCCTCAGATGTATGACTACAGCTTGGACATGTGGAGTCTGGGCTGTATGTTAGCCAGCATGATCTTCCGAAAGGAGCCCTTCTTCCACGGACAGGACAACTATGACCAGGTGAGCGGCACCGTCTGGGGGGCAGACGTCCCTCATAGGGGGCTGTCCCTGAGCCCCCGGTTCTCGCAGTGTCCTCCTCGGAGCTCTTCTTCAGGGTGAAGGATTTCACCAAATTTCGCCTGCTGTGACCAGGTCTCCCAGCTTCAAAGCGAGCGTGTGCAGGCAGGCACCTCCTGCTCTAATGAAACTAGGCTCTGGTCACTAAATTTGATGTCCCCAGAAGCGTCAGCTTCTAGATGATTCCTGTAATACATTGCAGTATCGTTTCAAAGGCATTTTGGAAATTGCGTTCATGTGGGTTCTTGTCTTGGGTCTGCTGCCCGTGGTCCCCAGCATTCCCCAGCCTGGGCCTGTACCTGTTCCCGGGGAAGTCGTGCGTGGAAAGTCTCGGGCTCCCCGTCCCAGCGTCCTGCGCGCGGTGATTGGGTCAGTTTGTTTGTGTTTCAGCTCGTTCGCATTGCCAAGGTCCTGGGCACCGATGAGCTGTACGGGTATCTGAAGAAGTATCACATAGACCTAGACCCGCACTTCAACGATATCCTGGGACAGTAAGTGGGGGGGGGGGGGGGGGGCGGGGGTTAACTCATCCCCCTCAGAGGTGGAAAGGTTGGCAGAATCTCTCACTTGCCCTTCCTCACTGTATCAAAAGCAAGCAGCCGCCTCCCCGCCCCGCGCATGTCTTACTTTGAGACATTTGGACATTGTTTACATGTGTCTCCTAATTTACTTTTCTAAGACAGTCTGCTTATCAATAGAAAATAGTTACGGAAAAGGAGTTTTTTGGCTTAGCATAGCTTATTTTAATGGGAAAAATCTTAGCTGTGATTCTTGAGATAAGAAACCATTTCTTTTGTTCTCTGTAATGGGTTATTTATAAGGTAATTTTAAAGCCTATTTTCAGATAGTTTTGAAGAGTAAATGCGTTGAGATTTTTCCAATAGTATTTTATGAAACCCGTGTTTCTAAGGCCAGCAGCTCTAAATATTAAGGCTGAGTAGTAACAATTACTCAGTCACCTCTGCGCCTCGCCCAGAATTCACTATAGCCATCTAAATCTTTTACATCCGAATCAGATGTAAACGTCTTTTTTTTAAAAAAAAATCTATTGATTTTTTACAGAGAGGAAGAGAGAGGGATAGAGAGTTAGAAACATCAATGAGAGAGAATTCACCGATCAGCTGCCTCCTGCACACCCCCCACTGGGGATGTGCCCGCAACCAAGATACATGCTCTTGATCGGAATCGAACCTGGGACCCTTCAGTCCGCAGGCCGATGCTCTATCCACTGAGCGAAACCAGTTTCGGCAGATGTAAACGTCTTAACTAGCTCGTCAGTCACGGAGCGCCGTTTCGCTTGAGGGTCATGCACATGGTAGCAAGTGCACTGGCTGGGTCAGGGCTGTAGGGGTGGGGCAGGTGGCCAGAAGGAGGTTCGAGGAGCTTGTAACCTTGACGTGCTCTCTGGTTTTGGCCCCACTGCACAAGCACCTTCATTTTAGAACGCTAACGCTCCCCTTTCTTCTCAGACATTCACGGAAACGCTGGGAAAACTTTATACATAGTGAGAACAGACACCTCGTCAGCCCCGAGGCCCTAGATCTTCTGGACAAGCTCCTGCGATACGACCATCAGCAGAGACTGACTGCCAAAGAGGCCATGGAGCACCCCTACTTCTGTGAGTCTCCCGTGCTTTGCAGGGGCCTCGTTTTTTTAAAGGAGAAGTCCTTTCACCCTGTATCTTTGAGGCCGGTCAAGGGAATTCTAGGCATTTGAATGAATGCCGTTGGAATTGGGCCTCGTTAGCTCTAAACCATTGAGACAAGTTGGCAGGTCTGCTGCTTGATCCCCCGAGGTATTTGCTTAGCTCCCTGCGTCTGGTCTGTTAGACCAGCAGCCACCAGTCGGGGGTCCTCGGACTGCTGGTGGTCCGTGAGGTCCGAAAGGTTGGCGACCACTGTGTTAGACCACTCCCCGTGACAGTTGGTAGATCACAAGTTTTCAAATATATCCTTTTTTCAAATTGGAAACGAATCAAAGACATCACCCCCACCCCCACCCCCCTCTACCAGCACACAAAGAAAAACAAGTAATTAGTTGAAAATAATGTAACTTAGTACCTTTTTAAAGAAGGAAGTAAGTTTAAGAATTTGCGGAAAGGAAAGAAGGTATGAAAAGACCTCACTAAAATTCTATCTGAGTTACTAACTTCAGAGGATGTGCATAAATTCCGTTTATGTGGTTGCTTGTTCTGCACGCGTGCAGTTCTCCACACTGAGAAGGTACATGTCATACTTTTTTTCTCAGCAGTGTGGGGTGGTTTAGGCTGGTCAGAGGAGGCTGAGAAGAAGGGAGGTTAAGTGACCTGTCTCAACCCACTATGTGAATCCATCAACACTTTCAGCCTATCTGTTGCTTGACTCATATGCCATCTTTCCTTTTTCCTTCTGCAATTAACTGAAACTTGCCTGAAGTTGGCCTCGCTCTGTGGTCTTGGAACCTATTGGCCCATAAGCATTAGTAGACAGTGAATTTGAAAGGTCTCAGCCTTCAGTGGCCGAGGGCACAGAAATCTATCTCTGCCCTTTGAGTTGACGGAATTCAGAGCACTGATGGTTACAATATGTAATTTGATTTCAGAGAGGAGCGGAGATGGAGAGAGACAGAAACATCAGTGATGAGAGAGAATCGTGGATCGGCTGCCTCCTGCACGCCCCACGCTGGGGATCCAGCCCGCAGCCTGGGCGTGTGCCCTGACCGGGAATCGAATGGTGACCTCCTGGTTCATAGGTCGACGCTCAGCCACTGAGCCACACCGACTGGGCAAGATGATTAGGTCTTCTCATGGCTCTTTTTATTCACCCTTTTCTCTGAAGTGCTTATTATTGTGCATGCATTGAAGAAATTGGGGGTTGGGTATGATGCTAGCATTCAGGAAAATAGCACAGAAGAAAATGAGACATTTGAGCAATGGGAGATGAGTCTGTGCCACTCTTCACAAGTCTGAGTCATTGAACGTGATTCTGAGGGAGTATGAGAGCTCACCCTGATAGATTTTCAGTCCCTCGTTCTTTTTTTTTTTTTTTTTCTGATTTTTTTTTATTAAGGTATTATATGTGTACATAGCTTACCATTGCCCCCCACACACACACACCTCCCATTCATGCCCTCCCTCCCCAGAGTTCTGTGTTCTTTGGTTGTACTTATATTCATGCATACCAGTCCTTCGGTTGTTCTCTTATCTCCCCCAGGTCTCCTTCCCCTCCCCGCTGTCATTTGACAGTCTGCTTGTTTTATGGTGACTATCTCAGAATAACATGAATTGAGTCCGCTCCTCCTCTGGTTCACACCGCCCCTCCCCCCGGGTCCCACTGCTTCCCCTGGGAAGCACACACGGCTCACCCGGGGAACACGGCCCCCTGGGACACAAGGCTCTCCCGGGACACCCGGACCCTTTGGGACACACAGCCCACTGGGACACATGGCTCACCGGGCACACGGCTCACCCGGGGCACACGGCCCCCTCAGTCCCTCGTTCTTTAACCATACGCCTGCCACCTCCCTCACCTGCCTGGTCCCACCTTTGCTGTGTGTCCCCTGCTCGCTGTGGAAGGCGGGGCTCGGAGTGATGTCCCCCCCTGGCCGCCCCGCCTCGCTGACCTGGCCTTTCTTTGCCTCGCAGACCCCGTGGTGAAGGAGCAGTCCCAGCCCAGCGCGGACAACGCCGTTCTTTCCAGCGGTCTCACGGCGGCCCGATGAAGACTGGAAGGCGACGGGTAATGCGGCATTGATGCTTGCCAATAAAACCAACCAACCCAACACAAACCTTGAAGGAAAACTCCAGTGTGATACAAAGAAATTCTAGTCATTCCTTCTAAACGCAAAGAAGAGTAAAGACCTAAAAGTCTGTCAAAAAAGAAAGAAACTCCCCAGTCCTAGTCTCCGGGGCGCTGACGCTCGGGCAGCGAGCGAGACGCCGCGCCTGGTTGCGGATCTGAGGGCCTCCCGGTGGAATGCACGGGAGACGGGAGCCTCGGAGTTGCGCGCTCACCTGTGTCTCACAGGGACCACTGTTGAATTAACTCGTTTCGGTCAACCAGCTCTGACTATCTGACTTCCTGTCTGTTCCACTGTGGTCTGGTTTCCTCGGGTGAGATTCAGGCTCACGTTTAGCCGCCCGTCCGCAGCCTGTACTGACACACCAGCCTCACTCGCGAACAGGAGCTATTAAAACAGCGACAGTATTTTTTTTTAACTCTTTTACAAATTCATGTTTTATGTATTTTTTTATGACATGAGCTCTCTAGGAAATGTACCTCAGCCCCGCAGTTTCCTCTAAGCGCATTAATTTGGGAGCAAACTGCAGTCACTCCCGCCCGCGAGTCCTCCTGGGTGTCGGCAGACGTCACTTTAGACCCCGTGATGCCACCAACGGGTCCACCCGTCTCTTCAGAAGTTAGATGCTGCGTGCATAACCTGGAGCTCACTGTAACCTTTGTTGATTTGCCTAACCATAAAATCTTGTTGCTATTTTTTTTGGTGTATCTTTTTTTCTCTTCTTTTCCTTTTTGTTTTTTCCTCTTCCTTTTTCTTTTTTTCTTTTTTTCTTTTTTCTTTTTGCAGCCTTGAAAGGAAGCCTCACCATTTCCCAGCACATCCCTGTGTGCGCACCTGTTTTAACGCATCTCTCTGAAACAAAGATGCTTTGCTCACAACCATAGCTAAAGCCGGGAGGTCGGTCTTAGGTCAGGGAGGGAGAAGGAGGGAGAAGGAGGGAAAGGGTTCTGTGGGAATGTATTCAGGAATGACCTATCGGGCAAAGAAAAACGTATATATCCCCGTCCCCGCCCCCCCTTTTGCCTCTCTTTACCCCCACGAGAACTAACTCCCCGCTGTAATCAGGGTACTCCGCATCTCTCCGCGCTGATGGGCAATACGTGAATGTGATGGCAATGGCAAGCCCGCGTCGCCTGCGGGGTCTGGGGGTGCGTGGGCAGGGCCCCCCACAGCCCAGGCGGCGAGGGCCTGGGGGAGGAAGTGGAGCTCCCGGGGTGGGCAGCAGGGCCTGGGCCCCCCAAGGAAGCTAGGTTTTGTTTGAAGAAGTACAAATAGTGCTGATCGCGTGGGGGGGGACTCGACGCCGACATGATGTGCCGGCAGTCCCCCCGCCCCAGCCGCAGAGCCAGCCACGGCCCCGGGGACCCGCACAGCCGGGCTGGCGCTCGGGGGTCCGTCACCGCGTCACGTTAGGGTTTCTTTATTAACTATTTAATAATGCCATACTTTTTATAAGGGTAGACTGTTTGTTCGAAAGCATCTGTTTACATTCCATATTCCAATAAAATCATATTGGTATTGGTAGCGGGTCCTATCTCTACATGTAGATTCTATTTTTGTCACTTGGCGGGTGGGCACCTGACATACAAAGAAAACTCTTATTTAAATAGAGTTGAGCTTACAGGTGAAAAACTAAGATCCCAAAGCCAGGAAATGACTTCCACCAAGGTTCTCCCACAGCCCCTGCCTGCCGGCCTGCGTGGCACGTTCTGTGCGTGAGCGTCTGCGTTTGCTCTGCCTGGAAATGACGGACAAGGCTGGACCTAGACCTCCATGTCAGGCAGTGAGACTGGGATTGTCGGAAGCTTCTCGCGTGCCGTCCGAGGCAACAAAGAACCGTTGTTTACTATCGGGGAGGCGTGCCACTGTCTGTCTGTCCCTCCTGCCCGCCCCCGTGTCCCCAAGCCCTCCTCCCACCCCTGTAAGGTGCCTGTGGACCAGGCCGAGAGCCAAGAGGAGGGCTTGGCGAAGTAGTGACCCGTGGGGCCTACCCGAGGCAGGCGAGCACTGCCCTCTCTGCTTGGCACTTGGTGGGCGCAGGCGCTCACCTGCCTGCCCGGGCCCCCCAGCCGCCGCTCTGGCAGGAGCGATGCTTTATGCGCAGTTGCCTTTGCTGCCACCTGTCCTTCGCCCGTCTTCATGCCTTAGACACGCAGCAGGGCGGAGTTTGAAACGCCCGCTCCTTTCTCGCCGGGCCTTGACCAGCTGCTGGTGCTGCCGCTGTAGGTTGTTTTCTTCCCCAAACTGGAGTGGGTCCCGCCCAGACCTTGTCTCATGACCCGTGCCCGAACCGCGGTGTGTCCCTGGAACCTGGCCCCGCTGATATCTGAGGCATCTCCCTGGGTTAGGTCTTCCGAAAGAGAGGGAGTGTGTGTGTGTGTGTGTGTGTGTGTGTGTGTGAGAGAGAGAGAGAGAGAGAGAGAAAGTATCTAATACTTAGACTAAGCTGTGGTAGACCTACCCACCCTCTATCCTTTTCAGTTAGCGTATTTCTTAATTCGTCTCAGTAATTTTCATTTGCTATTTTGTTTGCTTCATTACCTTACAGCAGGTTAAAAGTGCCTATGATAAGGACTCATGATTTCCTAAAGAAAAGCAAAAAAACTGTGGGGAACAGGGTAGTGGCACACTGACCTCTCAGGTTCTGCCTGTGTTTAAGAACAGACCTGGCCCCGGGTGGGCGGGGTATCAGCCGCGCCACGACCAGCATGGCTGCGGGGTCCCTCCAGCCGAGGCGGCCGGGGGGCGGGCAGAACTGCCCATCTTCTCCCTCCCGTCCCTGTGGTAGGTGGCTGGGCGGGAGCAGTCATCACAGACAGTGGGCCTTCAATTCTTAATGGTGAGGAGCGTGCCGATGCCAGTTGTGTGGGCTCTAGCACATCGGTACTCACCAGGCTCAAAGCCAGGGTTTTCCCTTGCAAAGAGGCAGGAGGTCTGACGGATTCATTAGAGAAGGCAGAGCTTGGGATCCTTGGGGGCTGGGCGAGGCCGGGCCAGCGGGCTGTTGAAGGAGGAGAAGCTGAACCCATAACAAGTCTAAGGGCCCATCTTGAGGGAACGTGACTTCCGAGGGGAGAGACCCTGTGGGCACAAAAGTCATGTTCTGGGTGTGTCCTGAGGCGGGCACTGCCCCCGGGATCGGTGCCAGTGGGACCATAGCGTGCTCTCCCAGGCAGATGCCGAGGCCCAGCGGGCTGGCGGCGTGGGCCTACTCAGGGAAATGGCAGGGCCCCCGGTGCTGCGTGGCCGAGGACGGGAGCAGAATGACTTTGGGACCCAAGCAGCCACTGGAGGAATGTTTGTGTGTGCACTGAAGTGGACCCAAAGCCCAGTTAACGGTTTCCTTTAATGCCAGGCCAGAGGAAACCTGCGTCACGGCATGGGCACCCACAGGGAAAGCCAGCTTCCCTCCTGCCTTCGAGCAAGCATATCATGGAGGTAGAAACCCTTTTGAATGCAAAAAAAGGGTCCGCGTGAGCACACAGGAAGCCAAAGTTTGTCAGTGAGCTTCCCTCCGAGACCGCCTTTAGGGTGGGAGCGGGGAGGGGAGGTGGTAGGGAAACAGCTGAGAAAACCAGCCGTAACATGTGCTCTGAGCTACACGGATGTATTTTGGTGGACACGGCCCCACACAGGCCGTGAGCCGAGGCGCCGGGCCATGCAGGCGGGCGTGCTTGTGTGTAGACTCAACCGTGTGCTGCCGATGTGACCCTTAACCCCCGAACTCCATGTACTGAGGATTGTTTTTAAAGAACCAACTTTCATTGACTCAATAAATTAACCGTTTTTCACCTGCTGGCTTTTCTTGCTGTGAATGGTGACTTATGAGGTTGAGACAGAGACCTTGGCGCCCCAGTAAAGCTCAGGCGAACCAAGAACCCTGGAGCCGACCCGCCTTCTGTTTGCCAAAAAGCAGCGATCCTTACACGTGACCACTCAGACCAGCGGTGGCCACCTCTGTGTGTCCCTGGGATGGCTGGTGCACGAATTCTGTGTTCTGCCCTCTGAGATCCCATTTTGCCTAAATAAAGACACTGGCCACCCGCCTTCCCAAGAGGCCCACAAGCCCCTGTGCTCCGAGGACCTTGAGCTGGTGTTTTCCCGTCTCCGGGGAGAGAAGGGATCAGCCCGGAATGGCAGAGATTGTGTGGTGGCTGCAGAGACAGCGGGAGGCGGGTCGGCGAGGGGACATTCTGCTGGTTCTTGATTCTTCTGAGCTGCACCCCTCCGACCCCGCTTCTTGGGGCTGACCTGTTCTGTCCCACAGCCTGAGCCGTCACGGTTCCTAGCAGCACTCGCGGGCATGTGCTGTCTGGCAGACGGTGGTGTCTTTAATGAGTGTTCTCTCTCTCCCTGACTGGTCCCTCTGTGGCGTTGGATGCTCAGGAATCAGTTTCTGAAGCAAACTGATTTCTTCCCCGGGTGCATGCACCGCGTGGCCTCTCGGATGCTGAGCCGTAGAGCGCTTTACCCCGAGGCCATGGACCGATGCTCCTGTGGCCGCTGCCCGGGCGCACAGTCCTCCCCTTCGGGCTGAGGTTACCATCCTGAGACTCGGGGATTCTGCCAGCATCACGCCTCCCGCCCCCTGCGCTGGGCACGGGAGGAGCAGCAGTCTCAGGCCACGTGGGCAGGGGAGAGCTAAAGGCACAGGGCGGGCACATGCAGGTGTGCGGTTGTGGGCCCACTGCCCTCGTGCCCTCCTTTGGAGTTGCCAGAGCTCTCATAGGAGCCCTAACCTGCGTGTCTTCCCATACGAACAGCTGTCGCCCTACTTTGCTCACCCCTGCGTGAGCTAGTTCCCTTTCTTAGTGGACGTGGCCCTTCCTCTGGCGTTCAGAGAAAGCCAGGCCTCCGACTCGGTCCCACGCTGTCGTCAGTACCTTGGGTCAGGTCTGCTGGGGCCCCGGGGGCCAGCGGCCTGCACCCCTCGTAGCGAGGTTCCCACAGAACAGTCAGCGTCCCGGACCAGCGAGGAGGGGTAGAGACTTGGTCACCCCCGTGGGTGATCCGGAACTTTCCCCTTGCTCTCGCACAAGGCCGTGCTCAGACTGCCTCTTGATGGGGATCGGAAGAGGAAGTCTGGCCAAAACCGGTGTGGCTCAGTGGTAGAGCGTCGGTCTTCGGACTGAAGGGGCCCGGGTTCGATTCTGGTCAAGGGCATGTACCTTGGTTGCGGGCACATTCCCGGTGGTGTGTGTGTGTGTGTGTGTGTGTGTGTGTGTGTGTGTGTGTGCAGGAGGCAGCTGGTCGATGTTTCTCTCTCATCGACGTTTCTAGCTCTCTGTCTCTCTCCCTTCCTCTCTATAAAAAAATCAATAAAATATGAAAAAGAATAAAGAAGAGGCAGTCTGGAAGGGCGAGCTTGCTCACACCCCCCGGCCGCCCCAGGAGGGAGCCGCGGGCCAGGGAGGCCTCTCCTCGCTCCCGGTCAGATTGATTAACACGTCTCTCCCCTCCTCCCATCTCTCTCTCTCCCTAGGTCTGTTGCGGTTCCTTCTCACTTTTCCATAAGCAGAACGAGAACCAAATCAAAACGTCTTAACGTGTGTAGAGGGAGCGCGTGCCGCGAGCAGACACAAACGGTGGCGGGTGTGGCGAGCAGGAGACCATAGACCAGCCGGAGGGCCGCCCGCCGCCGTAGATCAGACCTCACTTCCGAACGTAAAAGGTTCCCACGCCTTTGGCTTCCGGTTGGTTGGCTTCCTCCCGGCCCAGAAAGCGTGGGAAATGTGAAGGGTGTGCACAATGGCTGTTGGTTACTGTTGCTCCCCGTGGCCCGTGGCCCGTGGCCGCCTGGTGTTCCGCCGACCGCAGACTCTGCAGCGGGGGCTGACATGGCATGATGGGCAGTTACATATGATAATTTTTAAAAAAGTATATATTATTGAATAAAAGGTTTTAAAAGAAATGCATGGAGAGTTTTCAGTGTGGACGGGGGCCGTTCACCGAGGAGACCCACGGCCAGGCGGCGGGGTGACACGGAACAGCCTCGGTGGCCGGTCCGGCCAGAGGACAGAGGGGCCATCCCAGCGGTGGGGAGGCGGGTGCTCGGGACGCTCTCTGCAGAGATGGGGAGCCCTGGAGGGAGGCCGAGCTCCCCCCTGGGAAAGACGCAGCTGCTTCAAGGAGACTTGTGAGCCCAGACTTTGCCTCACACACGCATTTGGCCCCCCCGATGGGTCCTTGCAAAGCAGAGGAGACCCACGATGCAGGCGTGCCGCTTTGATGAAGTCAGGAAGGCGCCTTAGCCCCTTTGCTTCTGTCTCCATATGCATTCCGCCCCCCAATCCTGTCCCCTCTCCCCAAGCCCCCTTCTCAAATAGCATCTCGCCTCGGAGGATGGAGGCTGCTGTCCTGAGGCAGGGCCGGGGCCGGGGCCAGGCTCGGGTCCCCGTCCCAGGGCTGATTCTGGTCGCATCTCCATAGGATGGTGCGGGAGCACTGGCCCTAGTCATCAAGGGGACAGACTCGACCTGTGTTTACAAATGAGCCTGCCCTGGCCCCCGAAGTCCTCCCTCCTAGGACATCTGTGTCACAGCCCGGGGCTGGCGGGGGCCTGTGCCCGCCCACTACCTATAGTCGGGCAGACCCCCAAGGCCCAGGTGGCTGGATGCCCCCCCTCCCCCAATACTCACCCTCCCCCCCCCACCCCCGTTCTCCACAAAAGCTACCGGGTCCGCACAATGTCCTCTCCCCTGTCTTTGCTGCTTGTTCGGAACAGGTGACTGGCAGTCCGGGTGTGGACACTCACAGTGTTTGGAACAATCATGGGGGAAAGCAAAGACGCCCTTCTGCCGTCACGGTAACAGTGTCCCCTGGGCCCGCTCCTGTCGTATCCACACAGTTCCTCCATGTGGACTGCGAGCCGTCGGGGCGCCAAAGGGATGGACTCGGCACTCTCCATCACCGGCCTGAGGGCCTCACGCGGTCTCTCTCCCCGGTCCTTCTGGACTTGCGGTTCTGGAAATTTCGGGTTGGTCTCCCCGATCTCCAGGATAGCATCTCGATACCTCATGGCAGCGAGCGTGTCCCTGAAACGCCTGTGGATGGGGTGCTTCGTGTGTGCGTGTTTCTCTACATACATGTTCCCGCCGCCGGGCTGCCCGCGGCGTGCAGGGCCTGCGGCCGGAGGAAGGGTCTCCGGAGCGGACGCACGGCCGCGGGCCTGGGAGTTAACTAGATGCCACGCGGAACTTGAACCCTACCTTCGTCCTCCAATTTCCCTTCTCGGCGTGAGCATCTTGTTTTCCAGAAACTCCTCAACCAAGAGAAGCTTGATTTTTTTGTGTGGATGTGCTCGATGGGAGAGTGGTTGTAAAAAGAAGGAAAGAAGAGGTTTTTCTTTCTTTTTTAAAGATATTTTATTGATTTTTTACAGAGAGAAAGAGAGAGGGAGAGAGAGTTAGAAACCTTGATGTGAGAGAAATCGATCAGCTGCCTCTTGCACACCCCCTACTGGAGATGTGCCTGCAACCAATGTACATGCCCTTGACCGGAATCAAACCAGTCCACAGGCTGATGCTCTATCCACTGAGCCAAACCGGTTTCGGCAAGAGGAGGTTTTTCTTCTTTTTTCTTTTTGGTGGTTTTGGCCTTGAAAAAAAGGGACAAGGAAGCTGCTAACTCAAGAGCAGCCTGCTTGTGCTCAGAAATCCGGGACATCAAGTCACGTCTCGCAGTCGTTTTGCTTGTGTCTGAGTTGTTTAATACTGAGTTTTCTCGATAAAAAAGTAATACACGCTCATGGTAACAATGTCATGTTCCAGCAAAGCACCTACCAGAAGCCTCTGCCCACCCACGTGCCCAGGCACACGAAACGTGGTGGTAACCATGGTGAAGTTTGATTCCGGTTTGTTTCCTCTGCGTTTACTAACATTTCAAAGCTACAACGACGACGACTTCTATTTTTACAGAAATGTAATCAGACTCTCCCCTGTTTTTCTGCGACTCGGGTTTTAATTGTGAAATTCCTACTGTGAGCACACACTGACCTACCTCATCCCTTGTCGTGCCCGCGTAGTGTCCCATTATGTGGTGTACCAGCGTGGACGCCATCCCTTATTGATACTCGTATCGGTACCATGGCCAGTCAGTGTTGCTGTGATGAACAAATTGTCACATACATTTTTTTTTCATACAGTATGTATGTTTGTGAGATACACTCTTCAAAAACTTGGACTGCTGTTCCATATAATTTTTTTTTTAAGAAAGGGAATTGTTATGACTCAGAAAGCAGTCTTCCATCCCTTCTCTCACTGGTGTGGGCTGGAACTGGGGTGCCTTTTTAAAAATATATATATTTTATTGATTTTACACAGAGATGAATTGAGAGGGATAGAGAGTTAGAAACGTCGTCGATGAGAGAGATACATTGACCAGCTGCCTCCTGCACACCGCCCATTGGGGATGTGCCCGAAACCAAGGTACATGCCCTTGACTGGAATCGAACCTGGGACCTTTCAGTCCGCAGGCCAACGATCTATCCACAGAGCCAAACCAGTTTCGGCTATTTTGAGAAATTTAATAACCATCAAGGGATAAATGGTTCACCGGCCTCAAGAAAACAGAGTCCCCAGAAATAATTCAAAAGTAAGTTTCATATAAAATGTTTTGATGTTTTACTGTAATGCAATCTATGTCTCTCCCCCCTCTCCCCCCCCCCCCAAATGTCTGGAAATTCTGGCTCAGGTGTTCACGGGGTTGCTGAGAGGATTAAATGATTTAATACAGGCTAAGGCGCTTAGGATGGTGCCCGGCACACAAAGAATACTCAGTTGATGTTAGCTATTATTAGCTATGATGAGGATGAAGTTAGCTGCAAACTCCCTGTCAGCCACAATACCCAGCTCAGGCCTGGGCACGGAGTATAATATTTGGGTAGCTGCTCAGTGGGTGATCTCCACCATTTCGGATATCTTCCCCACATGAAATACCATAGCTTATTTTATGTCTTTTTTTAAAAAAAAACTCTGCTGAGTATTGATTTAAAAATATATATATTTCATTGATTTTTTTTTACAGAGAGAAAGGGAGAGGGATAGAGAGCTAGAAACATCGATGAGAGAGAAACATCCATCAGCTGCCTCCTGCACACCTCCCACTGGGGAGGATGTGCCCGTAACCAAGGTACATGCCCTTGACCGGAATCGAACCTGGGACCCTTCAGTCCGCAGACCGACGCTCTATCCACTGAGCCACACCGGTTTCGGCAGTATTGATTTTTTAAAAAAAACAAAAACAGCAGCTGTTATTCAACACAACCAACTCGATCTTATTTTGTTTCATTTTATTGAGTTCTGCTTTTATCTGAATGTTCAGGTTTTCTTGTTTGCTAATAATAATAATAATGTACTTTATTATTATTTTTTAAATAGATTTTATTGATATTTTACAGAGAGGAAGGGAGAGAAATAGAGAGCTAGAAACGTCGATCAGCTGCCTCCTGCACGCCCTTGACTGAATTCGAACCCGGGACCTTTCAGTCCGCAGACCGACCCTCTACCACTGAACCTGTACTTTATTATTATTAGCAAGATGATGTATTTTCCTCAGAGTACTGCTTTGATTGCATCCCACATATCCACGTGTATGTGGTGTTCTCATAGCAACCCTGTGAACAGTGAAAGCAATGAAGCGATGGAGTTGCAGGTTAGCTGCTTTAACCCCGCCGACAAGCTTACTCGGCATCGCAGGGTTGGTTCCAGGTGAGCACCTCATCCTTGCTCTCTGGCGCTTGTAACTCCGCCTCCTCGTTGCTCAGGGGGCGGGGCCTGGCCCTCACGCCCTCTGACCCCACCCGATCCAGGTTCCCATGACAGCGCGCAAGTGTCGAAAACACACATTCTACCGTCACGCCTCCGTACGCCCTCCAAAGGCTCGGAGAGGACGGTGGGGGGGAAGAAAATAGTCCCTCGGCAAAGGAGTTCTCTTCGACGAGGAGGCGGGACTGGGGCGGGGCTTCAGGGCGGAAGGAACCGGAAGTCAGCGGTTCCCCAGGACGGGATTGGCCCTGCGCTCCCAGGGGGCGGGCTCTCGCGGGCGGAGGAATCCGCCGTGGCGCGTCGCCTCCATTTAAGGCGGGGAGCGCGGCGCGGGCGGCAGTTGCTGTGGTTTCCGTCCTGGGCCGGCTTCGTTCTTGGGAGAGCCGACGCTCCGGGACGCGGCGCCTCGAGTCCGGGTGTAGGCGGGCTGTCCGCCCCTCGAGGGCAGGCGCTCCGGCGTCCCTTGTTCGGACCGGGGCCGGCCCCCGCCCGCTTCACCTTCGCCGCCTTGGGGCCCGCGTCCCGGGCGCCCCGGCGCGGCCGCGGAGAAGGCCGCCTGCGAGATGTTCAAGAACACGTTCCAGAGCGGCTTCCTCTCCATCCTCTACAGCATCGGCAGCAAGCCGCTGCAGATCTGGGACAAGAAGGTAAGGGGCGATCGGTCCGTCAATGATAAATAAATAACAAAATAAAAAATAAAATAAAGAAGGTAAGGGGCCCGGGGCGGGGGGAGGCCAGGCCGGGGGTGGGGGGAGGTGGGGCGTCGTGTCAGCGGCCGGGGGTCCGTATGGGTGGGAGGGGCCGGGGTCCGAGGTGTGTGGTTAGCTCAGTGGTTAGGTCAGTGGTTAGCTCAGTGGCCGCAGACGTGCCGTGGTCGGTCCGTTCCCCGGCGCTCGGGGGCCCCCATCCCCACACGGCGGGTCCGCAGTGCCTCCCCGGGCACCAGAGGCGCGCACACTTGTTGGAGGCCGCTTTGGAAAACGCGCAAGTGAAAGCAGCTGCGGTTCGCGGATTTTTGATCAAATATATGCCGGTGCCAGGCTGTGAGCTGCGCGCCAGACACGGAGCCTTTGTTCCAGAACCAGCTCGGTTTGGGCTTCATTCGCTTGCATGCTCCCCCCACCCGATGCCAAGCAGGTGGGACTGGGGCACCTGCTCCAAACAGGGGGGTTGGGGGGGAGGGTCGGTGCCTGGCTTCTCCAGCAGGGAGATGGCAGAGTGGTGGTCCAATCTTGTCTGCATGAATGAGCTCACAGCCCTGTGCCAACCTCGTTGTCCTTCTCCAAGCATCTCCAGGCCCTGACGATGGCCCCGTCCACTCTTTGGAGCTGGGGCGTAGGGGGCGTGTGTGTCTGGCAGCCCGAGAGTTGGTCTGCATTTTGTTACCTTGATATTTCATGTCTCATGCAAGTTCCCTAACAGTCAGCTAGCCGAACCCTTTTCTTTTCTTCTTTTTAAAATGTTCTTATTGATTTCAGAGAGGAAGAGAGAGGGAGAGGGAGAGAGAGAAACATCGATAATGAGAGAGAATCACCGATCGGCTGCCTCCCGAATGCCCCACACTGGGAATCGAACCTGCAACCCAGGCATGCGCCCCTGACCGGGATTAAACCTGGGACTCCTCAGTCCATAGGCCGACACTCTCTCCACTGAGCCAAACCAGCCAGCGCTGTACCCTTTTCTAGAAGTTAAGGTTAGCTCTAACCGGTTTGGCTCAGTGGATAGAGCGTCGGCCTGCGGACTGAAGGGTCCCGGGTTCGATTCCGGTCAAGGGCATGTACCTTGGTTTCGGGCACATCCCCAATAGGGGGTGTGCAGGAGGCAGCTGGTCGATGATTTTTCTCTCATCGATGTTTCTAGCTCTCTTTCCCTCTCCCTTCCTCCCTGTAAAAAGTCAATATCAATAAAATATATTTAAAGAAAGAAGTTCAGGGTGGCACTCCACTATGGGAGGGAAGGCTGGTCACTTAGGATCTAACGGCCTCTCTCCTCAGGGGAGAATGAATGTGGAATAATCTGAGTAAGAAGTTTATTGGCGAGGAAGCCAAGGACTTTGGATTTCATCTCAGAAGGACCTTTCTGTCTCCCTTTCCCGGCGGCGAGCGTTTCGGGCGCAGAGAGATGGGGAGGGAGCCTGGGCCGCCTTCTGCCCGTCGCCATGGGGAGTCAGTCCCGCGTTCTGCAAGCCGCTCCAGGTGGCGGGCTCACAATGTCCCTTCTATACGGCGTGGAAAGACGGGGATAGAAGGCGTTTTGGGCCTTGTGCGGAAGTGGGGCATCGGACCAGCGCTGCCCTTCCACGCGATGGACCCACAGTCAGAGCTGGTGCCCAGAGTGGCTCAGGAAAGCGGTGCCTTAACCTTTTCCCACGCCACTGCAGCTTTCAGTGCGCGCTTTTGTTCTCGGTGGGATAAACATCTTATACTCTGCGAAGAGAACCCGCAGCCAGGGTACCAGGACACTGGGGACTTTGTGAGGCTTCTCCGCTGTGGCTTGGCCTAGTTACGGGGAGAGTGGCCGTGTGTGCCCGGTGAACTTGGGATTGTGACCAAGCGCGGTGTCGGGCAGCGGAGGGAGGAGGCGGGACGATGGAGGAGGAGAGGCTTTCAGGGCAGGGCAGAGCTTACCCAGAATTCAGGGCTCGGCACCTCAGCTGTTCTGGGTTAGAGTTGCCCACTTTAATCCTCTGGGCTTGATCTTCTGTAGTCTTTTTTCTGATGCAGCTTTTTACTAGTCAACATGTTTACACGTGAAACACAAGCACAGTAACCATGGCGCACCGTGTCCCTTAACAACGCCACTCAAGGTCGGGTGGTACCCTGATGACGTAAACACACGTGAAAACATGGTTAGATCGGCTGGTGGGGTACATGGAGTAAGTTTTGGCAAAGGAAACTGTAGAAGAACACGCATTTTAAGCAAAATTCTTCCCCTGGGGCAAGGGGAGGAAAGTGAGAAGTTGGGAGCCAGATCCACAGGCTCTGTTGTACGTGTGCCTTCTCTCGGCTACCCGGTAAAGCCCTCCGCAAGTGTGGGAATCCAGGTTGGTCCAGAGAACCCTGGGAATTGAAAGAACCTTTCAACTACTTTTAAAAATGAATAAAACTTGTCAAAGATTTATCGAACAACAGCCAGGTGGCAGGCATTGCGTAGATTTGAGGAGATACGGAATTAGAGAAGTATTTTCCCTGCTGGGGATGAGGGTAAACTTGATGGAGAAAAGAAAGGACTGTTCGCATTGATCAAGAAATGACCCTGGCCCTAGCCAGTTTGGTCCGTGGTTAGAGTGTTAGTCCTGCCGAAACCGGTTTGGCTCAGTGGATTGAGTGTCGGCCTGCGGACTGAAAGGTCCCAGTTTTGATTCCAGTCAAGGGCATGTACCTTGGTTGCGAGCACATCCCCATTGGGGGGTAGGGGGGTGCAGGAGGCAGCTGATGAATGAATGATTCTATCTCATCGATGTTTCTAACTCTCTATCCCTCTCTCTTCCTCTCTGTAAAAAAATCAATAAAATATATATATTTAAAAATAGAGTGTTAGTCCTCCAACTGGCGGGTCTCTGGTTTGATTCCAGTCAAGGGCACATACCTCGGTTGTAGGTTCCATCTCCGGTCCCAGGTTGAGATGTGTGCGGGGGCAACAAATTGATGTTTCTCTCTGAGTCTCTCCCCCTCCCTTCCTCTAAAAATCAATGGAAAAAATATCCTCGGGAGAGGATACTTTTATTTCAGAAAATTTTACTATTTTCCTTCCCTAGTTATGGAAAGAGAATTCCTGTGGTTTGTTTTCTGCCTAGAATAATCTGCCCTGGCCGGTTTGGTTCAGTGGATAGAGTGTTGGCCTGCGGACTGGAGGGTCCCTGGTTCGATTCTGGGGAAGGGCACATGCCCAGGTTGTGGGCTTGATCTCCAGTGGGGGGCGTGCGGGAGGCAGATGGTGGATGATTCTTTCTCATCGTTGATGTTTCTACATCTCTCTTCCTCTCCTTCCTCTCTGAAATCAATAAAAATATATATAAAAAAAGAAGAATCATCTTGGAAAAATTAGGTTTGGTTTTTGTTTAGGCTCTATGTCTCCTTATGAATGTGGGGAGTGAATGTCATATTCAAAATATCCGTGAATTTGCAAACTTGATATTTGTGGGTGTGGTTACATTTGTATCCCACTCTTTGAGGTTCACAGCCCCTCTCCCTTCTCAACTTTCTCGTTATTTCATTGGAGTTTAAGTGAGGTATCTCCCTCAGACTCCCGGTCCCTAAGAGGAGGAATGGTCTCTGACCTCGGAGCCCCAGTGCTGGAGTGTGATCGGGCACCTTGGGTTTGTGGCCTGGCTCTCAGGTCCTCTGCTCTGTGACCTTGGCAAGTGCCTACCTACTCAGTGTTCTCGTCTCACAGTAAGGCCACCTCTCGTGGTCATGGAGATTAAAGGAGGATGTCTAAGGAATGCTTAGCAACAGAGTTACGGCAGGCAGTATTACATAGGGCAGGAAGCTAAGGGGCTTGCACAAAGTAAAAAGGTTCATATTTGAGCTCAGTATTCAGATGCTGAGGAAGAGGAAGCCCAGGCTTCTGAGATTAGAACACGTAATTTAATCCCAGTGCAGTGGTCGGCAAACTGCGGCTCATGAGCCACATGCGGCTCTTTGGCCCCTTGAGTTTTTAGCAAAGGCCAGCTTAGGAGTGCCCTAATTAAGTTAATAACAGTGTACCTACCTATATAGTTTAAGCTTAAAAATTTGGCTCCCAAAAGAAATTTCAATCATTGTATTTGTTGACATTTGTCTCTGCTAACTAATGAGTTTGCCGACCACTGGGCTAGTAGTGCCTGCTTACCTAGTGCTCCGCGCTCCCCTGCCCTGGGCTCCGTTACTGAGCCTGAGCCTGCCGAGCGGAAAGGAGCCCTGTTCTCTCTCGCCCTCAGTCGGGCCTTTGTGTCTGCGGGACCCGTGCCGCCGCCTCTACTTTGTCTCTGGGTCTCAGCTTACCGCACTCCCTGGGGTTAATCTCCACCCCCTTGCCCAAGTTCTCCTTCCTTCTACCATACTCAGTCACGCTTGATTTTATTTTTAATATTTTGAGAGAGAGAGAAATATTGATTTGTTGTTCTACTTATGCACCCTTCCATTGCTTTTTAAAAAATATATACTTTTATTGATTTCAGAGAGGAAGGTAGAGAGAGAGATAGAAACATCAATGATGAGAGAGAATCATTGACCGGATGCCTCCTACACACTCCTCACTGGGGATCGAGCCCACAATCCAGCGCATGCCCTTGATCGGAATTGAACCCTGGACCCTTCAGTCCACAGGCCGACGCTCTACCCACTGAGCCAAACCGGTTTCGGCTGGACTGGAAGCTTTCTAATAAGCTTTGCAATTTTTCAATCCAAGAAATTAGGGGGTTCTTAAGGTTTCCTTAATTTTGGGCCTTGTAAGTATTACATTGGTTGAAGGACTCCTGTGTGCACTGTAAACTTCACTTTGGTTTGTAAAGAAAACCCCAGGAGGTTTGTTCCTACACAGTGCGTGTGTAAAACACCGTTCTCAGCCCTTACTGGTGATATCCTAAGAGCCCGTTAGGTGGGAATGTTCATTCATACAGGCTTCTCCGTCCCTCTCCTCTCACCCCGGTGCTCTCTCAGCTGGGAGGCATTAGTTCCCATTTCCTGTTCCTAATTAAAAAAGGGAATGAAGCCAAAACCGGTGTGGCTCAGTGGTAGAGCGTCGGCCTGCGGACTGAAAGGGTTCGATTCCGGTCAAGGGCATGTACCTTGGTTGCAGGCACATCCCCGGTAGGGGGCGTGCAAGAGGCGGCTGGTCGATGTTTCTCTCTCATTGACGTTTCTAGCTCTCTAGCTCTCTCCCTTCCTCTCTGTAAAATATCAATTTAAAAAATATATATATAATAAAATAAAATACAATAAAAACGTGAGTGAAGTCTCCAGAAAAAAACTCCCATGCCCCAGCGTGTAAGGAGTGAGTCTTGTTGGTCCGTGTTAAACTGCTGCAGTTTCCAGTAGCGGAGTTGACAGCATTTGGACATGCAGGTAAGGAAACTCTTTTTTCAGACCCCCCCTGGTCCGTGTGCTGGTGTTCTTCGTTGTTCTGAGTGGAGCTTTCCTGTACTTGGCGGAGACCTGGTTTTAGGTACACGGGCCCTGTGGAGGCGCCGTTACAAAGATACGCCGCCCACACTGGAGCTGAGGGCTTGCTGCAGGCGCCCTGGGTGCCGGCTGCTGGCTGGGCCGCCCACCGGAGCCCGGGAGGCCGAGGCCTTGGTCGGAGCTATGCCCCACTCGCCCCGCAGGGGTCTCCCTCTGCCCGTTTTCCGAACAGCTGGTTTGCTGAACGGACCGCGCTCATGGCTTACTGTAAATTGGACATGTGTCATTGAGACTAGCATACCAGATGGCTGGGGGCTCAGCTGTCTGCCAGGATCAGTGGGTGGGACCAGGAAAAAAAAGAAAAGAAACGGGTGGGGGTAGGAAATGGAAACCACTCCCGTGTTATTTTTAACGCACCTGTAGAAATACAGAACGTCGGCCAGCTTCCTCCCAGTAGTAGTGTGTGTGTCCCTCCCCCCCTCCCTCCTCCCTGGGGCTTAAGTCGGTGTTGCTTAGTAGTTGCCCAGCAACGGTGGAAAGCCGGGGGTGACTGCAGAGGGCCCGCTCTGACGGGCATCGTCAGTTGCCTGGGTTCTGAGGCTCCTGAAGTTCCTCCAGCTCATAACTTTTAACCAGTGTAAGGTGGCTTTATTTATTGATTTTTATTTTTTATTTCTAAATATATTTTATTGATTTTTTTACAGAGAGGAAGGGAGAGGGATAGAGAACTAGAAACATCCATCAGTTGCCTCCTGCACACCCCCGCAGGGGATGTGCCCGCAACCAAGGCACATGCCCTTGACCGGAATCGAACCCGGGACCTTTCAGTCCGCAGGCCGACGCTCTATCCACTGAGCCACACCGGTTCCGGCAGCTTTATTTACTTACTTATTTTAAGGGGGATAAAACACATAAAGGCCACACTTGGATAGTGGGAATGTGTTATGAAACAAAAAAGAATTAACGTCACAAATAATTGGCACTTTGTAATTTGGAGAGGGAAGGAAAAGAAAACCTGCTTCCACCGTGAGCAGTAGATGCTGGCGGTTCATCTTATCTTCATTGCAAAGCCAGCCTGCCCCGCGGCCTCTGCCCCGGAAGCGCCGCAGAGGAAGTGGGTGCTTTCTGAGGCCTCGGTCCTGTTGTCGGTGCTGGTCAGAAGCTGCACTGAGGAGGGGGTGCTTCCTGGAAGACCTTGCAGTGTCCGTGAGCCAGATCTTCAGGGGGTTAGGAAGCTTGCCCCACAATCCCCCAGAGCCCAGAAAGGATGCTCGCACCTTCTGAGTGCTCCTGTCTCTGCTTAATCGCACCTCCATGAACCTCCACTCCTTTGTGCCCATGAGTTTGTATTTGCAGCCCTGAACTTAAATAAAGGGGGGAAAAGCACAATTCACTAACAGATCAACACAATTTGATTTCATAGCGCTGGCAGCTTGGGATGGGAGAATACTGTTTTTCTTCTTTGAGGCCTGAGCTTGCTCCTTGGGCAAGACTCTGCTTAGCTTGCCCACCACCAGCCAGGCTAAAACTGGAGACCGATAGGCATGCCCTCACAAAAGCCTTGCTCCCCCCCCCCCCCCCCCGTCTCTTGTTTGGGGGCCACATTAATTAATTTTGGAAGAAGTAAGTTTGCGATGTGGTTGTTGCTTTGTGGCTGAAAGCAAGTTCTCTCTAGGAAGCCATTGAAAGTCGCACTAGGAGCTGTGGCCCGGGTGGCGGCAGAGGATGCCCCTACAGATGCCCCTACAGATGCCCATAAGAGTCTGCCGGGGCTGCGGCCTGCGGCTTCTGCGGAAACCGAACAGGCAGCTTTGCTCCAGTGAAGTGGCCCGCTGGAGAGGAGATGGGTAGAGGCAGCCTCCCTAAGGCTCCCCCTGTGTTCCCCCTGTGCTCCCCCTGTGCTCCCCCTGTGCTCCCCCCTGTGCTCCCCCTGTGCTCCCCCTGTGCTCCCCCCTGTGCTCCCCCCTGTGCTCCCCCCTGTGCTCCCCCCTGTGCTCCCCCCTGTGAAGCCCAGCCAGGAGGCCTTCTGGAGCTAGGGTGGCCTGGGAGGCCTGGGGGAGGTAAGATCTGAGGCCAGTGCTTTCAGACAAAGTTGGATAAATTGCAACAATTTGCACTTCAGCAGCAGTAGCCCAGGGGCACTAAGTACTTAATCCTTTCAACTGAATCGTCTGTTTGAAAGTTGCCTTAGTTAGTGTCTCTTAGGTAAGAATGAAGCTAGATCACAGGGGACAATTAGCAGCCTGTTACAGAATTGGAGTTTGCATCCTGTTGGAACACTGCCAGCTCTCACCATCAGAGGATTTAGACATTTCCCAAGTCCTCCCCACCAGCACGCCTGCTTTCCCCAGCAGCCGGGCCAGCAGCTGGAGGACCATCGCCCCTTGGACGGGAGGGACGGGAGGGTTCCGCGGGGAATGAGGTGGGCAGAGGTGGCACATGCTACACAGATCCAAGCCTTTGTGCCCGTAATCTCCCTTGGAAGGCGGCCTAGAATCCGAAGCAGAGGGCACTGGGTGCCAGCAGCTTTGCTTGAGAAGCACTTCAGTGTCACATTTGTATCTTGAGAACCAAGAAATGTCCCGTTGGCAGAGATCGGGGGCCCGTCCACCCAGCAGTGTGCCTCCGGCAGCGGCACCGAAAGGTGGTTTGTGGGGAAGCGTTCCGCCGGCAGCCCCCTGGGCCCTGGTGTGAGGCGCCCAGGACCCCGGCTTCCGGTGCTAGTCCGGTGGGTATGTCCTGGAATGCTTAAAATCCTCCTTGAAACTATTCATAGGTGCCAGCTCTTAGAGTGACAGAGTCCAGAAGTCAGCACATATTTGAGTGCTTACTGTGTGCCTAGCTCAGTCCTGAGCTTTGTGGAAGATACAGATGATGCCTAACACTTGGTCCCTACCCCTGAGTTTATACGTTTTGAGAAGATAAAACTCAGTTGCAACTTGTAGAAAAAGATGGCCAGTGTGTCACCTGAGGAACGCCGGGCACAGAGTGGATCAAGTTCACAGTAACAGAGCTCAGAGACTGGTGTTTAAAAATAGGATGACATATTATTAATAACCTAAGTTGAAAAAGGCAACTATTAGCCCTGGCTGGTTTGGTTCAGTGGTTAGATCGTTAGCCGGTGGACTGAAGGGTCAGGGGTTCAATTCTGGTCAAGGGCATGTAGCTGGGTTGCAGGTTCTGTGCCCAGCTCTGGTCAGGGAGCTTAATGGAGACAACCAATCAATGTGTGTCTCTCACATTGATGTCTCTCTCTGTCTCTCCTCCTTCATTCCACTCTCACTTAAAATCAATGGGGAAAAAATATCCTCAAGTGCCAAAGCCGGTGTGGCTCAGTGGATAGAGCGTGGGTCTGCAGACTGAAAGGTCCCAGGTTCGACTCCGGTCAAGGGCATGTACCTTGGTTGCGGGCACATCCCCAGTGGGGGGTGCGCAAGAGGCAGCTGATCGATGACTCTCTCTCATCGATGTTTCTAATTCTCTATCCCTCTCTCTTCCTCTCTGTAAAAAATCAATAAAATATATTTTTTTAAAAATATCCTCAAGTGAGGATTAACAAAAAGAAAGAGAAAAACACATCGGACAGACGGACACTGTGTTCTCTCCCTCATGTGAATCTCCTGGGAAGCCAGATGACCAATCGGTGAATTTGACAAACAGCCCAACGCAGCCCACCTTCGCTGTCCCTAGGAAAGACCACGGTTGTCTTTCTGATGCGTCCTGCTCTAAAGCTGGTTGGTCCTCTTCGTGCGGTAATATATTCAGCCCTGGCAGTCCGGGCCTGTCTCTGAGGTGTCTGCACATCTCTGCTCTGCCATACCAGGTGCCTGAGAGTTGAGTGCTTGAAGGCAATTCTTCTTTCCTAAATATTTTGAGAGGAGGCACCTGTATGGAATACTGATTCCTTCCCCTCACGTACCTCCTACATATGCAGCAAACGGTACACAACAAGGCAGGACGAGGAGCCGAGCTGTGTAGCGGGGGCTCTCTAAGCAGGAAAACAGGCCGGAGAGGTCAGTGTGGGCAGGAAGGCTAATGAAGGCGTCTGTGGGGCACAGAGGGGACTTGAGTTTGAACTTGGAAAAGTAGAAACTGAGGGAAGAGAAGGAATGTGAAGTACCGGGTTTTCCCGAATATAAGGCATCCCCCGAAAATAAGGCCCCCACGATTCATAGTTTGTCTGGTTTGTGTTGACAATTACCGTACCGTATACAGGTAATAAATTTCCTTTATTTTCATTTAACAATCAATGTGTACCGTATTCTTCTTCATGGAAAAATAAGATCCCCTGAAAATAAGACCTAGCGCATCTTTGGGAGCAAAAATTAATATAAGACACTGTCTTATTTTCGGGGAAACAGGGTAGGAGGAAACCTGGGGGCGTAGCGCTCTCATGTCCTGGTTGCCCTCAGTGACGCTCAGCCCTGGCCTTTCCGCAGTGGGCAGTGGCCGGCCCGGTGGGCACCCTGACCCTCTGAGGAGCGGACAGCTGCGCCCCTGGCGTCGATGTCCAACGGGAAAGGGGAGACAGTGCCACCTGCCTGTGGTTTTGCTGCCGTGGGAAGGATTAAGAGAGAGAGTGAACAGGAATGTTCTAACGCGCAGCAGGAGCTCACTAATGTTAGCTGGATGACTGGAGTTGATTTCTTCGGGAAGACATTTATCCTGATTTATGGGTTGCCAAGTTCCCTGTGACTCCTGTGGTGGTGGAAGGGACCCTGCACAGCGGCAATAGCACGGCTTACTTACACACAGGCGCCAACATAGCACATCACAGTCTCCCGTGTTATCCCCCTCTGGCCACTGTGGTTTTCTTTAAATGGTCCCTTCAGCCTTCAGAATCTTAAAGTTGTTGCCGAATATTTCAGCACTGACCAGTTTAATTCTCTTCCTTTCAGGTGCGGAATGGTCACATCAAAAGAATCACTGATAACGACATCCAGTCGCTGGTGCTGGAGATTGAAGGAACAAATGTCAGGTAGGTGGGACTGTTTTCCTAGGGACACTGGGCTCCAGGGGGCAGTGCCTCAGGAGGTGAAGGCACAGGCTGTCTGTGAGTCCAGCTCTGCTACCCAGGGTTTCCCTTGGCAAGTTACTCCGGCTCCTTGGCCTTAGTTTGCTCATCTGTAGAATGGGGTAACAGCAGCACATCTTTCCTGCAGGCTATTGTGCAGATTAAATGAGAGAGTGTGGATAAAACACTTAGAATCTGCTTAGCACATGGTAAGCACTGTGCAAGTATTAGATATTATTAATATTTAACCAAGGTGGTGTGTGTGTGTGTGTGTGTGTGTGTGTGTGTGTGTGTGTGTGTGTGTGTTGGGGATGGCCACTGTGGGTTTTGGTGCCAAAATGGTCTTAGTTTTGGCCCTCTATCATTTGTTGGTTCTGTTGGACCAGAAGTAGGTCTTCTCTCCCTGGAAGCACTGCCTCAGACCCACTGGTCTGGGTTTGCTTTTCGGATATTTTATTGTTGGTGTCTAGTCCTGCTGAGCTTTTGTTTCAGAGTCCAGCATTTTTTTTTTAATTACTCAAGAATATGTTCTTGCCGAAACCGGTTTGGCTCAGTGGATAGAGCGTCGGTCTTCGGACTGAAGGGTCCCAGGTTTGATTCCGGTCAAGGGCATGTACATTGGTTGCGGGCACATCCCCGGTAGGGGGTGTGCAGGAGGCAGCTGGTCGATATTTCTCTCTCATCGACATTTCTAGCTCTCTACCCCTCTCCCTTCCTTTCTGTGGAAAATCAATAAAATATATATTTTTAAAAAAGAATATGTTCTTATTGATTTTTAGAGAGAGAGGAAGGGGGGGAGAAAAAGAAAAAGAAACAATGATGTGAGAAAGAAACATCAATCAGTTGCTTCCTGTATACGCCCCGACTGGGGATCGAACCTGCAACCCAAGTATGTTCTCTACCCAGAAATTGAGCCCTCAACCCTTTGGGGTTCGGGATAATGCTCTAACCACTGAGTCACCTGGCCAGGGCCAGAGCCCAGCTTTTTTTTTTTTAAAGCATTAGCTGACTAAGGGCTTCATTGGCAGATGAATCTGGAACTTGTGGATCTGCCTTTCCATTTACCTCTTGGGCCAGGGGCTGCTGTGCGCTCACAGAGGGAAAGGTCAGCGGTGCTCACTGGCCTTTCCTTCTCCACAGCACCACGTACATCACGTGCCCTGCGGACCCGAAGAAGACGTTGGGAATTAAACTTCCATTCCTTGTCATGATTATTAAAAACCTGAAGAAATATTTTACTTTTGAAGTACAGGTAAGTGTGCGCCCGTGAATGTACATATTGTTGGCTGTGCCGAGCGGTGTCCCATCAGCCTGTGGGACAGTGTCTTCTTTTCTGCCTGAGCGTAAACTTGACTCCGCCCTTACTATTTTGACATACATTTGCTATTAGTAATCACAATTTAATGCCGAATTCTTAAAGAAACGGTGAATTTAACTATAGCAGTAAGATTTCAAAACTTATGGGTTAGAATAGTGTTCATTTGGGGGATAACCATTTAAATACTGGGTTATTGTTGGTCTCTATTCTGCACGCCCCTACGGGGAATCAAGCCTTTAACCGGGGATGCGCCCTGGTTGGGAATTGAACCATGACCTCCTGGTTCACGGGTCCACGCTCAACCACTGAGCAACACTGGCCATGCTATTTCTGTATTTTTTATTCTCAAAGGGAAGAATGTTTATGAAGTCATTCTATGGCCGGAGAGCCCGGTGGGTGGGTGTGTCCTATGTCATAAGCAGCTGGTGTTGTCTTGGCAACAGATAGGATACACTTGCTCCTCCCAGGCCATCTGCATCCAGTGCGGCCTGTGTCGGGGCTGTTCGTCCTCCCCGGGCCTCAGCCGTGGGCGTCCGGGCTGTGGAAGGTGAGGCCTTGCCTTACGCGGATTGCCAGCTTCTTCCGGGGTGGAGGCAGCGTGACCCTGTCTCCGTTTCACAGGTCCTAGATGACAAGAATGTGCGCCGGCGATTTCGGGCAAGCAACTACCAGAGCACCACCCGGGTCAAGCCCTTCATCTGCACCATGCCCATGCGGCTGGATGACGGCTGGAACCAGATTCAGTTCAACCTGTCCGACTTCACCCGGCGGGCGTACGGCACCAACTACATCGAGACCCTGAGAGTGCAGGTGCCGGCCCTTTCCCACACGGAGCCCACGCGGGACGGGGTGCCCTGGCGCTGGATCAGGCCCCAGGCGCAGGGGGTTCTGCTTAGAGCTAGCGGGAGACTGTGGCGAGCAAATCCCCCCCTGTCAGAACCCACCCCCGGCCACGCAGGACACGCCAGGGGGTGACGCCTGGACAGCACCCTGGGGGGGAGCTCTAGGAGGACCGGGAGAGGAGGAAGGACAGTCCCGCTGAGTTTCTCAAAGCAAGCCTGGCGCCCACAGATCCACGCCAACTGCCGCATCCGCCGGGTTTACTTCTCAGACAGACTGTACTCAGAAGACGAACTGCCAGCGGAGTTCAAGCTCTACCTCCCGGTTCAGAACAAGGGGAAGGTAAGCAGCCGGGACCCCAGGAAGGCCGGGCGGTGGGGCGGCTGTGTCCTGGGGAGCGCTCCGCCTGGGTCCTGGGTCCGCTGCACGGCCTCTGTCGGCATGGAGACTGGGGTGCCTTTCCGTCCTAAGACCCAAGTCTTCCCACGGCAGCTCGGAGTCAGAAATGAGCCTGGGAAGGCTCTGCTGTGCCCCTCCTGGGGCTCGGGGTGCTGGAAGTCACAGGCACCCCATCCAACGTCTATTTTAAAAGGCTCACCGAAGCCAAAACCGTTTTGGCTCAGTGGTAGAGCGTCGGTCTGCGGACTAAAGGGTCCCAGGTTCGATTCCGGTCAGGGGCATGTACCTTGGTTGCGGGCACATCCCCGGTGGGGGGTGTGCAGGAGGCAGCTGGTCGATGTTTCTCATCGACGTTTCTAGCTCTCTATCTCTCTCCCTTCCTCTCTGTAAAATATCAATAAAATATATTTTTAAAAAATAAAAAATAAAAGGCTCACCGGAGGATATGTTTCAGAGTGAAAGGAAGGGAGCGGGGAGGGGAGGAACATCAATGATGTGAGAGAGCCACACCAATTGGTTGCCTCCAGCACATGCCCAACCAGTGCTGGGCATCAAACTACAACTGAGGTACGTGCTCTTGACTGGGAATCGAACCCTTGACCCTTTGATCCACAGGCCAACACTTAACCACTGAGAAAACTGGCCAGGGCCCATTGAACTCTCCCAGCCCGTGGCGCTCTCCTCTGACAAGATGGCAGCGCCCCTGCCTGCTGCTGACGTGGGCGCTTCCAGCAGCTCAGCGTCCTCCGGGCCGGAGCGAGGGGGTCAGGGCCCCGACCATCTCTCTCTGATAACCCCACCCGATGCCTCTCTTTTCCCCTCAGCAATAACTGGGATGCAACTCGAGGGATAGACCCTGGACCCGAATCTTAGTTTTAAAAGAAGCTATATGGAGGACAATGCAGAAAAACAAATATTTCTATTAGTTCGCTGTGCTGTGGTTCTTTTGTCTGCTCCTTGGTGTCCCCTGTCGTGGACACGGTGACATGCCGTGCGTGACGCATCGTAAGTACAGTGGGGCTTCAGGTTCCTGGCGTTTATCCGCTGCCCCCCCAGCGCGTGGGAGATCCCTGACCACGAGCTCACAGAATTAAAGGTGTCCGTTTCAGACCAAAATCTCTTTCTACGGTTTGTTCTTTGTTTTATATATTATCGAAATATATGTATATGCTTGTAATACTCATAATCTGGAAATGAATAAAATGTTATATTCTTGGTTTGTACCTTTGTTCTCAGTGTGGGTCTTTTGTAACGGTGACATTTCTCTTTTCTACGTGGTGTGAAAATAGAACTCTTTCCAAAGAGCGGCCCAGCACTGAGCGCTTAGAGCGAGACTGCTGTGTAGATACTGACTTGGAACAACTTTGAAGATGAGCAAGTGGAAAAACCCAGGGATGGTGCGTTCCTAAAGCATCTTCTGGGGCTCGGGTCCTGAGTCACTGGAGACCAAGCACATCTAGTCCCATTGCCTCTACCAGCCGGTGTGGGGCGCCCTGCTCGGGTTCCACGGGCAGTGACGCTGACTCGGGCTTCGGGCAAAGGGGCTGCTTTAAGAATGAAACCACCACCACCTGCCCCCTCACTCACCGGGGCGTGCTCCTAGACAAGTAACCGATTGACGGGCGTTAAGCCCTCTGGCTGCAGCTCTACATGTGGGCCGTGCCGGGGAAGTGTGGGCGCACACAGGAGCACACGTGGGTGTGCCCAGGTGACCTTGAGGGACACACTAGCGCAGTGATTGCATCTGGAGAGTGGTTATGGCAGCCCACGGAGGCTTGGTTGTACAGGAATATTTTGGAAAGGTGACGTTTATGTAATAGAAACGTGGAGTGTAAAGGAACCAAGGGCCATCCTAGGCACCGCCTCCTCCTCCCTTCCACAGGAGGCTTGGGGTGGGTGGTGGTGAGATGTGAAAGCACGCATGCCATGCCGGTTGGCATTGGTGACTGCCTTTGGAGAAGTTAAATGGGGAGGCACCCAGGTCCTCCTCGGAGTCCGCTCCGGGCAGCACGGCCAAGTCCCGAGGAGGCAGGGCTGCGGGAGGGGTGGGGAGGGGAGGGTGGGCGAAGGTGCCCCTCTATTCCCCTTAGTTGTCCACTGCCTGCACTCAGGTGGGCTCAGCCCACACCCCCGGCCCTTTGTCTCCTGCTGACGCCAGCCTGGGGCCCTCCCCCGGCCGCCCGGCCTCGGAGAGCCACTGGTGACTGCTCTCAGGGCAGCCCGCCACGGCTGGATGTGGCCTCGTTCCCCGTCCTCCGTTCCTGCCTTAGCTCCGCGGGTCTCTGGAACTCTGGGCTTCGGGGGGAACCACAGAAAAGGGGGGGGGGGGGGTCTGGGACTTCACAGATCCGCTTGTCTCTGGCCACTGTGGGGCGAGAGCTTCCTTCCCATCTGGATCTGCCCTGGGATGAAAGACGCTTTTGTGGAGCCGGGAAGAGGGTTAGCTTCTCTCGGAGCCGGAGCGGGAGGGACAGCCAGGCTCCTCCGCACACAGCCCCCTCCGCCGCGCCGGCCAGGCTATGTGTGGCCATTACCTCACCCCTCCGGGTGCGGGGCGGCAGCTGCTGCCTTCCAGATGCTTCTCATAGCGTCCGGGAGGAAGTGAGGGGGCGTCGGGGTGATGCCATGCATTATCTAAGCTGGCCCCGGGCCAGGGTGCATGTGGCACCGGCGGCTGCCTGGCCCCTGGCCCTCGGCTCCCAGCTCACCAGGTCGGTGGCTGGTGCGGCCACAGATGGGGGGGGGGGGGACAGGCTGGGGGCAGAGGGGCCTCAGACTGGAAGCTGGGGGGCAGGTGCCATACCAGCTCCCCACGGTCACGGTGCTTCAGGGGAACCACCTTCCCCGCGAGAGGGCCAGGTGCACAGCCCCGCCCACTGGGCCGGTTTGGGGGGGCAGGCCCACCAGGGCCCCTGTGTGCCTCTGGCTGCTGGGCTCCCTCCCTGCAGCCAGGCCAGCCCTGCCCGGGCACCTGGAGGAGACAGTGGGCACCAGAGTGGGTTTCCCTGGCACCTCGGGGTTGGAACTCACCGGGAAAGGCCTTGGGTCTCTCTCTGAGCCCCCTTCCGCCCTAATGCACACACTGCAGCCCAGAGAGGCTCGAGCTGCCCCCTCAGAGTGGCAGGGGCAGACTGAGGACCCGGGCCCCACCATGGGCGTCAGACGCCAGCCCTGTCCCGCCTTGAGTTGTGTTCCCTGCCCCCCGTGGGGCTGGGCCAGACCAGACGTGTCTGCTCCGGAGGGCCAAGGGCTAGGCCAGCCGTGGGCAAACTATGGCCCGCGGGGGCCGGATCCAGCCCGCTCGGCTGTTCTATCCGGCCCGCGGAGCCGAAAGAGCGGAGGGTTCTCTTGCTCTCCCCTCCGCTCCTTCCCCAGCAGCCCAAGAGGAGAGTGCCAGCATGGTCAGGTTGCTTTTGTTCCGGCCCTCCGGTCCAGTGTAAGAACCCATGGTGGCCCTCGAGTCAAAAAGTTTGTCCAGGCCGAAACCGGTTTGGCTCAGTGGTAGAGCGTCGGTCTGTGGACTAAAAGGTCCCGGGTTCGATTCCGGTCAGGGGCATGTACATTGGTTGCGGGCACATCCCGGTAGGAGCTGTGCAAGAGGCAGCTGGTCGGTGTTTCTCTCTCATCGACGTTTTTAGCTCTCTCCCTTCCTCTCTGTAAAATATCAAAATACATTTTTTTTAAAAAGTTTGCCCACCCCTGGGCTAGGCTGTGAGGGCTCCCTGGTCTGTCGCTCCTTGATGACTCGGTAGCTGAACTCCAGGGCCTGAGGCTGAAAAGCCGTGGGGTAGCCCAACCGCGTGGCTCAGTGGTTGAGTGTCGACCTATGAACCAGGAGGTCACGGTTCGGTTCCCGTCGGGGCACATGGCCGGGTTGTGGGCTGGATCCCCTGTAGGGGGCGTGCAGGAGGTAGCTGATCAGTGATTTTAAAAAATATATATTTTATTGATATTTTACAGAGAGGAAGGGAGAGGGATAGAGAGCTAGAAACATCAATGAGAGAAATATCTATCAATCAGCTGCCTCCTGCACGCCCCACACTGGGAACCGAGCCTGCAACCTGGGCACGTGCCCTGACCGGGAATCAAACCGTGACCTCCTGGTTCATCGGTCAACGCTCAACCACTGAGCCACACCGGCCGGGCTCCACACCATTTTTAAATAGGCAAGAGACTGTATTGTTCTAGGATGCGTTTATAAACGACAACCTCGAGTGACAGGCAGGGGACATCTCTCAAAGCTCAGGGGAGGGTTCACCTAGCGTGGGGGGGGGGGGGCACCAGTGACCAGAGAGGCCCTTCAGGGGGTCCCAGGGACTTTATTTCCTAACCGGGGTCCTTTCACACACAGTGTGTGTGTGTGTGTGTGTGTGTGTGTGTGTGTGTGTGTGACTACTGTTTGAGCTACATGCACCAAGCTAGTCTTCCCATCACGCTCCTCCATTTAAAACACTTCAACCGAGATGCCAGCGCCCTGGCCTGTAAAACGCAGGCTCCGGGGCCCAGCTCATTAACATGCAGATTCTCTTTCAGGAGATCTAAATCCGGCCCAGAAATCTACATGTTTAACAGCCCCCCTGAGGGCTGGTGATGTCTCCCGCACTGGAGGGAGCAAGAACTGCTCGGTTCCGAGGGCAGAGAGGCCAGCTGCTGGGAGGGAAGGCGGCATAGGGCAGCCCCGCCCCCGCCACCTCTGTAACCCCTCCAGCCCCTCCCCAGCCCCCTGCAGTGCCCTCTGCAAAATCCGCGTAGGTGAGCCACGTCTCTGTACACTTTCCCGAAGTGCAAACCCCGGGGCGCTCCCAGTTGTAAACCCACGAGGCATCGGACATCTGGGTGGAGCGTGAGCCTTGGAAAAAATGTGCCTCTTGGTATCCATGGTGTCCGAAGCCAAGCAAAAAACTAAAACGGCTGCGGGGCGGGGCGAGGGTAGGGGTGCGGTTGGGGGGGGGGTGTGTGGAAACGCATTGCACAGAACCCTCATTACTGAGTGGAGGCGTCACGGGAGCCGCTGCTCTTACTGCTTGGGGGTCATAGCCCTGAGGCCTCTGTCATCCTGGACTTCCGTGAGGTCTTCATCGTGAACCCTGGTGTTGGGGGGGGGGAGGGGTATACAGGAAAGCCAGTACAGACAGAACAGATCCATGCACTCGAGCCTTTGGGGTCCGAGTCGCCCTCCAAAGCCGCCTCGACTGCCCTCGTGTTCACCTGCCCCGGAACACATCCTCCAAGCCTGGGACCTTTTTTAAAAATATTTTTTTTATTGATTTCAGAGAGGAAGGAAGAGGGAGAGAACGATAGAAACATCAGTGATGAGAGAGAATCATCGATCGGTGTGTGAGCCCAAAACCTGGGCATGTGCCCCTGACCAGAATCGAGCCTGGGACCCTTCAGGCTGCAGGCTGATGCTCTATCCACTGAGCCAAACCAGCCAGGGCCTGCGACCTCTTTTCTTTGTGTTGGAAACGGGTCCAAGCCACCACGTCGGGCTCTCGGTGACCCTCAGGTAGCGTAGGTGACCCTCAGGGAGCTGTCATTGTCCCCCTCCACTCGGCTGCCTGGTGGGGGGCTACGGGAGCCGACCTCAGCCTCAAGTTCAAACCCCACCAGCCGGCCTTTCTTCTGGGACAGCAGACGCGGGCTTTTCCCACTGGGTGACTGTCCTACAAGCCGATTCTTCTTCTTCTTCTTCTTCTTCTTCTTCTTCTTCTTCTTCTTCTTCCACCCGCTGGGTGACTGTCCTACAAGCCAATTCTTCTTCTTTTTTTTTGGTGGAGGTGCCGGGGATTGAACCCAAGACCTCGTGCAAGCCAACCTACAAGCCAATTCTGACACCATCCACCTGGAGTCAGGGTCAGACCCCCCCACCTCCGGCCCCAGACGCCAGGTGCCAGTCCACGTGGTTCGGGCTGGCTCCCCCCGGCCATTTCCAGTCGCCCTCCGTACCCTCCGTCACCCCCGTACCCTCTGAGGGGCCGATCACGTGCTGTCTGGGCCCACGCAGCTCAGGGGAACGGCCCCCAGTTGATTTCACAGCAGAGAGAGGAGAGGACAGACAGCAACCAGCTGAGGAGGGCAAGAGGGGACAGTCTGGGGGAGTCCCAGGGCTGGAGCTTCTGTCCCCACCGAGTTGGGGTGCACCACGTGGGTGTTTATCAACCGGAAGCTCTCCCAACCGGGCTTTTCGGGCTTCTCGTCACAGAGGCAGGTCAATGATTAACTTCGCTCCAGCCCTCTCCGCTCCCCTCCCCGGAGGAGGAGGAGAAGGAGGAGGAGGAGGAGGAGGAGGAGGAGGAGGAGGAGGAGGAGGAGGAGGAGGAGGAGGAGGAGGAGGAGGAGTGAGGCGGAAAACTCCAAGCTTCTTCTCATCACAGCTCCGTTCTTCTGGGGACCAGCCCCCTTCCAGTGGCCACCCCGGGGCGGGGAGGGCCCCCCCCCCCCCCCCCCCCCCCCCCCGAGCCACTGATTAGAACAAAGGGCTCTCCTATCATCCGGACATTCCAGAGGATTTAGGGCTCTGCGTCAAAAGCCCAGACACCCCCACCCACCCCCCCACCCCAGGCTCCTAGTCCCTTTTACTGCTTAGGAAGCCGCAGAGGTTTTAGAGCTCTGGCCGGGAGCCGGGCCGAAGACCACCGAACAGACTTCTCTCAGATCAGGCCTCTGCCCTGTAAGGCGCGCAGGCTGTGTCTCCCTCGGAAAGGGGGTCAGGCTGCAATACAGATGTTTGTGGCCCTTTAAAAAAACAGAAACCGGTTTGGCTCAGTGGTAGAGCGTCGGTCTGCGGACTGAAAGGTCCCAGGTTCGATTCCGGTCAAGGGCATTTACATTGGTTGCGGGCACATACCCAGTGGGGGGTGTGCAAGAGGCAGCTGGTCGATGTTTCTCTCTCATCGACGTTTCTAGCTCTCTATCTCTCTCCCTTCCTCTCTGTAAAATATCAATAAAGTATATTTTAAAAAAAACACAGGGTTTCAATATGGTGCTAATAGGGTAACCACTAGCCACCTGTGGCTATTTCAGTTTTTTGTTTTTTTTAAAAAAATATTTTATTGATTTTTCACAGAGAAGAAGGGAGAGGGATAGAGAGCTAGAAACATCGATGAGAGAGAAACATCGACCAGCTGCCTCCTGCAAGCCCCCTACCGGGGATGTGCCCGCAACCAAGGTACATGCCCTTGACCGGAACCGAACCTGGGACCTTCCAGTCCCAGACCGACACTCTATCCACTGAGCCAAACCGGTTTTGGCGCTATTTAAGTTTTAATATATATATATATATATATATATATATATATATATATATATATGGTCAATTTCAGAGAGGAAAGGAGAGAGAGAGAGAGAGAGAGAGAAAGAAAGAAACATCAATGATGAGAGAATCATAGGTCGGCTGCCTCCTGCACGCCCCCCATTGGGGATGCAGCCCACAACCTGGGCATGTGCCCTGGCTGGGAATCGAACTGTGACCTCCTGGTTCATAGGTCGATGCTCAAGCACTGAGCCACCCCAGCCAGGCCATTCCTCAGCACCCCAGGCTCGGAGGCAAGCCCAGTGGGGCCACAGGTGGGCCAAGCGGGGTGCTGGGCCAGGGGGGGCCCCGCCCTCCGGGTGCCCTCCCAGCTCACTCCCACTCCCAGGGGAGAGGACTCGGGAGGGGCAGGCCTCACCCCCATGTTCTGTGGGCTTGGGCCTGGGTGAGGTCTGCGGGTGGAGGGGGGGGGTTCTCCGGTTCCGTTCCCCCCTTTGATCCCTTGCAGCTGTTGTCCCCTCCCAGGAGGGACAGTTGCGCCGGAGGGAAGGGAATCAGTTATTTTGAGTTGGCCACTGGCTTCTGACCAGGAGCCGCGATGGCCGTGTGGGGTCCGGGGGCGGGGGGCTGGCAGGGAGGCAGCACACAGTGAATTATAGGGGGTTGGGGGGGCACAGGGCGGGGTCCTCGCTGAGGTGGGGGCTGTAGGAGACAGCGACAGGCCAGGGATGGGCCAGGCTGGAGAGCCCGGATGCTGACAACGGAGCCAGTGTCCTGAGCGAGGTCCGCTGGGCAGGAGGAGTTGGGGGGAGGTGGACACGGCACCCCCACGTTGGCCACTGGCAACAGAGGGAGGAAAGGAGGTCCCTGGGTCAGTGGGGGGGCTTTGGAAAGGAAGGGGTGTCTCTCACGGAATGAGCTGCCGCAGGGCCTGGCTGGCTGGCAGCTGGTGGTCACGGTTCCCTCCCTCCTCCTCCAGGCAGGCCCTCCCCCCCCCGCCCCTCCCACTCAGCAGGGAGCAAGATTGGTGGAGACCTTGCCCTCTGGTGGCTTCTGCCCTTCCAGCCGCGCTTGGGGGTCACTGTGGGGCAACGAGCTGGATGGCTGTAGCCTTCGGGCCTGGGGAGGCCACGTGGCCGGTAGCTAAGCCCGTCCCTCGGGCGGGGCCAGCGTAGGCTTGGCGCCCGCCTGCCCGCTTGCCTGCCGTCCAGCCTGTGACCTCAGGAGGCAAGATCAGCTGGCCCAGCCGTGTGTCCCAGGGGGCCGTGTGCCCCGGGTGAACCGTGTGTCCCAGGGGGCCGTGTGTCCCGGGAGAGCCGTGTGTCCCAGGGGGCCGTGTGTCCCGGGAGAGCCGTGTGTCCCAGGGGGCCGTGTGTCCCAGGAGAGCTGTGTGCCCTGGGGGAGCGGTGGGACGGGGGGTGGGGGGGAAGGGGGCCGGTATGAACCCGAGGAGGAGCAGATTCTATTGGTGTGGTCCTGAGACATTTGGACAGTCTGCAGCCATTAGCTACAGAACACTCTGTTGTATTTCCCTACAAAAACAAATGGGAGAGAGTGTCCCACTTGAAAGTCATTTACGGAAAAAAAGGAAAAGAGAAGAAAAAAAATCCGAGGAACAGAATAAAGTGGTGAATATAGTAGCATCGGGGGCCAAGAAGGGGAGTGGACTGATAATTATCAGGGGGATAAAGGGGTGGCGGAGCAGCGAGAGACTGGATTGAAATCGTATAACCAATGGAGGAAGACAATGGGGGGAGAGGGGGTAAGGGCAGAGGGTGGGAGGGGAACTGGGTGGTAGGGAGCTTTGGGGGAGAAAAGGGAGAAACAATTGTAATCATCTGGGTAATAAAGATTTATTTAAAAAAATAAATAAAATAAAATAACTCCAAAAAACCCCCCACAAAACCCAACACACGGCTCTGGGGGTCGCACAGCCTTGAGCCGGAAACCCAATGCGACCCCTCCAAGCCCCGCTGGGCACGTGCTGGTCCCAGATGCAGAGCCAGCACCGCCTCTCAGGCCGGGGGAGCGGGAGTGAATGGGAAGAGGCTTTTCGGGGTACGGGGACGGGCAGAGGGGGCGCACGATGTGAGGTGAAGGACTTACACTGTGGTGGTGATGGGGGGGGGCAGACGCGCAGGGAAGAGCTGGGGGGGGGTGTGCCCTGATGGGGGAGGGCCGCGGTGAGGACGGGTCCGCAGGTGGGGACCGCCCTCCGCCGTGACCCCCCGGCCGGCCGAGGGAAGCTGCCCCCCCCCCCCCAGCTGGGGGAGGTCAGGCCCCGGGGACACAGGACGCAGCCGCTCGGAAGCCGCTTCCGTGAGCCGCGCTCGGAGTGTGTCCTCGCTCCTTCCTCCCCCATGGCGTGGCCCTTCCTCCGGTCTGGGGCCCCGGAGCCGCCCGCTGTGGCCTGTGACCCCCTCCCTCCTCCCCCCTCCCCGGCCCTCCCCACAGAGCCTCTGTGTCCCCTCCGGCCAGTCTGCCAGCCTCACAAAGACCCCTTTCACCAGAGGGCATTGTCAGGGTGCCCTCCTGCCCGTGGGCATAAAGACCCCCTTTCTCTCCGCTGTGCCAGCCCCTGGCCTGGGGGCGGAGGGCTGGGTGCCGGCAGATTCCTGCCCGGCCTTCTCCAGGCCCCGGAGACAATGCGGTGATTTACAGGCCGCCCGCCCGGCCAGGAGCCCCTCCCCGCAGCCCGCCCGCCCGCCAAGAGCCCTGTGCCCAGGGGTGGGGGGTGGGGGGTGCCCCCCTAGGGCCCTTGGTGGGGGCCCGACTCCCCTGTAAAGTGAAGGGGTTGGGCTGGGAATTTCAGGGACACCCTCTCCCCTTCCCCACCAGGTCGCCACAGAGGCCGGAGGAGGGGGGGCCCCTGGAGGCGGGGTGCCCGCAGGGAGAGGGCAGGAGTGGGTGCAGGTGCGGGGGGCAGTGGGCGGGCTGGCAAGTCCAGCTCCAGGGAAGGGGCTCAGGGGGGGAGCAGGGTCAGTGGGCATCGGGGGGAGGGGGTGGGTGGCCCAGCCCCTGAGCTGGTCCAAAGGCTTGAATAAATGGACAGTGCCCTAGGCTCTGGCCTGGGCAGCAGGAAGCTGGGGGTGCCCCATCGGGGCTGGGGGCCCTGGGGTGGGGCCGGGGCGGGCCCAGGAGCTGGGGAACAACTTGGGGATGTGCTCACGGGACAGCTGACTGGGGGGCAGGGGTGCTGGGGAGGGGAGAGAGAGGGAGAGGGAGAGAGAGAAGGAGAGAGAAGGGAGCTTCCGGGATGGAGAAGCCAAGGAAAATGAAAGTGAGAGCTCCCCAAAAGGAGAGGGGCCAGGGGGCCTGACCGGAGTGGCTCCGTGGGTGAGCGTCCACCTGTGAACCAGGAGGTCACGGTTCGATTCCCCGTCAGGGCACAGGCCTCGGCTGCGGGCTCGATGCCCAGTAGGGGGCGTGCAGGAGGCAGCTGGTCCATGATTCTCTCTCATCATTCATGTTTCTCCCTCTCTCTCCCCCTTCCCTCTTCCTTCCTTCCTTTCTGAAATTATATATATATATATAGAGAGAAAGGAGCTAGAAAGAGAGAGAGAATGAGAGGGAACAAGAGAGAAATGCCTCGGGAGGAGAGAGGAGAGAAGGCAGGAGGGGGGGAGGGAAAGGGGAGAGGGGGGAGGAGAAGAGAGAGAGATCTAGGCCAGAGCTGGGCGAGTGGGAAGCAGAGAGAGGAGAAGCCAGAGAACTCCCACCTTGTTCTCCCCGGCCTTGCCCTCCCCCCGCCTGGGCCACCTCACGTGCCTGGAGGGAGGGAGGGGGCCAGTGAGGGGACTGCGACCCGGGGCCCAGGAGCAGCGGCCCTGGCTCAGCAGCAGACCCACAGGGCAGCCCCCAGGGCAGGGGCCTGGCCCCCCGAGGCCCCCCGAGGGCGTGGGCCGCACCGTGGTCCCCTGGTTTGGGGGACCCCGTGTGGAGGAAGCTTTCCGACCGCCTGCCTCGGTTTCCCCGTAGGCGGGGTTGTGGGCGGGGGTAGGGGTTATGGAGCCACAGTGGTCCCCTCGGAGGACCTGGGGCCTTCTCTCCACCCCCCCCCCCATCTCCCTGCCTGTGCGCCAGGAAGAGACAGCGGGGGCGGGGGGGGGGCAGCCCGCTGAGTGTTTCCAGGGAAAAGCTGATGCTTCCGTGGAACACACACAGGCGCCGGCGCTGTCCCTTCCCCCTCCCTTCCCTCCTGCCCCTTCCCCCCCCCCTCCTCCTGCCTCCGCCAGGCCTTCCTCCTCACTCTCTGGCAGAAGGAGCCCAGCAGCTGGAAAAACCCTGCTCTGCTCCCACCTCCCACCTTAGCCCTGCCCCAGCTCAGGGTGGCCCTGCAGAGGGTTAGTGCATGCCTGTGTGCATGTGTGTGTGCCTGTGTCCCTGTGTGTGTGCCTGTATGTGTGTCTCTGTGTGCGTGCATGTGTGCCTGTGCCTGTGTGTGTGTGTGTGTGTGTGTGTGCCTGTGTGTGCCTGTGTGCCTGTGTGCGTGTGCCTGTGTGTGTTCCTGTGTGTGTGTGCGTGCGCCCGCGCACTCACCGTGCTATCTGCCACCACCGCCTGCAGCCACGGGGGTGGAGAGGCGAGAGACCAGCCTGAGCTGCCCCCGGGGCCTCGGTTTTGGCATCTGAGACGCGGGTGTGACCCGTGGCCCGGTTCCCTAATAGAGCTGGGCCCGGGCCACCGCAGCCAGGGCGGGAGGGCGGGAGGGTGTCCTGAGCCCCTCCCCACCACCCCGGTTCAGGGTTCAGGGTTCAGGCCGCCCCCACAGCTTCCAGGGAGGGGCCCGAGGCTCGGGGCGGGGATGGCCCACGGCTGGCACGGGGTGGACAGAGACTGGAGCCACCCGACTGACCCATGGCAGGGTCACCCACCAGGGCCTCCCCACCTCCTCCTCCCGGGGGCTCCGAGGCTCCGCCCCCCAGGCCGGGCCCTTCCTGACTCGGGGGCCTCTGAGGTCGGCCCAGCCGGAGGCTGGGTTCTCTGCCTCCCCCCAAGCACTGACTGTTCCCGGAGGGGCCAGTGACACAGACACATGCCCCTTCCCTCCCTCTTCCCGGCCCTGTCCTCTCCAAACAGGGGGTCCGGGGGTAGGAATGTCCGAGGCTTCTGGACACCCCTCGGGGCCCACCACTTCCTGGGAGGGGCCTGCTGCGGCAGCTGCTCAGCGGGGCCCAGTACTGGACAGGAAGCCGCCCCGCAGTGGGCACTGGAGGTGGGGCTTTGCAGGCTGAGTAGGAGTTACCGAGCTAGCGGAATGTGCCCCAGTGGCTAAATCTTGCCTGATTTACCTGCTGAGGACGAGGGATGGCCAGGAGAGGCCAGAAGAGCCACCTGAAATAAGAAAGGAAGTTGGGTCGAAACCAGTTTGGCTCAGTGGTAGAGCGTCGGTCTGCGGACTGAAAGGTCCCAGGTTCGATTCCGGTCAAGGGCATGTACCTTGGTTGCGGGCACATCCCCGGTGGGGGGTGTGCAGGAGGCAGCTGATCGATGTTTCTCATCAATGTTTCTAGCTCCCTATCCCTCTCCCTTCCTTTCTGTAAAAAATCAATAGAATATATTTTTTTAAAAAAAGGAAAGAAAGAAAGGAAGCCGGGGCCGGAACCGGCCACGCTGTGAGCTCACGCCACGCGCCAGGCCCTCGCCCTGCGCCCGGCTCGCCTGCCCCCGGGCTTGGCCTGTGAGTGCCGTCCTGGTCCTGCCCCGGGGCAGGCGGGCTGGGCCGGCCAGAGGCTGTGGAGGAGGATGCGAGTACAGTAGAGGCCTCCGGGGAAGCGGCCATTGTGGCCCATAAATAGGTTAGGCGGTCAGGAAGCAGGACATCCTGCGAGCACAATGAGGCCGCCTCAGGGGTTTCCTCCGGCTCGGGGGCTTCAGGGCCAAAAGCCTGACCGAGGCAGAACTCCCTCCCTGGCTGCGGCCTCACTGCTCTTCCCACAATCCTCAGGGCCTCAGGGCCACGTCTTACCCCCCCCCCCCCATACCCCTGGGGCAGCTCAGGACAGGCCGGGCCGGGCCGGACAGGCGGCGAACCCCAGGGGACGGGGATTGTGAGCTCTGCTCCCTCCCGCCGAGCCTGGCGTGAGGCGGCGGTGTGAGCCCTGGGACCCTGCTCCCCACGCCTGCCCCAGATCAGGGGCGTTTTTGCCAGGCCCCCCGACCCCAGGAGCCTGCACACCTCTGATGTCTGCGTCACTGGGCCTGTCCCTGCCCTGGGCTCCCCGAGGCCTGGTGAGCACCAGGCTGGCTCCACCGGACCCCGAGAACGGAGAATAACGGGGTTCCTCGTTAGAGAGCCGGGAAGCCGTAAGCCCCGGCTCAGAAGAACTTTATTTATTAAGAAAAGCAAGTAACAGCCGAAACCGGTTTGGCTCAGTGGTAGAGCGTCGGTCTGCGGACTGAAAGGTCCCGGGTTCGATTCCGGCCAGGGCATGTACCTTGGTTGTGGGCACATCCCCAGTAGGGGTTGTGCAAGAGGCGGCTGGTCAATGTTTCTCTCTCATCGATGTTTCTAGCTCTCTATCTCTCTCCCTTCCTCTCTGTGAAATATCAATAAAATATTTTTTTAAAAAAAGAAAGAAAAGCAAGTAACAGAACACAAGATCTGAGAGCATCCCAGTTTTTTTTTTAATTTAATAAATCTTTATTGTGAAGATTATTCCAATTATTCCTCTCCCCCCCTCACCCCATAGCTCCCCTCCACCAGGTCCCTACCCACCCTCTGCCCGTATCCCCCCCCCAACCTGTCCTCATCCTTAGGTGCACGCTTTTTGTCCAGTCTCTTCCCGCACCCCCACACCCCTTTCCCCCCAAGAAGTGTCAGTCCACTCCCTTTCTATGCCCCTGATTATATTCACCAGTCCATTCTGTTCTTCAGATTTTTTTTATTCCCTTGGTTTTTATTTTTTTTATTTTTTAAAATATATTTTATTGATTTTTTACACAGAGAGGAATTGAGAGGGATAGAGAGTTGGAAACATCGATGAGAATGAAACATCGACCAGCTGCCTCTTGCACACTCCCCACTGGGGATGTGCCAACAACCAAGGTATGTGCCCTTGACCGGAATCGAACCCAGGACCCTTTAGTCCACAGGCCGACGCTCTATCCACTGAGCCAAACCAGTTTCGGCTATTCCCTTGGTTTTTAGATTCACTTGTCAATAGGTACGTATTTGTTGTTCATAATTTTTATCTTTATCTTCTTCTTCCTCTTCTTAAAGAACACCTTTCAGCATTTCATATAATCCTGGTTTGGTGGGGATGAACTCCTGTAGCTTTTTCTTACCTGTGAAGCTCTTTATCTAGCATCCCGGATGTGTTAAAAGACACACACACACACACACACACACACACACACACACCCCACCTGTGCACAGAAGAGCCGAGGAGGGCCGACGGGATGTCAAAGTGGTAGGTTTGGGGGGGATTTTCACTCTCCTCTCTGTTCTGGTCGGTTCGTTCTAAGTTTTCCGCAGTGAACTCGGCCCTCATAACAAAACCAGCCCAAACCCTGTGGCGCCATGAGTACAGAGAGTTTTTAAGGCGGGGAAATGTGGACACTCCAGTGCCGAGGGGAAAACAGGACACGACACTGTGTACACCCAAGCCGGGGACGAGAGGCGCGGGGCAGGAACGGGAACGGGAAGGAAGCTCACGGCGTGGCCGGGCGGATGGCCTTGGCGGGGGGCACCGCCACCATCCCGCCACCCGCAGTATCTGCGCACCCCCACGCCCTTGCCGACTCTGGGTACCACAGGACCAAACAGTTTTGGCAAATGCGGTGCGGGAAAGTTGGAGCCTCCACGTGATTCGGTGCGATGGGTGGAGACAGTCTCGTTATTCACACATCTCTGATCACCGAGCCTCTTCGATCCTCCCCCAAGTCCCATTAAAAAAATAATAATAATAAAAATATATATATATTATTGATTTTTTACAGAGAGGAAGAGAGAGGGATAGAGAGTTAGAAACATCGATGAGAGAGAATCATTGATCAGCTGCCTCTTGCACACCCCCTACTGTGGATGTGCCTGCAACCAAGGTACATGCCCTTGACCAGAATCGAACCTGGGACCTTTCAGTCTGCAGGCCGACGCTCTATCCACTGAGCCAGACTGGTTTCGGCCCCCAGGTCCCGTTTTTATTGTTGATTTGTAGGCACTCTTTCCATAGGACTGGACCTCGAGGACACAGAAAAGTTGAAGACATAGTCCCTGCCCCTAGGTTGCTCCTGGTTTAGCAGCAGGGACAGAGGAAATTGAGATGAGACGTGTTGTCTGCTAGGCATTCATCAGTCCTTTGTTTTGTGAAAATCAATCCAGGGAAACCTCCTTTAAGATGGAAGCAGGAGCCGAAACCGGTGTGGCTCAGTGGATAGAGCATCGGCTTGTGGACTGAAAGGTCCCGGGTTCAATTCCGGTCCAGGGCATGTACCTCGGTTGCGGTTGCGGGCACATCCCCAGTAGGGGGTGTGCAAGAGATAGCTGATCGATGTTTCTAACTCTCTATCCCTTTCTCTTCCTCTCTGTAAAAAATCAATAAAATATATATTTTTAAAAAAGATGGACGACAATGACAGACCCCAAGAGGAAGGTGTCAGTGACAGACCCCAACAGGGAACTATGACATTACTTCCCCCCTCCTGCAGGAAGAAGGCAGACCCCCTCCTGGCTCAGCCAATGGGCCAATGAGAACCGTCCCCGCCCTGAACTCTCACTTTCCTCCAACAGACTTTCCTTCAAAGCAGCCCCTCCCAGCTTCCTCCTTTTCTCCACAAAGTAGCTCTCCTCTCCTGGCTCGGGGGAGGAGCCTGGGGGTTTTGCTGCAGGTTGATTGGAGTCGCTGTTGCTGAAGGAACCCATGGTGCTGGCAGAATAACTGGCTGTTTGATGCGGGAGGTTGACAGTTTGTTTAAACGATGAAGTCAGCCGGGGAGCCCGCGGCTGCTCTCAGTGGCCACGTCCGTCCAGGTGCCGTGGGGAGCCCTCCGCTGGCTGTCAGCTCACAAGGGCACTTACTGGCCTGGGGTCCGAATAGTCCCATGTGGATCTCATTTTTTTTTTTTTAGTTCATTTTAATTTCATTATAGATGAATGTACTTAGTATGGTTTAAAGTATTTGACACTTGTTGTATGACCCGGTAGGTAGTTTATCTTTATATATGTCCACATGCCCGTGAATGTGTATTCTGCAGTTGGGTGGAATGCTCTATGTGTTGATTAGGTTAAGTTGGTTGGTAGTGATGAGTTTTCTATATTCCCTGATTGCGGTGGGCATCTTCTCTGTTTTCCGCGTCCAGCATGGAAAACAACTGGTTCCTGAGTGGAGGGGCTGGGGATTAAGAAATTAGAGAAAGAGCCGAAACTGGTTTGGCTCAGTGGATAGAGCATCGGCCTGCAGACTGAAAGGTCCCAGGTTCGATTCCTGTCAAGGGCATGTACCTCAGTTGCAGGCATATCCCCAGTAGGGGGTGTGCAGGAGGCAGCTGGTCGATGATTCTCTCTCATCAATGTTTCTAACTCTCTATCCCTCTCTCTTCCTCTCTGTAAAAATATCAATAAAATATATATTTAAAAAAATAAATTAGAGAAAGAAAGAGACAGAAATAGATTCAAGCTGGGCGCTAGGTGGGCGCCACCTCTCTGAAGGAGAGACAGTCACCTGGATCTAATTTTTAAAAAAATATTTATTATTGATTTTTTTTTTACAGGGAGGGATAGAAAGCTAGAACCATCGATCAGCTAGCTGCCTCCTGCACACCTCCTACTGGGGATGTGCCTGCAACCACAGTACATGCCCTTGACCGGAATCGAACCTGGGACCCTTCGGTCCGCAGGCCGACGCTCTATCCACTGAGCCACCCCGGTTTCGGCTGCTTCTTTCCTTCTTGTCCCGTCGGAGCTCTTTCTATAGGATGGAGACAAGTCCCCTGTCGGGCAGTCAGACGGCACGGTCTCTTCCCACTCTGCAGCCTCCTCCCTTCCATTCTCCTAACGATGCCTGGTGAATAGATGTTCTTAATTTGAAAGCCCTGCTTTTTTTTAAAGCAACCTTTGAAAGGATTTGTTTACAGTTTATGTAACACTTGCAATTGTGAAGTCATATCCCCGGGAAAAATTACTAAATCGGTGTTAAATGTCTGCCTCCTTCCCGCCCCACTCCTCCGGCCAGTTCTGCTGGGTGTCGGCCATAAACATCCCAAATTAGAATTCGCTGAGGTCGTCTCAGGCTATCGTGCCTTCCGTAAATAGCACATCCTTGTTTCAATTAAAGGAATTGGAAAGCACCAGGTAATGGGAGAGCAGTCTCTACTCCACTATTGTTTTTGTTTGTTTGTTTGTTTGTTTTTAAATATATCTTTATTGATTTTAACAGAGAGGAAGAGAGAGGGATAGAGAGTTAGAAACATCGATGAGAGAGAATCATCGACCAGCTAGCTGCCTCTTGCACACCCCCCACCGGGAATGTGCCCGAAACCAAGGTACATGCCCTTGACCGGAATCGAACCTGGACCTTTCAGTCCACAGGCCGACGCTCTATCCACTGAGCCAAACAGGTCTCGGCTCTACTCCGCCATTGTAATGGAGGGACAGTGGAAGTACGCAGGCGCCATTATGGTGCTCTCTCCATTCTACGGGATCCCAAAGAGCCATTCCGCAGAGAGAAGACGCATTTACGCACAAGAATATATTCAGGTTCCTTGTCGGAATGTGGCAAACCACGTTTACACATCTCTGCTTGCAGGGGCCCAGACCAGCGCAGGCGGCAGGGTGCAGAGGTGGGAGGGAGAGTTATATTCCTTTACAAATCCTTTGGGGCATTCAAAATGTTCTTAAGCCACGTGCATCTATTATTTTCTTCTCTTAAATTTTTTTAAAAAATTGATTTCAGAGAAGAAGGGAGATGGAAACATCAATGATGAGAGAGAATCGTTGATCAGCTGCCTCCTGCACACCCCACACTGGGGATGGAGCCTGCAACCCAGGCCTGTGCTCTGACCGGGAATCGAACCGTGACCTCCTGGTTCCTAGGTCAACACTCAGCCACTGAGCCATGCCGGGCCGGGCTGTGCATCTGTTATTTATTCCAAAACCAAAAGCCAATGGAAAAGTCTGAAAAATACGAAATAAAGGAATTTGAAAGGGAATACAAATCTTCATCCTAAGAAATGTATGCAGTCGCTTCGTCTGAGCCCTGCGCGGTTCCCTCCAGAGCCATCAGACCTCTCCCCGCCCCACGCCTGGCTGGGGAAGGACCCAGGAGTGAGGGCTGAGCACCGGGCACCTCCTATCGGGTGCTCCTCTTGGTCATGTGGCCCCACGTGTGCTCACTCACCGCTCACTTCTCCAGGAGCCTGGGGGGGGGGGCAGTGCTTGGGTCCACAGTAGTCCTAGGAGCTCGTGGAAATATGTGAATTCATTTAAAAAGAGCAGGAAAAAAACCCAGAATACAACCCAGCCTGGATTACCTAGTGTACTTCTCTTTCTACCAACAGTCACAAAATAAAATCTATACTAATAAAAGGGTAATATGCTAATTAGACCAGATAGACTGGACATTTTCCAGACAAAGTCACGATAGCAGGAGGTGGGGAGGGGGGAAGGTTAGGGGGAGGCAAAGGGTTAGGGTGATCAGGCCAGCAGGGGAGAGCAGTTAGGGGTGATCAGGCCAGCAGGGGAGGGCAGTTAGGGGTGATCAGACCAGCAGGGGAGAGCAGTTAGGGGTGATCAGGCCAGCAGGGGAGAGCAGTTAGGGGTGATCAGGCCAGCAGGGGAGAGCAGTTAGGGGTGATCAGGCCGGCAGGGGAGAGCAGTTAGGGGTGATCAGGCCGGCAGGGGAGGGCAGTTAGGGGTGATCAGGCCAGCGGGGGAGAGCAGTTAGGGGCAATCAAGCAGGCAGGCAGAGTGGTTAGGGACGATTAGGCAGGCAGGCAGGTGAGCGGTTAGGAGCCAGCAGTCCCGGATTTCGAGAGGGATGCCGGACTGCCTGTTTAGGCCCGATCCCTGCGGGCAGGATCAGGCTTAAACCGGCAGTCAGACATCCCCCGAGAGGTCCCGGACTGGAGAGGGTGCAGGCTGGGCTGAGGGAACCCCCCCCCCCTTACCCGTACACGAATTTCGTGCACGGGGCCTCTAGTCATATATAATCTGTATTATATTAAATATGATAGATACTTACATTTTTATATTACATATTTAGGCTCTATGATTATTGTGTTGCATAATATTATATTAAACAAAATATAAGCTATATAATGTACATCTAATTTTTTTTCCTTACAAGGAAGGGCTTCACGAAAGGGCAAGGAAGTCATAACAGGGCCCTGGGCAGACGTCCCCTGTGAAGAGCCACTGGTAAATGTGACAGACGTGGGGCTAGGAGCGAACTCTGCCCTGGAAACCCCCACGGCATCACCGCCCACCACCGCCGCCGGGCCAGATGGTGGGCGTGGCCGCGCTCCTCTGTTTACAAAAACAGCCGTGGCAGCGCTTGGTCGGGGGCCAGCCCTCTGCAGTGGATGCTGGTACATTTCCGTCTTTGTTGAATGAACGAATGAATGAATGAATGAATGGACCAGAGGAGGGGGTTGCCGCCAGGCCGCCTCCTCCCTGTCCGGTGGCTCGGTTTGGGTGGGCGGGGTGGACACGGGGCTGGGGGTCAGTTTTCCGGGTACCCCAGCCTCTGACGGGCTCACGTGTGGCCTTGGGCCAGCTGCCAGCCCCCCGTCCGTCCGTCCGTCCATAGGAAGGAGGCAGCTACCTCCTTTGCAGGACTCCGGGAGGGAGTGAAGTGTAACGGAGGGTACGGGAGGGCCTGGAAGAGGACAAGGAGGTCGCCCCGGGCAGCTCGGGCAGGCACGGCCAGCGTCCTGGAGGCCTGGCAGCCCCGGCATCGTCCGTCGCTTTGGCCGAGGGAAGAAGAGGCGGGGGCAGCCGGGAGCGTGACCCGAAACACAAACAGTCCCCAGGAGGGGCCGAAACTCCAGCGCGGTGAAAACACGCCCGGCAGGTTTTTGTCCTGCCTCGGAGCAGGGCAGGGCAGGGCAGGGGAAGGTGCCCCGGGCGGTGTCGGGTGGCAGGAGCTGTCAGCGGCTGGCAGGGCCGGGCCCCTCACGTGCTCCTGGGCGCGCATCCAGCCAGCGGCGGCCCCAGGTGCCCCGGTGCCACTGCCGACGCCAGGACGCGGGCTCCAGAGCCCAGGGCTGCTCCCAGGAGCCGGCCCCGGCCCCGGCCCCATGCAGGGACTCCCCTGAACCCCGTCCCCCACGCTCTGCAGGGCTGCCCAGTGGTCTGGTCAGGCCCGCTCTCATGGGGCCTGGATGGCAATTGGGGAGCACGTATGAAAGGAGACAATACATGCCGAAACCGGCTTGGCTCAGTGGATAGAGCGTCGGCCTGCAGACGCAAGGGTCCCGGTTCGGTTCCGGTCCGGGGCATGTGCCTTGGTTGCGGGCACATCCCCTGCTGGGTCCTCGCCGGGCCCCCGACACCCACAGATGTCCGCTGAGCACACGAACAGCTACGAGCGTGGGCTCTGGGGTCCGGAGAGGGTGTGGGCTGGAGTCCAGGCTCCACCGCTGATTCGCCGTGCGACCCTGAGCCAGTTCCTCCACCTCCTGAGCCCCGGCTCCTCCGGTGAGAATGCAAACCCAAAACCTGGCCCGTGGGGTTCCTTTTTTAAAATATATTTTATTGATTTTTCACAGAGAGGAAGAGAGAGGGACAGAGAGTCAGAAACATCGATGAGAGAGAATCATCGACCAGCTGTCTCCTGCACACCCCCCACTGGGGATGTGCCCACAACCAAGGTACATGCCCTTGACCGGAATCGAACCTGGGACCTTCCAGTCCGCAGGCCGACGCTCTGTCCACTGAGCCACACCGGTTTTGGCCCCCGTGGGATTCTTATCGGGATTTACGACTGTGAACCACGTCAGATCTGGTGCAGAGAGGGCCCTCGAGAACTAGTGATAATTACATTACAGACGTTTCCAGGATACCACCTGTGATTGTCCTGCTGTGGGGTGGGGAAGCCCCTCGTAGCATTGTAGCATGAATCCACCAATAGGATGCTGTGGAAAACAACCTGTGGTCATGAAAGGGGGTTAGAGATAACCGTTTAGCCCGGCTGGCGTGGCTCAGGGGTTGAGTATCGACCTCTGAACCAGGAGGTCACGGTTCAGTTCCTGGTCAGGGCACGTGCCCGGGTGGTGGGCTCGATCCCCAGTGTGGGGCGTGCAGGAGGCAGCCGATCCATGGTTCTCTCTCATCACTGATGTTTCTATCTTCCCTTCCTCTCTGAAACCAATTAAAAATATATTTAAAAAAAAAGATACACTGAGTAGTCACTCCTTTCACCATCCTGGGAATGGGATGCATGCTCGTGATGATTCAGGCAGCAAATTAAGAAAAAGCCCCCCCCCCCCCACGCCGATGTCGGTTTGGCTCAGTGGTAGAGCGTCGGTCTGCGGGCTGAAGGGTCCCGGGTTCGATTCCGGTCAAGGGCATGTGCATTGGTTGCAGGCACATCCCCGGTAGGGGGTGTGCAAGAGGCGGCTGGTCGATGTTTCTCTCTCATCGACGTTTCTGGCTCTCTATCTCTCTCCCTTCCTCTCTGTAAAATATCAATAAAATATATATTTAAAAAAAAAAAAAAGCCTCCGATCCTTCACGTTTCTCATCCAGATCTCACACTATGTTAAGTGATGAAGGCATGGCTGCAATGAACTCACGTTTAACAAATAAAATATACGAATATAGCCCAAACCGGTGTGGCTCAGTGGATAGAGCGTCGGCCTGCAGACTGAGGGGTCCCAGGTTCGATTCTGGTCAAGGGCACGTACCTTGGCTGCGGGCACATCTCCAGTGGGGGGTGTGCAGGAGGCAGCTGATGGGTGTTTCTCTCTCATCAATGTTTCTAGCTCTCTATTTCTCTCCTTTCCTCTCTATAAAAAAAATCAAAACATTTAAAAACTATATATATACTAATATATACCCGTAAGGGAAAGCCTGTGGGATTTGCAATAACCCATTAAGGTGGAGCAGGAGAGAGGGCAGAAATTGCCGGCATGCTCAGAGTCATCTCTGGCTTCCCTCAGTGGCCAACACGCAATCCGAACTGGCCCGTGTGACAGTTGATGGCGCCCCCGCGCCCCTCCCGCCACCATCTGGCTCCCCGCTGCCCAGGCCTCTCGAGGAGATCGGGTGTCCGGCGTTGCCTTAGGCAGCTGGGGGTTTGTTTGTGTCAGGACCCCAGAGTGAGCCCCGGCGCTTAGCGAACACCCAAGGATTGAAGAAGAGATTGTGGTCCTGGGATTGGGCTGTGTCCGGAGAAGAGCCCTCGATTGGCAAGAAGAATGCATTAAGCCCGTGGCCAGCAAACTGCGGCTCTTTGGCCCCTTGAGTGTGGCTCTTCCACAAAGTACCATGGCCTGGGCGAGTCTATTTGGAAGGAGTGGCGTTAGAAGAAGCTTAAGTTTAAAAAACGTGGCTCTCCAAAGAAAATTCAATCGTCGTCCTGTTGGTATTTGGCTCTGTGGACTGATGGGTTTGCCGACCACTGCCTTAAGCTAAACACGCATCTGAGTACCCTGGGCATCAGTCAGGATAAACATTTGAAAATCACCAAAACCAATGCACGTTGGCTTAAGAAAAAAAGGGGGAGTTTATTGGTACTTGTAACTGAAAAACCCAAGCCAGAGGGCTTCAGGAATGGCTGGATCCAGGCGCTCAAATGGTGCCTTCTGGCATCTTCCAGGCTCCGTTTTCCCCTGTCCTGGCTCTCTCCCACCAGCAGCTCTAGGCTCATACCCCTCACCCCTAGTTCAGCAATCCCCCCCAGACATAGGGCTTCTCTCTCCCCAAAGCTCCAGAAAAAGCCACCCGGAGACCCTGATTGGCTAGACGTGGGTTTCCTGTCCACAAGCTCACCTGGCCACCCGTCGGATGGGGCCCGCTCTACCAGAGCCCTGGCCCGAGGGACCCAGGAGCTGTTCTCACAGGACAGTCGGGGGGCTGTTCCGGAAGGTGTGTGTGTGGGGGGTGGGGGTGTGTGTGGGGTGGGTGGGGGCTCCTGTCCGCAGTGTGAGGAAGCACAATGCCCTTTATCAGGACGCTGGGTCCATCTAACACCCCGTGCTCGGCTCCGCTGAAGAGCAGAAGGAGCCGAAACCGGTGTGGCTCAGTGGATAGAGCCTCGGCCTGTGGACTGAAAGGTCCCAGGTTCGATTCCAGTCAAGGGCATGTGCCTTGGTTGCGGGCACATCCCCAGTGCGGGGTGTGCAGGAGGCAGCTGATTGATGTTTCTCTCTCATAGATGTTTCTAACTCTCTATCCCTCTCTCTTCCTCTCTGTAAAAAATTAATAAAATATATATTTTAAAAAAAGAGCAGAAGGAAGGCCCCCGTGGGGAGGGGAGGGGAGGGTGGGACGGGGGAGCAGAGCCTTGCCTGGGGACCAGGAGACCTAGTTCAGGGCCAGGGCCCAGGCCTCAGGATCCCCATCATCGGGAAAGGGGGTTGATGTGGGGGAGCCACGGGCATTCGGAGGGCGCTGGGTGCTTTTGGAGATCGCCCGGCTCCAGCGGGCCCTCCCTCCCACGGACTCAGGATGATCTCCTCTCGGAAGCCCGCTGGGTGCTATCGCGTTTCCGGGAGGGGCCTGGGCGCGGGCTGTCCGTGGAGCTGGGAGGCTATTTCTGGCCCAGACCGAGGTGGGTGTACGTGTGTGTGTGTGGGGAGGGTGTCAGGCGCACGTGGGGGCGGGAAACCTGAGCCGGGCTCCTGCCCAGGGTCTGGGAGGGGGGCTGGGGCTGCGGGGGGGGGAGGGGAGGGGCCGGGCCAGCCCTGCTCCCTCCCCAGGGTCGGCAGGAAGAGGCCTAGGCAGCTGGGAGAGGAGCCTGAGGGACTTGAATGTCCCTCCTCCCCGCACCTGTCAGCCCCCCACCCTCCCCCACCGAGGCTGGTGACCTCTGACTCCATACCACAGAGCCTGGGGACGGAGGCGAGGAGGGATGCCCGCCAGGTCCCCCGCACCTGAAACAGAGACATAGTAGCAAATGCCGATCTCAGTGCTCACAAGGATCGGGTGTGGCTACTCGCCTCCAAGGCAGCCGTGGGCAAACTACGGCCCGCGGGCCGAATCCGGCCCGGTCAGCGGTTCTATCCAGCCCCGCGGAGCCGAAAGAGCGGAGGGTTCTCCTGCTCTCCCCTCCGCTCCTTCCCCAGCAGCCCAAGAGGAGAGTGCCAGCGCGGTCAGGTTGCTTTTGTTCCGGCCCTCCGGTCCAGTGTAAGGACCCATGGTGGCCCTTGAGTCAAAAAGTTTGCCCACCCCTGCTCCAAGGGGAGGAGCAGCTCAGACAGGCGGAGTGTTGTTGTGGCTCACACAGCCTGTGATGAGCAAGGCGGCCAGCCAGCCGGGGTCCAAGGCAGGCCTGGCCACAGGCGCTGGGTGAGCCAGAGGTGGGACGAAACACGCTCACCTCGAGGAGGGAGGGAGGGAGGGAGGGAGGGAAGGTGGAAAGGGAAGCTTTAATCGGGGCCTTGGGAGGATGCTTGCAACCTGGACGGGGGTGGGGAAGGTGCAGGGAAGGGCATTCAAGCAGGAGGGAACAGCACATGCGAAGTCGCAGAGGCAAGTTCAGGGGACACGTCGGGCGGGCAGGCAGGGGCCTCAGCCAGGGCTCGGCGGGCCCTGAGGAATCCAGTCGCTGAGCGGTGGGCTGAGGCGGATACTGCTTTGCCCTGAGAGTATCTGGAGGCCTGGAACCCCAGCACTCGCTGGAATCGCCGAGGGGTGGCTGACCACCACCCTTTGAGGGACTTCATGGGCTGGCGGCCTGGGGCCCCGGAGGCGGGACTGGAGGATGCGGAGGGGCAGGAGGGGGCCTGCGTGGGGGAATCCCCGGAGCCCGGGCGGCTGTGGACGGGCAGGAAGCCGGCCATGCCGTCTCCGGAGCCGGAGGAGAATGGCCCCTGTGTGAGCCACAACAAAAAAGCTTTTCTGCCATATGGGGGGCGGGGTGGGGGTGGGGGGAGTGGCCGGCGTGGCCCCTGCCCCGGCCTGAAAGGAGGCTCTGTTGGTGGCCCCGGGGTCTCCCATGCCCAGAACGTGCGGGGAGGGAAGGCCAGGGCGGCTCAGTGGTGGGGCATCCGTCACGGGGTGGGGAGGCCGCGGGCAGCTGCGAAGTCGGCCCCTGTAGGTTCTAATCCCGCCCCGGCCATTGTCCTCGCCGTGTGACCACTGGCTGGGGGGGTTTATGGGACTCATCCTCGTCCCAGCCGTGGGCAAACTACGGCCCGTGGGCTGGATCCGGCCCATTCGTCTGTTCTGTCCGGCCCGCGGAGCCGAAAGAGCGGAGGGTTCTCTTGCTCTCCCCTCCGCTCCTTCCCCAGCAGCCCAAGATGAGAGTGCTAGCACGGTCAGGCTGCTTTTGTTCCGGCCCTCCGGTCCAGTTTAAGAACCCATGGTGGCCCCCGAGTCATAAAGTTTGCCCACTCCTGCTCGTCCCCTCTCTCTGTGGTGTCCTCATGGTCTTACTTGGGAATTAGCAAAACCTAAAGGGACAAAAGGTGCGGGCGGGATGGGGCCAGTGAGGGGCCCAGGGTGAGTTTAGGTCCGTGGTCGGCCAACTGCGGCTCTGGGGGCCACATGCGCGGCTTGCTCTTTGGCCCCCCGAGTGTGGCTCTTCCACAAAACGCCACGGCCTGGGCGAGTCTATGTGGAAGAAGTGGTGTTAGGAGAAGTTTAGGTTTAAAAAATGTGGCTCTCCAAAGAAATGTCAAGTTGTTGTGCTGTTGGCATTTGGCTCTGTGGACTAGTGAGTCTGCCGACCATTGGTTTAGGCGACGGCCAAGTTCATAAAAAAAACACACTCAGTTTAAAGCCGAAACTGGTGTGGCTCAGTGGATAGAGCGTCGGTCTGCGGACTGAAAGGTCCTAGGTTCGATTCCGGTCAAGGGCATGTACCTTGGTTGTGGGCACATCCCCAGCGGAGAGGGTGCAAGAGGCAGCTGATCGATGTTTCTATGTCATTGATGTTTCTAACTCTCTCTCCCTCTCCCTTCCTCTCTATAAAAAATCAATTAAAAAACAAACAAACCAATTTAAAGATGCAGGCTCCTGTTTAATGCTGGGGCTGCTAGTGTGTGTGTGGGGTGACTGGCTGGGGTGCTCCACCCCCCTCCCCCAGCCGGGCCCTGGAGGGACGAGGAAGGGGCTCCAGAGGCGCGATGGCTGTCCCTTCGGCCACTGGGTTTCTGAAGAGCTTGGGGGCGGGGGGCCCCTCAGGCAGTTTCCTGCCGGGCTGGTCCCGCTGCCAAGTCCCAGCGAGCGGCCCTTCCTCCTCTGGTCCCTGCGCCCGCACCGCCTTCCACCTGAGTGGCCACCGCGGGCTCCTGGGTGACCCTGAGGTTTGGGCTGAAGGCAGACCCGGGTCGGGGTGCTGTGGCTTTTGCCACAGAAAAGCTTAGAAGGTGGAGTCCTGCCTGGACCCCCAGCCCCCCCCCCCCCCCCCCGCCCCAAGGTCCCTGTGGCCTGATGGGCCTTGGGGCCTCCTAGGCCAGCATTTCCGACTCTTGGCCAGTTTTCAGCACAAAGAGAGGAAAGGGTGGGGTGGGGGGTAGGGGTGTGCTGCTGCAGGGGCGGGTGGAGCCCGGAACAGGTTGAAGGACCCACTGCAGCAAATCACTGCATTCCTGGGGGTGCAGGCTGGGGCCGGACAGGATGGCCCAGAAGCCAGCCAGGCTGGGTGTGGGGGTGCAGGGCGGACCGAGCCCCGAGGGCCGGCCCTGCTGGTGCCCCGCTCTCCTGGTGGTCGGCACCCAGCCCGGGCGAGCCTTCCGGCTGCTTCCCAGATGCCAGGGCAGATGTGGGGTGCCCCTCACCCTCCGAGCAGAGCACGAGGGGAGGGGAACGTCTGGGGTCCACTGTGGCATCTTTCCCTGTTCCTTCCTGACCCGGCTGGTCCTCGGAGCCCAGCTTGGAGGTCCTCGGAGCCCAGTGCAGGGCGTGGGGAGCCGGCTCGCCCTTTCTCGCCAGGAACGAGTGACACCTCTTCCCCACGCCTTCCCTCCGGTCCCGCCCCAGCCCCCTCCCGGCCAGTGAGGGCAGCTGCCTCTCACTCTCACCCCAGCTCTCCCTCCCAGGGCCTCTGGGAAGGAGGCCTGTCCGGTGTGGGGACAAGCCCCCCCCCCCAAACCCCCCTCCCGCCGGGGCTCTGTCACTGCAGCCCCTCCAGCTGTAGGCTCGGACCCAAGGCCTCTCACAAAAGAGGCCACGCCTGCCAGCTTGCCGGCCGAACGGTTTAATCAGTGCAGGTTATTTACAGAAGACACACACGGGGGCGGACACGGACCCCCCCATTACCCCCGCCCCCCCCCCTCGGCTGGCTCTCCGTTCTCGGGACGGAGGGGGCGGAAGCTGCTGGACCCGCACTTGGGGGCCAGCCCACGAGACGTTCTTCCCTCGGGGCCTCGGGGCCTCGGGGTGCGGGGGGCAGGGGGGACAGAGCCGGCGATACAGTACCATTTCCCACCGCAGCCTCGCCTCGGCTCGACTTGGGGGGGAGGAGGAAGAAGAGGAGGGGGCAGCTCGCCCTCAGGCTGAGCCCGGGACCCTCCCACCAGAGCCCAGGGAGACGGGGAGCCGCCAGGGAGAAACCCCTCCAGGCCCGGTGCATGCTGGGCGGTGGGCACCCACACCGGGGGTGGGCGTGCTCTGGGACACCCAGCACCCCGGCCTGGGCACCCGTCAGCCCCCTCTCTCCCAGGAGGGCTGGCGTACGGGTGGCGGGGGCCTGAGGCTGGTGGGGCTCCGGGACCCCGGAGGATGGAGGTGTGGGCGAGAGAGGATGGGACTGGGCCCAGAGAGAAGGTGGGGGGCGGGTGGGGCGGGAGGCCCAGCCGGGGCCGGAGGGGCCTTGGCAGACGCCCTTTGGTCCTTGGTAAGGCGGGCCCTGAACCCCTCCTCTGGACAGACGAGGGGGCGTGGGCTCCAGGGGTACGTGGGCGCCGGGGGCCGCCGGCCCCTCTCCGGCCGGGGGCGGGCAGGGCTCGTAGGCACGAGGAGGTCGGGCCGCTGGGGTTGTGAGCGGTTGGCTGGGAAGGAACCAAACTCAACACGGTCTCACGGCCGGGGTCCCCCTCCCCCCTCTGTCCCCCTGGCCTGGGGGTGGGGGGGGCCCTGGCAGCCTACACACCTGCTTAGCTGCTCCTAAGGCAGAGAAAGACCGAGGGGGCTCCTGGCCAGGCTCTGGGGCTCAGGCCGCGGGGACGAGCCTCCCCGGCTCAGCCCGGCTCCCACCGGCGCCTCCTGACCCCCCGCCCCCTCGGTCGGCACTGTGGCCCGACCAAAGGTGGGTGGGGGCCCAATTCCGGGGTCTGGAGCTAAACTCCATTCAGAAAGCTCTACCCCCCCCCCCCCCCCCCAGGCCAGGACAGTAGAAACCAACGCTCAGTTAGTGTGCAGACACAGAGCGACAACGCCTGGGCATAAATAGACTAGGGGGGCAGGGCTGGTGGGGGCCCCCCCTGGGGCTGAGGGAGCCACAGGGGGGCAGGGCGGGGGGCTCTTGCCGGGGCGCCCCCAGGAGCAGTCTCAGAACCACCGGCGCCGCCAGCCGGACCCTAGCACCGGGAGGGGGAGCGGGGGGCGGGGATGGGGGGGAGGGAAGGGGGGAGGTGGCAGCTCAGACCCACTCCTGCAGGGAGCGCTTGCAGTAGAGGAGCATGCGGGGCGCGCCCTTGCGCTGCATCTGCACCAGGGCGTAGGTGAGGCCCAGGATGCACAGCAGCAGCAGCAGCGGGGGCACCAGCACCAGCACCATGTTCACCGTCCGCGTCACCTCCTCCATCTGCACCACCACGCGGCTGCCCCCGTCCTCCTCCTGTTCCTCCTCCTCCTCTGCCGCCGCCGCCTCCTCCTCCTCCTCCTCCGGGCCGGCCCCGGGCTCCCGGCCCGCGTCCGGGTCCGGGTTGAAGGGCGGCCGGGCCACGTCGGGCCACCGGGGCCCCGGGTCCGGGCAGCCCATGAAGTCCCGCAGGATGGACTTGGGGTAGCCGGGCTCCATCCGCAGACGGTCGTTGTCGAACTTCCAGTAGCGGGAGCCCTTGTAGAAGTAGGTGTAGGCTGCGGGGCGGAGAGGCAGGCGGGGGTCAGGGCGGGGTCCCCCCCACCCCCCATTCCCCGCAGGAGGCCAGGACGCGCCCACGGAGCCCTGGCCTTGAGCCCCCGCCCTTTGCCGTGGCCGGTGTGGCTCCGTGGACAGAACGCCGGTCGGTGGACCCGAGGGGCCCCAGGTTCGATTCCGGTCAAGGCTCCATCCCCGGCCCCAGGTTGGCTGTGTGTGTGTGTGTGTGTGTGTGTGGGAGGCAACCAATCGATGTGTGTGTGTGTGTGTCTCTCTCTCTCCCTTCCTTCCACTCTCTCTGAAGGTCAATGGGAAAATATCCTGGGGTGTGAGGATAGGATAGCGCACACACACACACACACACACACACCCCACACCACACCACCTATCTTCACTTGCTTCCCTGAGCGCTCTCAAATCTGCCTCTCCCCAATCGCAGGGGCCCTGGACCCAGACCCTGCGGAGAGGGGCAGGGTTTGGGTCAAGGTCAAGGTCACCCGTGCTTCCTGGTGGGGCTGACACCGACTAGGGCCGTGCAGAGGGCAGGAGGCGGCAGCCAGGGGGACCCCGTCCCCCGTCCCCCGTCTGGCTTCACCCCCATGAGGCCGGCCAGTGTCTCGCTCAAGGCCACACAGCCCGCCCGCCGCCGACCTGGACCGGAGCCCGCACCGCCTCGGCCCGGCCCTCTGGCCTTGGGCATCTTGCCACGTCCCGTCAGCCCCGGGAAGGAACGGCATCGAGGGGTGAGTGCACGCCCCGCTGCGCAGGGAGCCGGGGGCGGCGGCGGCGGCAGAGGGATGGCGTCATGCACAGGGGCGGGGCGCCCCCCCGAGCCATCGCAGAGCCCGGAGGGAGCCCGGGAACCGGGGCCTCGGCTCTTTGGGGCCTGCCAGAGCCACCCTGCAGCGGAGAAAGCCACAGCGACAGAGATCTGGGCTCCCTGCCCGGGGGAGGGCGGGCACCTGGGGGGACTCCCATCCCCCGGCTCCGAGCCAAGCCCGAGGCCGCCTGCAGGCTGTCTGGACGCAGGCGGGGCCTGGGTGGGACCCCGGACCCCCCACTCCCTCGCTGTGGGGCGTGGGGCCTTTTATTCCAGCTCCGTGGTTCAGTGTGTCTGTGCTTGTAAACCAGGGTGGTGAGGCTACAGGAAGCTCCCAGCAGCCCGGGGCCTGACATGCTGAGTCCCCCACGCACGTCCTCACAACGTCTGGTGTGTGTGTGTGTGTGTGAGTGTGAGTGTGTGTGTGTGTGTGTGTGTGAATGTGAGTGTGTGTGCGTGTGTGTGTGTGTGTGTGTGTGTGTATGTGTGTGTGTGTGTGTGTGTGTGTGTGTGTGTGTGGAGGAGGGGGTGGGAGTGCTGGGCACACTGCCGGGGGCTGGCCTTGGTACCTGCGTCGTTGCTCAGGAAGGCCCCTCGGGGGGAGACGGGGATCCCCTGCCAGACGCTGATGGGCTTGGGGTAGCCGGGGTCCCCACGCTGCGTCTCCTCGTTGAAGCGCCAGTACCTGGGACGGACAGCACAGACCGTGGGCCTGGCGCCCGGCCCCCGGGGCCGGGGTCCCCTCTGGGCGGGCGGGGAGCGGGGAGGGGGGCCGTGTCCCAGGGGGGAGGGCGCCCACCTGTCCTCCTGGAAGAAGAAGGTGTGCCCCGTGGGCTCCCACCAGATGGCGGTGTCGATGCGGTCGTAGGGGATGCCCAGGCCGTAGCTGGTCAGCGGCTGCGGGTAGCCCGGCTCCAGGTTCGCCTCTCGGAAGAGCCAGTAGCGGTCGCCTGTGAGGGGCGGAGGCGGTGAGAGCGGCCGGGGGTGGGGGCAGGGCGGGGGCGGAGGAAGGTTATCCTGGGCCCACAATCCATTCATGTCCACTCATTACACATGTACACACGCGCGCGCACACGCACGCACGCACTCTAACACTCACACCCTCATACACAGGGCAGGCACTGACACAGACAACAACACACCATGCCACTCGCCCGTGTGTCACCCCCGCTCTGCACTCATGGACAGCCGTGACACGCTCGCTTACACGTTAGTACATGCATGTCACCTGCTCACACCCGAACACACACCAACCCCGGGTCACACGACATCTAAGGGCCTGCGTTCCGATGGGAACACCCGCCCCAGCAGTTCCTGGAGAGAGGGGCGCCCTGCCCGGCCTCGGGGTCTGAGGGCTGTGCCCTGGGGCGCCCCAGCACACGGCCAGGGCTCCCCACTTTGGGTTTGGGCCCAGCCCTGTCCTGGGGGAGCTGCTGCCTCAGTGAAGCTGGGGGGGGGGGTGTCCTGGGACACAGGTGACCAAGGTGCTGCCCCATGGGTGCCAGGCCCTCCCCTCTCCTCCTCCCCCTGCTCCTCTTCCACCTTCTCCTCCTCCTCCCCCTTCTCCTCCTTTTCCTCCATCTCCTCCTCCTCCTCCACCTTCTCCTCCTCTACCTTCTCCTCCCCCTCCTCCTCCCCTCTTCCTGCTCTTCTTCCACCTTCTCCTCCTCCTCCCCCTTCTCCTCCTCCATCTCCTCTTCCTCCTCCTTCTCCTCCATCTCCTCCTCTTCTTCCATTTCCTCCTTCTCCTCCTCTTCCTCCTCCATCTCCTCCTCTTCCTTCTCTTCCTCCACCTTCTCCTCCTCTTCTTCCATCTCCTCCTCCACCTTCTCCTCTTCTTCCATCTCCTCCTCCACCTTCTCCTCCTCTCCTTCTCTTCCTCCATCTCCTCCTTCTCTTCCTCCACCTTCTCCTCTTCCACCTTCTCTTCCTCCATCTCCTCCTCTTCCTCCTCCACCTTCTCCTCCTCCTCCTCCTCAGCCCCCCCCCCCCCAGCTCACCTTTGAAGAAGACAAAGCGGCCGTCCTGGCGCTCGTAGGCGGCGCTGATGTCACTGGGCAGACCTCGCCAGAAGTGCCCGATGGGCATCGGGTAGTTGTCCAGGACGCGGTTGTGCCGGACCCGCCAGAACCAGCGGCCCTGGGGGGGGCGGGGTGTGAGTGGGCCTGGGCGAGGGGCCCCCGGGGCCACCCCCGCCCGGGCCAGGCTCTGAGGTCCCCAGGGCAGCACGGGGGAGCCCTGGGCGGAAGGGGCGGTGGGGGGGGCAGACCCTGGGCCTGCTGGGGGACCCCAGGGAGACCCTCATCCCTCGGCCGGGGCTCCTGTCTGGTCTCCCGGCCTCCCAGGGCCGCTCGGTGAGGATGTGGGGGTGCTGAGCGGCCCAGAGCTCCGAGGGCAGGGAGGGGTGCTCTCGGACTCCGAGTCGGGGCCCCGGGGCTGAGGGAGGACGGGTGGGCGGGGGCCTGACCTTGAACACGAACATCTCCCCGCGCAGCATGGCCACTGTGTCAAAGTCCCCGTCGCAGATGTTGGGGCCGTACTGGTCAGGCCGCTCCGTGGCCCGGGGCTGGACCGGGGGGCCCGGCCTCGGGGGCCGCTCCGGCTTCCCGTCGGGGGGTGGAGGCTGGGGGGGCCTGGGGGGCCGGTGGTCTGGCCGGCCTGGCCGCCGGGGTGTCACCGTGGGGAGGGGCCGGGTGGGCTGTGGCCGTCCATCTGGGGTGCCTGTAGAGTCCAGGGAGGGGGAACTGGAAATGAGGAAGCTGCCCGGCCCGTGTGGCCAGTGTGGCTCAGTGGATAGAGCGTCAGTCTGCAGACTGAGGGGTCCCAGGTTCAATTCCGGTCAAGGGCATGTGCCTTGCTTGCGGGCACATCCCTGGTGGGGGGCGTGCGGGAGGCAGCTGGTTGATGTTTCTCTCTCATCGATGTTTCTAGCTCTCTATCTCTCTCCCTTCCTCTCTGTAAAAAAAGAAGATATATTTTAAAAAACAGAATATTGCTGCCAAGACCGGTTTGGTTCAGTGGATAGAGCGTCGACCTGCGGACGGTGTGTGTGTGTGTGTGTGTGTGTGTGTGTGTGTGTGTCCCGGGTTCCATTCAGTCAGGGGCATGTGCATTGGTTGCGGGCACATCCCCGGTGGGGTGGGGGGTGTGCAGGAGGCAGCTGGTCGACATTTCTCTCTCATCGATGTTTCTGGCTCTCTATCCCTCTCTCCTCCTCTCTGTAAAAACTCAATAAAATATATTAAAAAAAAAAAAAAGAATATCACTGAGGCTAGGCAGAGAGGGAGGGGGTCAGACATGGAACCCCCTCTCCTCCCCTCCTCGCAGGCTCCAGCAGGAGCCACCGTGAGGGCTCTGGGTGCAGGTTCTGGGTTCGACTTCTAGCACCACCCGGGTGATATGGACACGTCACCAGTCCTCTCTGGGCCTCAGTTTCTCATCTACAAAAATGGGGACAGCCGCAGCGCCGAGGCCGCGCGGGGCCGGGTAGGGGGTAGGCGTGCAGAGCCCACCGCGTGCCCGCGCCGCCCGCCCCCGACCCGCCCGCTCACCGTAGAGCTGCTGGATGCCCCGGAGGTCGTCCTCGGGCAGCTGGAAGCTGTCGATGTCCATCCACTGGTAGAAGGGCGCCATGATGGCGTTGGGGTTGCTGGAGTGCTCCAGCCCCAGCGCATGGCCCAGCTCGTGCACCGCCACCAGGAAGAGGCTGTTCCCTGCGGCGGGACCGCAGCAGGCACGGTCAGCTCCGGCCCGGCCCGGGGCCTGGCCCCCCGGACTGCGGCCCGAGGCTGCCAGGGAGCCTGCCCCGGCCTCGCTCTTGGAGGAGGCCGAGCTTCCCCGCCTGAGCAATGGGTACAACGACCCCCCTCCTCCCTCCCAGCCCGGCCAGCGGTCCTCACCATGCACATCGGTGCTGGAGAAGGTCCAGGGCTCGTCCGCGTCGAAGTGGGTGTCCCCGCCCAGCCCGGGGCCCGGGAAGTAGGCGTGGGCCAGGAAGCCGCCGGTGCCGTCGAAGGGCGAGCTGTCGCCGTGGAAGCCGGAGGCGAAGAGGACCATGATGTCCGCCTCCTTCTGCCTCCGCAGCCGGATGTCCTGGTAGGGCACCTCCTGGAAGACCAGGGGCGTGGCCTGCTCCCACACGCGGAAGGCCCTGCGCACCGCCTCCAGCGAGTGGTACCAGCCCAGCTTCTCCGTGTAGTTCTGGATGCTGCAGGGGTGGGGCGGGGTGGGAGGCAGAGAGACAGGGAGACAGACCCGTGAGCCCAGGGTCTGGGGCCACTGCCCGCGGCTGGCACCCTCGGGGGTGGAGGCCGGGACACGTGGCCTCAAGGAGCGTGCATAAGATCTGAGCTGGGCCCTGGCCGGTGTTGCTCAGTGGTTAGCACCGCCCCCACGCCGGGAAAGGTTGCTGCTGGCTTGACTCCTGGTCAGGGCGCACGCCCGAGTTGTGGGTTGGACACTTGGTCAGCGTATGTGTGGGAGGTAACCGAGCGATGTTTCTCTCTCTCTCTCTCTCTCTCTTTCCAAAAAAGAAAAGGTCTGAACCAATTGAACAACAATTCCCGAAACAGCAGCCATTAGTCTGCTTGGAGGAGAATTTGAAAAGGAGGACCGTCAAAACCAGGGACTCATTTAGGATGTTTTTTTTTTTTTTTTAAATATCTTTTATTGATATTTTACAGAGAGGAAGGGAGAGAGATAGAGAGCCAGAAATGTCGATGAGAGAGAAACATCGACCAGCCGCCTCTTGCACACCCCCTACCGGGGATGTGCCCGCAACCAAGGTACATGCCCTTGACCGGAATCGAACCCGGGACCCCTCAGTCCACAGACCAACGCTCTACCACTGAGCCACACCAGCTTCGGCTCATTTAGGATGTTACCAAAGAAGTCAGCCTTGTGCCAAACAGGCCTGTTTTCTGGAAGAAAACGTTAAGTACGTGGATGTACAGGGGACAGGCAGCTGAGAGACCCCCAAAAGAGCCATGCACACGGCTGAGGTTTGGGGGGCACGGGGCTAGCGGGTTCTGGAGGTCGGGTTCCAGGTCAGGCTGACCCGAGTCCAAGGCCGTTATCTGTGTGGCTCTGGGCAAGCGAGTGCCCTCTCTGAACCCGAGGTTCCTCGTCGTCCGTAAAGTGGGTCAAGGTTAGTGCCTTCCCCGTGGCGTCCCCGTGGGGATGAGAGGAAGGAACTCATTAAACCGGAGGGAGCGTCTGTGGGCTGGCCCGCCCGTGAATTCACTGGGGGCCTGGGGTCCGAGAGGCCGTGGGAGCCGCTCCTCCCGGGGCCATGGAGCCCTGGGGGGGCCCCCGGCTGCACAGACACCGGAAGAGGAGCCCTTGGGGACCGCCCCAAGCTCGCGGCTCGGAGGCTGGGCACAGAGGAGGATGGTGCCTGAGGGTTTGTGCAGGCGACGTGCTGAGATGCCTGGGTTCCGGCCCCCTCCCCTCCCCCACCCTCAGGTGCCTGACACCCCATCCCCGCACGGTGGAGGCCCTCAGTGTGTGGGGGTGCATGAGGCCAAGCCAGGCAGCTGATGGTGTTGCGGGGGGCGGATGTGGGGGAGGGGGAAGGAGGAGAGAGCGGAAGCCACTCCAAGGGCCCGACCTTCTCAGGAGGAAGGCAGCATGGGGTGCGCAGCCGCGGCCGGCGTGGGAGCCAGAGTGGGTTTGGACTGTCTGTTCGGGGCACCCTGGGGGGAGGGGGGCTGCAGAGAAAGGAAACCTTCCAGACAAGGCCCCTGGGAGGCCCGAAGCCTCCCACCGGGTGATGGGGAGACGCCGGGGGGGCCCCTACCTGAAGGTCAGGTGGGGGTTGGTCCACTTCCTGCCGGTAAGGGCGTAGCGCCGCCGCCGCCGCCGCAGGTTGGCTTTCACGTGCACCCCGAACTGATCCGGCACGCCGCAGCGGGGCCGCTTCATCCACCTGCTCCCGGGCGGGAGGGGTGAGCACACAGCCCCCTCCGGGCAGCCCCCCCCCCCCGCCCGCCCTCCCGCCTCTGGCCTCCAGCTGCCGCTTCCAGCGAGGCCTCGGCAAAGGTGGGCCCCGGGTTCCCAGCGGACCACCCGGGGGGTGGGACGGTCACTCCTGGGGCCTCCTGGCCTCGACCCGTTTGTGCCCTGTGCATGCTCCTCAGGACGGGGCTTTGGGTCACCTCCCCCGTGTCCCGTTCCGAGCAGAGCCTAACCGTGCTGCCCCCTCCCAGGCCCGGATGCTACCGAGTCCCTCCATCCCCTCCATTCCCGTGAGTGATGGCAGACGTCACTCATCCTTCCTACGCTCAGGTGGCCAAGCTGGGATTTGGCAGCAGGAGCTTTCCCAACCAATCAGAGCTGGCCATTCCCAACCAATCAGAGTTGGCCACTCTCAACCAATCAGAGCTAGCCATTCCCAACCAATCAATCAGAGCTAGCCACTTCCATCCAATCAGAGCTGGCCACTTCCAACCAATCAGTCAGAGCTAGCCACTTCTATCCAATCAGAGCTGGCCACTCCCAACCAATCAGAGCTGGCCACTCCCAACCAATCAGAGCTGGCCACTCCCAACCAATCAGAGCTGGCATAGAGGACCAAACCATTTGTCATCTCTTCCCTAGACTAAGCTCTGCAGGTGAGTCCAAGCGCCAAGACCTCCTGAGAGCGGGCCAGGAGGCGGGCGGGGCTGGGAGGGCCTGGGCAGGGGGGGACTGGGAGGGCCTGGGCAGGGCCCGGCCGAGGGACTCACGTCTTGGTCTCTTCGTCGAGCACGCCGGTGACAGGGATGCCGTAGAAGCGCTGCATCTCGGAGAGGGCCGAGGCCAGGATCTGGGCGGAGCGCATGGTGGACATGTGGCGGCTGGGCTGAGGCAGGTAGCCGTAGAGCCGCAGCCAGTTCTGCAGAGGAGAGACCGCCAGGGCCGGTCAGCGTGGCTGGCTCTGGAGACATGCGGCCTGCGTCAGACCACCGCCGACACCCAGAGCCGCTCTGTCTCAGCCCCCTCTCCCTGCTTTCACCTCCTGCGGTGGTTCTTCCTCTCTCTCTTAAAAAAAAATAAAAATGGCCCAAACCGGTTTGGCTCAGTGGATAGAGCTTCGGTCTACGGACTGAAAGGTCACAGGTTCGATTCCAGTCAAGGGCACATGCAGGAGGCAGCTGGTCGATGTCTCTCTCTCATTGATGTTTCTAGCACTCTGTCTCCCTTCCTCTCCGTAAAAAAATAAATAAATAAATAAAATATATTTAAAAAATGTTTTTATTGAATTTGGGAGAGACAAGAAGGGAGAGGGAGAGAGATGAGAGAAAAACTGACTGGGGCAGAACCGAACCTGAAACCTGGACATGTGCTCTGTCTGGGAATCCAACTGGCAACCTTTTAGGTGCATGGGACGACACTCAACCAACTGAGCCACACCGGCCGCGGCCCCTGGGCCCATTTTCACACGAGAGGCCAGTCAAAAACCCTCTCAGTCAAGTCAGGTCTGGTCTCCAAAGACTTCTCCTCTTAGAGGAAAAGCCAATCTTTACAGAAGCTGCCAGGCCCCCCCTCCCTGCCTGTCCCCACCTCAGCAATCAGCCCTCACTCCTACCATCCACCCAGCCAGGCTCCCTCCTGCCCCAGGACCTTTGCACGTGCTGCGGCCGCCCAGACGCCCGCACAGCTCCCACCCCATGCTCTTCCGGTCTCCGCGTCAGCCTCACCTTACAGGAGGGTGTTCTCTGACCACACCAAAAAGGACCCCCCCCCCCGACCTGCTGTACCCTGCACACCCTCTCCTCCTTTCTTGCACTTGTCACCATCTGACACACCGCCTGTGTCACTTAGGTGTTGATCACTTGTCTCCCCAACTAGGATGGCAGGATCCCTGATGAGCCTGGCGGAGCCGTAGTGAGAAAGGGGACTCACGGCCACAGTGGGAGGCTGGGGCGCAGAGCCACCAGGCCTCTCAGGCCGGGAAACAGCCACAGGCCCGGGCGGCAGAGCCGGGGGATGAGAACCAACCAGGGCTCTGGGGACCGCCGGGGCTGGGGGCATCAGCCAGGCCTCGTGGAGGCATGGCTCTGCTCTCCGAGGACCTGCCTCCCACCTTGGGCTTCTGTGGGGGCTAAGTGGGGACACTGGCGCTTGCACTGAGCTGGGCGGGGAACGTGCCCAATAAACGTGCCGTTGATGACAGAGCCGGGCCGTCTGGCCTTTGTTTCTGCCAGCGGGGCCTGAGGGCTGCACATCCCGGTGAGGGGGGGCAGCTGGGGGAGGCCAGGCCACCCCACCTTCCCCGGCTCCACCAGACACCGGCACGGTCTGGGCACCTCCCTTCAGCTCCTGCTCTTTCCAAGCACGGGAAACTGTTCCCCAAGTTCCTGGGTGTGTGTCTAAGGGGGGGACACCTGCCACCCTGAATGGATGCTTTTCCCGGAGAAGCTCGGAGAGAAGTCTAGAAGGTCTAGAAGGTGAGGCCAGGGTGCTGGGCCAGCTCCGCTCCGAGGAAAGGGAGCAGCCGGAGGCAGGCGGGGCGGCTGCTGCCTGCGAGGGCACCTGACATCACTATTTGCATAAGGTAAAAATATCCCGGCTGATTAGCAGTGTCTGCTGAGTGACGGAGGGCAGGGAGGGGGAGGGGAGGCTCAGGCGGGGCCCTGGGGTGGGGGAGGGGAGCGAGTTGGGCCTGTCTGCAGGAAGGAGCTCAGAGCTCAGCAGAGGGCATGGGGTGGGGGAGGTCTTTAAAAAAAAAAAAAAAATATATATATATATATATATATATATATATATATATATATATATATTTTTTTTTTTTTTTACTGAGTTCAGAGAGGAAGGGAGAGGAAGAGACAAATATCAATGCTGAGAGAGAACCACAGTACGCCCCCCCCCACTGGGGACCCAGCCTGCCATCCAAGCATGTGCCCTGACTGGTACTCAAACCGCGTCCTCCTGGGTTATAGGTCAACGTTCAACCACTGAGCCACACCGGCCGGGCACGAGGGTGGGAGGGAGGGTGGGGGCCTTTAATGCTGGCTGCAGTCCAGGGGCTGATGGGAGGGTCCCAAGGGTGCCGACGGAGCCTCCTTCACACAGACGCGCACCTGTTTGCGTGTCAGGGAAGCCAAGAGAGAGCTTCCATCTCGGTATCAGCCAGGCCTCGAACCCTCGGCCTCCTGGTGACCAAGGCCTCCAGGCCAACGCCAGGGGGAGAAGCAGAAGCGGAAGCGGGAAGTAGGAGGGGGTGGGGGTGGGGGTGGAGGAGCAGAAACACAGCTTGGGCCCAGAGGTCAAACCTCTGAGTGACAAGGCGAAGAAGCAGAGAGTGCCTGCCTGACCGGCGGCTCTGATGGATGGAGCTGCCAGTCCGTCCACGCCACCCGCACGGCCTGGGGGCCCCCCTCTCCCGTGTCCAGCGGGCAGTTTCCACCCAGCAGGGAACGGTGTGGGACCGGGGTGCCCGGCTGGGCTGCTTGCACCCTAAGCCCCAGCTTCCCGAGGGGCTCTGCCGCCACGGGACAAAAGGGGGGAGCCATTTCCGAGGCCGGGGCTGACCGAGTGGGGGGGGAAAGGGGCTGTGTCCCAGCTCCTGCTACTCCCCCAGGGGGGGGGGGTCTGACTGTCCCTTACCCAAGGGGCCTCCTTTCCCTCCCCTCACGGGTCTCACAGGTGGAGGGCCAAGCAGGTGGAACTTGGTAGCTCAGCTGGGGAAACTGAGGCTCGGGGAAGTCAGCAAGCAGCAGACTAGAGGGACCTCCTCCACGAGAGAGGAGGAGGCAGGGAAGATTCTAAAGCAAGCAAACTCTGGAGCCACGAGCCCCCCCCCCCCTGCAGCCCCTCCTGAAGACCCCGTCCACCCCGGCTCCTTCCGCCATTTCTTTCCTGAGCTCCACGTGTGCGCACTGATGCTTCAGGTGAGTGGCTGGGCCCAGGCGAGGGGATGGGGGGCCATCAGGAGTCTGAGAGGGGACCCCTGGCCCTCCTGCCCCCCTACCCCCTTGGAGAGGCCGTACACGCAGCAGGCCAGGGCTGAGACCGCTGCGGGCTGGCCGTCCGGCCACGGTCCACAAGAGCCCCATTCCTGAGACGCGAACAGGGAGGTTCGGGGAGGGTGGGCGGCCCACCCAGGGTGGCACAGCTGATCTGCCTACAGCTAGAGCCCATCGGCCAGCAGTGCCCGCCTGGACCAGGCCGCTGGCTGCTTGGGAAGCAGCACCAGCTCCGCCGGGCCTGAGGCTGGGGACCCTGGGCTCCCGCCGGCCCTTCCCAGGAACAGCGCCCGGCCCGGCCCAGCCCGGGGGAGGGCGTCCGATCCTCCCCGGCTCCCCAGCTCTGGCTGGGTCTGGGCGCCGGGCCACGTCCGCCGGGCTGCCCCCCCAGGACCGCGAGACAATGCCAAGCAGGCCCGCAGGGAGGGCGTGTCTGGGAAGCCGCTTCCAGAGGATCAATACGGTGCATTAAGCACCACCGTGGGGGCGGGGGGCGAGGGCTGCGGCGGTCACACTGCCAGCTCCTCCCTCTGGCCTTATCGGAGCCGGGGCGATAAGAGCAGCCGCTGGGCTCGGCTTTGCTCCGCTCGCCCCACGCTCTCCCAGCAGACCCAGGCGCATGGCACCTCGCTGGGCCAGCCGGGGGTGCACAGGCCCTGCAGGGTGCCCGGGCCTTGCTGTGCCCCCTCCCCGCCCCGTGTCGCAGTCTGAGGGCTCTCCAAGGCCATGCGGGGCACCAAGCGGGATGATGAGCCTGGGTGGGGGGGGCTGGGGGAGCCTCAGACTCTGCACAGGTGGGGCCTGCACCCCAGGCCCGCTGAGCCCAACCCTGTCCATGGGGTCGGAGCCCGGCGCCCGTGTTACAGGCGAGGTGACCCCGAGCAGGCCTAGGCTCCCCCCGTCTCAGCCTGGAAGGGACCTCAAAGCCATCAAGTCCAGCCACTTCACTGAAACCTCCGCGGGCCACCCCTGGGCCAGGGTCCCGTCAGGCCTGCTCCCCTGAAAAGACGGGGGGCTCGCTGCCACCAGGGTGGCCCCCGTTCCACCTTCGGGCAGCGCATCTGCCCCGTGGTCCGGCCTGCCTGTCCCCAGAGCAGGCCTCGGCACAACGGGAGACCGCTTCTCCCAGCCCCTGGCCCTCCTCTGCGGGATGTCCACTCCCCAACGGCCGCTCAGGGGGACAGCACAGGTGACCCAACCGGCCCCACGGCCGCTGAAGAAGGGGGCGCCGGCCAGGCCACCCCGTCCTGGGCAGATGGTTTACTACATTTAGAAGCAGCACGGTCCACATACGAGCAATTCTAGCACTGCCCTTTGGGAAGGGGAAGCTGCCGGTGGGGGAAGGGGCGGGCTCTGGGGGGCGTGGGCTGTGCAGCCAGAGAGGCAGGAAGGAGGCTTCTGGCCTGTGTTCCCGCCGCCTCCTCTTCTTTTTAAAAATATATTCTATTGATTTTTACAGAGAGGAAGGGAGAGGGAGAGAGAGTTGGAAACATCGATGAGAGAGAAACATCCATCAGCTGCCTCTTGCACACCCCCCACTGGGGATGTGCCCGCAACCAAGGCACATGCCCCTGACCGGAATCGAACCCGGGACCTTTCAGTCCGCAGGCCGACACTCTATCCACTGAGCCAAACTGGTTTTGGCATCTTCTTTTTTAAAATATATTTTATTGATTTTTTACAGGGAGCAAGGGAGAGGGATAGAGAGTCAAACATCGATGAGAGAAACACCAACCAGCTGCCTCCTGCACACCTCCTGCCGGGGATGTGCCCGCAACCAAGGCACATGCCCTTGGACCGGAATCGAACCTGGGACCTTTCAGTCCGCTCTATCCACCGAGCTGTCTTCTCTACCTTGTGGCCTCCCAGCCTGCCTGGCTTTCCTTAACCTGGACCAAGAAGCAGCAGGGTCCTTTGGCCAGTGGGTGGGCAGGGTGGGTGGGGTGAGAGAGGCCTGTTTGCCAGTGGTTTTGGTTGGCTGGGGGCCAGGCCCGGGTCTCACCTGGGAATGGAGTCTTCCCAGGACCATTAAAAAAAAATTATATATATATATATATATATATTTGATTTTTTTTACAGAGAGGAAGGGAGAGGGATAGAGAGCTAGAAACGTCAATGAGAGAGAATCATCGACCAGCTGCCTCTTGCACACCCCCCACCAGGGATGTGCCCGCAACCAACGTACATGCCCTTGACCGGAATCGAACCTGGGACCTTTCAGTCTGTAGACCGACGCTCCACCACTGAGCCACACCGGTTTCGGCCCAGGTCGGCCCAGGACCCATTTTTTGTGACGGAGAAGGCTCCAGAGTGAGCCACGGACATCTTGGGACGAATCTGAAGATGCCAGCTACCCTAGCCCACTTGGGCTGCTGTCACAGAAACATGGTCAGCTGGGAAGCTTGTCACCACCGCCATTTATTCCTCACAGTCCTGGAGGCTGAAGTCCACGCTCAGGGCGCCTTTGTGGTCAGGACTCCCGCAGGCCCTGTCTGCAAACTTCCGGGATGCTCACCGTTCTCACGTGGTGGGCGGGGCCGGGAACTTTCTGGAACAGCTTTTGTAAGAACACGCATCTCATTCACGTTGGCTCTCTACTCCTCACCGCATCACCTCCCAAAGGCCCTCATAGCGTCACCTTGGGAGTTAGGTTTTAGTATATGAATTTAGGGTGGCCATTGGTGAAACATTCAGTCTATAGCACCAACTTTATCTTATTTTTAAAAATATATATATTTTATTGATTTTTTTACAGAGAGGAAGAGAGAGGGACAGAGAGCTAGAAACATCAATGAGAGAGATATATCGACCAGCCACCTCCTGCACACCCCTCACTGGGGATGTGCCCGCAACCAAGGCACACGCCCTTGACCGGAATCGGAACCCGGGACCCTTCAGTCCGCTCTATCCACTGAGCCACACCTGTTTCGGCAACATAGCACCAACCTTCATGGGCGCGGACCATAGCTGGCCTCAGCGGGCACATCTGGGGCAGCAACAAGAGGTGGACGGAGCGGGCAGCCAGAACCCAGCACTCAGCAGGGAGGGATTTTACCCATTCTGGCCAGCACTGCCAGCTGGGGTTCGGAGGAAGGCTTCTTGGGGTGTGGGGGTGGGGGGTGTTTCTATGTCTTTTCTGGGCGTGTTTCTATGTCATTTCCTCCCCACCCTTCTTGGGTGGAGCAAGGTGAGGCGTGTGTCCAAAGGTTGGAACGTGCGGGTCGGACGGAGGCTTTGCTCAAACAAGGGGGCGGCCGACTGAGGGGACCCCAGAGCAGCCCGCCGAAAGCGGGGACTGGCAAAGGGCTGGGCGAGAGGGGCACGGCCCGCTCGGATCCCGGGTCCCTGGCGGCACCCATCAGCCCAGTTCTCGGGGGGGTCTGCAGATGCCCTAGGGAGGGATGGTTTGTGAGCGGAGAGAGGACAGACGGGAAAAGCAGGGACGGGTGGGGGAAGGGAAGGGAGGCTGCACTTGCCTCGAGGGCCGGCCCAGGCCTCCGGGAGCGGCAGCTCAGCTCCATATCCTGAAAAGGTGTGAATAAGAGTGTAGGAGCCGGCGGCCTGCCCGGAAGTGCCCGCGGGGACCCGAGCCCAGGAAACGCTAGGAGTCCCCTGTCATATCTGGAGGTCACAATCAGAGTCAGGCTGACTCACGCCCATCCCTCCGCTTGCTCATCTGCCCAGCGCCCAGGTAGGGGGCCAGAACGGCGCGCAGGAAGGAGAGTGTGGCCAGGGTTTAGGGGCAGCCGCATCGTCCCTGTGACCTCTGCGGCCCGAGCCGTCTGGACGGGGCGGGCTGAGGCCTGCGGTCACACCTGGGAGCAGGGGGCCGCGGGAGGAGACCAGAGCTTCTCTGGCGAAACCAACGGCATTTAAGCGGGCCAGGTGCCGTGGCCAACAAGAGTGGGACGGGTCGAAACCAGTGTGGCTCAGTGGATAGAGCGTCGGCCTGCGGACTGAAGGGTCCCAGGTTCGATTCCGGTCAAGGGCATGTACCTTGGTTGCGGGCACATCGTCAGTAGGGGGTGTGCAGGAGGCAGCTGGTTGACGTTTCTCTCTCATTGATGTTTCTACCTCTCTCTAAGAAATCAATAAAATATAATTTAAAAAAAGAAAAGAAAAGAATAACAGCCTTGCCTGGCTGCTCAGGGGTTCAGCGTCGGCCTATAAACCAGGAGGTCAGTGTGATTCCCACATGCCCGGGTTGTGGGCTCGGTCCCCAGTGTGTCGTGTGCAGGAAGCAGCGGTCAGTGATTCTCTCTCATCATGGATGTTTCTCTCTCTCTCCCTCCCTCTCCCTTCCTCTCCTAAATCAATACGAACATATTAGAAAGAAAGAAAAAGAAAGACAGCTTTCTCCAGGAAGGGGCTTGGCAGGTGGCAGGTGGCTACCAGCTTAGCCCATGCCAGCCTCCTGGTTCCTCAGTCTGGTGAAACTCCTGTGGTTTCCGCCTGGGAGGGAGAGGGGCTGGCCTTGGCTCCGTTGCCAGGATGCTCAGAGAAGGTGCCAGCGTGACCCGGCCCGAGGCCTGGGGCTGGGGGGATGGGGGGGAGGTTCTGGGACGAGGACTGGAACCCTCAGGGTGCAGGCCAGGCCCGGAGTCTCTGAGGCTGGTCTCAGAGAGCATGGACAGGCCCCCAAGCCTCCTGGCGAACGCTCTGGCCGCTGAAGCCATTCGACTCTTTGGGCCTAGATCTGGACGAACCTGGCGAAACTCCAGGGAACAGTCTGTACCCCAAAGCCAATTCCAGGGGCAGGGACAGGACCCCCCCCCCCCCGTCTCTAGCCCTCCATCTACCTTGGTTTCCACGTTGGGCCCCCTAAACCTTCCAGTCTCCTCCAGCAACAGCCAACCCCAAACTCTCCGCAAGAGAGAGGCTGCAGGTCACTCGCAGAATCTCTAGCTAATGCCACCAAAGACTTGGGGTCACAGAGTTGGGGCCTGTGACCCGCGTCCCCCCTCCCAAAAAAAAATCAGGTCCTGGGAGAGGAGGGGGTGACAGAGGAGCAGAAGCAAAGGAAGGAGAGAAGGAAGCCCTACAGACCATCTCCTGGCCATCTAAGGTGACGCTTCATCACGCACGCACGCTCCGGCGTGGACAGTAACCGCTTCCTGTGCCCCGAAGCCATTCCTTCTTTGTGAATTAAAAAACAGCTCTGGGCCAAAGCCGGTGTGGCTCAGTGGATAGAGCATCGGCCTGCAGACTGAAGGGTCCCAGGTTCGATTCTGGTCAAGGGCATGTACATTGGTTGCGGGCACGTCCCCAGGAGGGGATGTGCAGGAGGCAGCTGAGCGATGTTTCTCTCTCATCGATGTTTCTAGTTCTCTATCCCTCTCCCTTCCTCTCTGTAAAAAAAATCAATAAAATATATATTTTTAAAAAACCAGCTCTGGGTGGGTCACTCCACTCCAGAGAGTGACAGGTGGGTCCAGACCCTCTTCCCGGGGTACCTGGCTCACAGGCTGAGAAGCCCCCCGAGTGCCTGTCTCTACGAAGGGGGTGGGGGCTGGTCCGGGCACGGGCTGGCTCCCCCTCGGCCTCCCGCCGGGACCCGCGCCCTGCAGCTTTCCCGGGCCGGGGTGAGGAGCCGGGAAGAGCAGGTGGGGAGCTGGGAGAGGTGTAACTTGAGCCGGGAGGAATTCCCTGCCCTTCCTCCCAGCTTTTATTAAGGCAGGGCGGGGAGAGGCAGGCTTCCATCGGAAAATCTCCCCGGCGGGCGGGCGGCAGGGAGCGGGGAGACGAGGGGAAGCCGCTGGGGGCTGGGAGAGCCCCCGCTCAGCCCCGCAGGCAGTGGGAGGCCTCAGGCCGGCTCAAGGGCACCGGGCCGAGCCTAGCCCGGCCACCCGCTCTCCCTTCCTGGTCCTGGCAGGGAGCCCGACCATAGAAGGGAGTCCCTGGCCGGTTTTGCTCAGTGGATAGAGCCTGGGCCTGAGAACTGAAAGGTCCCAGGTACGATTCCGGTTGAGGGCGCATGCCTGGGCTGCGGGCTCCATCCCCAGTGGGGGGCTTGCAGGAGGCAGCCCATCCATGATTCCCTCTCATCATGGATGTTTCTCTCTCTTCCCCCCCCTTCCTTCCTCTCTGAAATCAATAAAACACACACACACACACACACACACACGTCGGGAAAGAGTGGACCCCACTTTTAATTTGGGGCCAATGGAGCGGGTGCCCTCACTCTCCTGCCCCGGAGGAAGGCGCTGGGTGACCCCAAGAGCCGCTGACACAGGCTAGACCCGCTCTTCCCGGGGGGGCCGCACCTGGAGTAGGGGGGTCCCCATCCTCTGCGCACAGGGGTCCCCATCCTCTCCACGGCATGGAAGGCCGGGGAGACCCGGTTTCTCCTCTCTTGGTCTCCACCTGGCCGCGGCGCGGCTCCGGTCCAAGAGCCCAAGAAAGTCGCCAGAGCGCCCCTTCCACGCGAGTCTGCGGTCTGGGCGATCTGCACCCCTTTCCCCCATCCCGGCCCCGCCAGTGCCTCGGTGCACCCCGGACGAGGTGCTTTCTGGGCGGGGACCGGGAGGAGGGGGGCGCCTCCCGCTCAGCTGTGCTCCCCCCGGGCAGCCCCCACCCCACTCGCAACACACGTCACGGCGCCCGCCGGGCTCTCGAGGAATCGGCCGCCGGGGGGAGGGATGGAAGGAAGGAGGGGAGCAGGTTTGGGGGCGTCCGAAGCGGCTCCCGGCCGGGGCTGGGGCGGACCAGCGCCCAGGGCAGGGAGGCCAGCCCTGCGCCCCCTCCCCGGGGTTTGGGGAGAGGTGCCGGGCAGAGGGGGAGCCGGGGGAGGGCCAGCTGGCCCGGCCCCTCTCCGCGCCCCCCGGAACTGGTGGGGAGCTGGTGGGGGGCCCCGTGTCCTCGCCTTCTGCACCCCGGCCGCAGGCTGCGGGCGTGGCTCCTTCCCTGCCCCCCGCGGCGAAGTCGGGGCGGGGGTCCGGGGGTCCGGGGGTGCGGGGGTGCGGGGGTCCTTACCTCGGCGTTGACTTGGGCGTCCTCCGCCGCCGCGCCGCGGCCCAGGCAGCCCAGCGCCACCAGCAGCAGCGGCAGCAGCCGCGGCCGCGCCGCCTCCCGGCCGCCGGGGGGGCTCCGCTCGCCGCCCATGCCCCGCGCCGCCCGCCGCCCGGCCGGCCGGGAGCGCCGCCCGCGGGGGCCGCCCGCCCCGTGTCCCCCGCGCGCCGCTCGGAAACTTGCTCCGCGGCTCCCCGCCCGGCGGGCGCGCGGCGGCCGGGCTCCGGGTCCCGGTGGCGGTGGCGGTCCCGGTCCCCGCCGGAGCCGCGGCGGTGTCCCCGGCAGGAATTCCCACGCCCGCGGAGGAGAGGCGGGCAGGGCGGGTCCGGGCACGCGGCGCCGGCCCGCGGGGCAGAGCCGCCGGGTCCCGCGCAGCCTGGGCGCCCGGGGGGCCCGGCTCCCCAGAGCGACCGCCAACTCCCGAGCCTTTGTCTCCGGCTCAGCGCCGCTCCGGCCGCCCGGTCCCGCGGCGCCCCCTGCGCGCCCCGCCCGCTCTGTCCATGCCCGGGGCCCGGCGCTGCCCGGAGCGCGCGCGCGCCTCCCTCCCTCCCGCCCTCCTGCCCGGGGAACCCCTTGCTCGTCCCGCGCCCGATCGGGCCCGGGTCCCCGACCCCGCGCGGTCCCGGGAGGAGGCGCGGGGAGCCGGCCGGAGCGAGGAGCCAGCCAGGGAGCCGGAGCCCCACGTCCCCGGCGAGTCCGGCGCAGCGGGGGCGCTCCCGGCGCTCCTCCCGGCGCGCGCGGTCGGCGCGGCTCTTAAAGGGCCAGCGCTCCCTCCTGCGCGCGCGGCCGCGGGCGGGGGCCGGGGGGCGGGGGCCGGGGGGCCGGGGAGGCGGCGTCTTGGGCGGAAGCTTTCTGGGTAGCAGGTGCCGGCGGCGGTGGGGGGGCCGGACCGGAGGCCCTTTCCCTCGTTTCCAGGCGGCGGCGGCGGGAAAATCCTCCCCGGCCCGCCTCCTGCGCTCCGACCCCTGCTTTTGGAGGAGTGTGTGGGGTGGAGCCCTAACGGGACCCCCGCGCCGAGCGAGCGGGCGGGTAAGGGGGAAGGAAGGCTCCCGCCGCCGCTCCCACCCGGGGGGTGGGTGGGTGGGGCTGCTGAGGCCGCGGCGGGCAGGAAGAGGGGCTGGGAGGAAGGACCCAGTATCCTGTCTTAGGCTTTAGCTGCAGCAGCAGCAACAACAAAAGATAAACAATATATTGTGTTGTTTTCTCAAAAGCCCTTCCCGGGACTTTTCTTTATTGCAGAGGGAGGGGCGGGCCGGGGAGGCGGCGTGCGCCGGCGGGGCGAGCGCGCGCGGGCTCGGGAGGGACGGGCCGCGACCTGCGCACCCTCCCCTCCCTCCCCTGGCGCACGTGGGCTCGGGGCGAGGCATGCCTCCGGGTCCCCAAAGTGGAGGGCACTGTTGTGTGCCAGTGCAGTGTGACAGTTGGTCAGCTTCGAGGTCCCCTCCTTGTGGACCTCAAAAGCCTGGCGGGGAGGGGGGGGCGGTCCCTAGCCTACAGTCCCGGCCCGACACCTGGGTGTCGGTCAGGGGTTGGGTGTGAAGGCGCCCAGCAGGCAGGAGGGTTCCCTTCCTCTCTCCTCCCCTCCCCTCTGCCACCTCCCAGCCCGGAAATGGGAGCTTTCCTCTCCACGGGAGCTTTTTCTTGACACCTCCCTCCCCACTCCCCTGCCCCTCCTCCTCCCCCAGCCTCACCCTCCCCACCCCCCGGAAATGGGCAGAGATCTGGGCAGAGTTTGAGAAATTGACTTGTTCACCGACCTGCCAGGTGGGAAAAAGGTGCAAGCACTGTTGAAGAGAACAGACTGAAGTGAAAGCGGCAAAGATAGGATTTTTAAAAAGCAAAACAAGCCTGGCCAGCGTGGATCGGCGGTTGAGCATGAACCTAGGAACCAGGAGGTCACGGTTCGATTCCTGGTCAGGGCACATGCCCCGGGGGTGCGGGCTCCATCCCCAGGGTGGGGTGTGCAGAAGGCAGCTGATCAATGATTCTCTCTCATCGTTGATGTCTCTCTCTCTCCCCTCCCTCTGAAATCAATAAAAAAAAAAATTAAAACAAAACAAACAAAACACTGTTGCAATAGAGGAAGAGAGACTCGCTATAGAACTGGGCCTGATTCCCAGCACAGCCAGTAACAAGGGGATTCACAGCTGAGGAGCAAAGGGGGAGGCATTGGTGGATGGCAAGTGAGTAAGAGGAGACTCAAGCCTGGGGGTGGGGGTGGGGGAATTCTGGCTGAAGGCAGGCCAAGGCGATCAGATATCAGGGGGGGGGGGGGCGCGGGGCAGTGGGGTTCTAGAGGTTGACCAGATATTAAGGGTGAGGAATTCTCATTACAAGGACTTAGCAGGTTTCTTGCTAAAACTGCATCCTATGCATCCTACAGAAAGTACATGGACGCTGCTGGGGAGAGGGCTCAGCGGCGCCTCCTGAAGGCTGATCGAGCAAAGAATCCTTGCAGTTCCCCTCTTGTTCAAGGGAAGAGCCTTTTTTTAAAAAACAAAACAAAACAAAACATTTTATTGATTTTTTACAGGGAGAAAGGGAGACGTATGGAGTCAGAAACATTGATGAGAGAGAAACATGGACCAGCTGCCTCCTGCACGCCCCCTACTGGGGATGTGCCCCCAACCAAGGTCCATGCCCTTGACCGGAATCGAATCTGGGACCTTTGAGTCCACAGGCCGATGCTCTATCCACTGAGCAAACCGGCCAGGGCTCACCTTTTTTTTTTCTTCTCTGAACAACGTAAGTCCATTTCTCCCTTGGCTGCCTGTATTCCTTCAGAACCCGCTGGACCATCTGCTGAGACCTGGAGACAGTGGGGGGTTGCTGAACCACACGGCCCACAAGACATTCAATGGGAGGGACCCTTGGAAGGTAAACGGGAAGGCGGAGAGGAAAGGCTGCATCGGCTTGGGTGCCCCAACCTTGTGGACCTTCGTGGAGAGACTGGCCGAGACCTGGTGCCCTCCCTTGGCGGTGATGCACGCACGGCTCCAGTCCCCTCTGGAGCCATCCTGGTCACGGCAGAGATGCCAGGTAGGTTTCGGGGGACAGAGGTGCAGCAGTCGCTTCCGATCACTGTGCAAGCGCCCCCCCTTCTGTAGCCGGGTCCCATGGCGGGCGCTGCCAGGATGGAGACTGTCGAGCTCCCCAGTTGGGGTGTCACCAGTTCCCGGCCAGACGTTAACCAGGGACAAGGCGGATCGCAGGGTCAGTTGCGTAAGCCGTGAGTGTGGGGGTCCCCCCCCCCCTTACCTGTGATTTCACTTCCTGTGGTTTCAGTCACCTGCGGTCAATCATGGTCTGAAAATATTAAGTGGAAAATTCCAAGAATAAACAATGCCATGCGTGCCCTGGCCAGTTCTGCTCAGTGGTTAGAACGTTGGCCGGTGGACTGAGGGTCAAGGGCTCGGTTGCAGGTTCCCAGCCCCAGTAAGGGCATGTATATGTGTGGGGGAGGCTGCCAATCCATGTGTCTTTCTCACGTTGATGTTTCCCCCCACCTCTCCCCCTCTTCCCTCCCTTCCACTCTCTCTAGAAATCGTTAACGTAAAAAAAAACACCCAAAAACCATTGAAACCTGTAAAGAATTTTGTGAGTTTATTTGAGCCAAACTGTCGACATATGCCGGGAAGCAGAATCTCAAGGAATTGAGAGAATGTTTCCGAGAATGGCAGGTTGCATTTGTGTTTATACATTGCCATCAGAGGAGGGACATAGGAGGGTTGTATGAAATTCATTGGTGATAGATTAAGGAGGTGGGATAAAGCAAAGCAAAGCAAAGCAAAGCAAAGCAAAGCGGTGGGGAAACCCTGGGATTGGACAAAAAGTAAAATGATGGACACATAACATACTTAGGTGGGTGCAGGAACAATGAATGTGACAATGAAGGAATCTGTGGTATCTGTCCCGGCGCCCGCCACATTTGGTTGGGGCCAGGGGCTCCAGAAAAAGGGAAGTTATCAGTTACCCTGACACTTCAAGGGTCTGTTACCACAGATGCAAAAAGACAGATAGGCCGAAACTGGTTTGGCTCAGTGGATAGGGCGTCGGCCTGTAGACTGAAAGGTCCCAGGTTCGATTCCCATCAAGGGCATGTACCTTGGTTGCGGGCACATCCCCAGTGTGGGGTGTGCAAGAGGCAGCTGGTCGATGTTTCTCCCTCATCGATGTTTCTAACTCTCTATCCCTCTCCCTTTCTCTCTGTAAAAAAATCAATAAAATATATTTATAAAAAAAAAAGAGGTTTTTTTTCTGGTAAAGCTAGCCTGGGAGAGAGTAGTGATCTGGCGTGACTAATACGATTGTGGGGCGTCCCATCCGTGGGCAAAGGAAGGAGGCGGGGCTAGGACAGTGACAGTGAGTACGGTGGTGGGAGAGGGAGAAAGGAGTACGATTTCAGGGGAGGTAAGTTGAGACGCAGAAAAGCGCTGTGTATTTTATTAAGCGAAGGGGTCCGCTAGCCTACAGAATGGGTTATGGCCAGCGGGGAACCTGATACTACATCAGAGGTAGCTTAGGCACGTGTGGTGGCTGCAGCCATGGCTCACGGGGGCTATGCCTTGGCCTCGGGGTCAGAGGCCAAACTGTCATATCCCAGAGGTCTTTGGTGCCCATTCTGTTTCAGGGATCACATTCCGAGGGCGTGACGCTCTTGCTTGGTGCACAAGCAAAAGGCAGGGAGTGACCGAGAAGTCCAAGGAGGGGAGGTGAAAGGAGAGAGCCCTGGTCCGGCTGGCGTGGCTCAGTGGTTGAGCATCGACCTATGAACCTGGAGGTCACAGTTCGATTCCTGGTTGGGGCGCATGCCCAGGTTGCTGCGGGCTCGATCCCCAGTGTGGGCGTGCAGGAGGCAGCTGATGGATGCTTCTCTCTCGTCATTGATGTTTCTATCTCTCTGTCCCTCTCCCTTTGTCTCTGAAATGAATTAAAAAATATAGTATTAAAGCCGAAACCGGTTTGGCTCTGTGGATAGAGCGTCGGCCTTTGGCCTGAAGGGTCCCGGGTTCGATTCCGGTCAAGGGCATGCACCTTGGTTGCGGGCACATCCCCAGTGGGGGGTGTGCAGGAGGCAGCTGGTCGATGATTCTCACTCATCGATGTTTCTAACTCTCTATCCCTCTCTCTTCCTCTCTGTAAAATATCAATAAAAAATATATATATATATATATATATATATATATATATATATATATAGAAAGAAAGAAAAAAAAAGGAAAGAAGAAAGCCCTTATAAGGTTCTTGGGAGCATCGTCGGATAGGGGGTCCCAGACTCCTGGGTCTGGGGACGCTTCCCTAGCCGTGGCATAGAGGAGGGAGGCAATCGTGGAGAAATGAGGCATCCACATCATACCCCACAAGACCCAAAACACTTTTCGGCTGTCACGTGCTGGGAGAAGAAAGTGCTGAGTTGTAGAGGCTCTGTCTGCGGAGACAGGCTACCTGCAGCCCAAACACCATGACCCAGATACAGAGAGCACAGTTGGGCATTGTCTCCTCGCGGCCCTCCGCACTGCCGGCTCACGAAGGCGTTCAGTGTCCAGAGGAATCGTCACAACCGTCAGAACGGAGAAGGAGGCTTAGAGGGGAGGCTCCTGGGAATTTCACGTCCCTCCAGTTGGCAATTAAGGGGGTGCCAGAAGGAAGTAGGAGGAGCCTCCGTCAGCCCTCGGGGCATAAGAGTCCGAGTGTACTGGCGGTTATCCCAGGTGAAGGCAGACAAGAGTTGGGATGCCTTCCAGAGGGGGCCCTAAACCAGACGGAACGAGAATCGGGGACAGCGAAATGCTGGGTGTCGGGAGGATCACCCGACGGGGCAGTGTTGGGATTGGGCGCCAAGGCAAACCCGGGTTTGACGACTCTATTGATAGATGGCAGATCTCGGACCAACCCTCACCCTTGCCTGTCTGGTTTTCTGACAGCCCATGGGAAGTATTGCATAGACTAGAAGTGGGGGCCAGACTGTGTTTTGCCTAACTAACCTTGGGGTGCTGGGCAGGGTCTCCCTCAAGTCCTTCTGGCTCTGAGTGACGCTGGGAAATCCTGGGGAGGGGCGGGCGGACAGCAGGCCAAGGGCTAGGTCGCTGTCTGATGGAGGTTATGATCCAGGCCTGAGGAACGGCACGAAGCACTGTTAAGGAGAACCAGAGCTGACAGAAGTTAAAGTGGAAAAGATGGGTTTTACCCAAAAAACTATTGCAGGAAAAGAGAGAGAGAGAGAGAGAGAGAGAGAGAGAGAGAGAGAGAGAGAGAGAGAAACCATTGCAAAAGGGAGAGACTCCAGTATAGAATGGTTTTCAATTCCAAATACAAGCAGAACAAGTGGGGATTTATCAACAATTTGTGTGTGTGTGTGTGTGTGTGTGTGTGTGTGTGTGTGTGTGGAGGGGGCGTTGATGAATGGGGACTCACCCAGAGCTGCGAGCAGCGGTCAGGGCCAGAGGGATTCTGGCTGAAGCAGCCATCAGGGTGATCAGACCACTTGGGGGTGGGGGGCGGGGAGAGGGGGCAGTGGGGATGGGGAGTTGGATCAGGTAACCAAGGGTGGGGGTTTCTTGCTGACCGGATTCAGCGGGGTTCTAGATAAAACTGGATTCTAGGAGGAAGTGCACGCCCGCCCGGGCCTTGCTGGGTGGAGGGCTCGGCGGGGCCAGGCTGACGTTTGGTCCAACGGAGAATCGTCAGCACCCACGGCGGCAGGCATCGCCTGGTGTTTGACAGGCTCCTTGGGGAAGGGGAGTCCGGGTTCGGAGAAAAGGTGGGGCGATTTCACCCCTCCCCACGGGCGGACTTCTCGGGTGGGGTCCCTCCTCTGGGGAATGGATTTCTAAATTTTTATGTTGCTCTGAAACGTCCTTTTGGGCAGCGTACAGCCACGTCAGGAATGAACAACAGAGCTGTCCCAGTGTACCTGCAGGCCCTGCCGTCTTCCACACTGTTTATTCCCAAGCATATTTTTGAAGTTTGAGTTTAGGGTGCCGCCTAGTGAAGAGAGGTGCCCGTGAGCCCTGAGCTTAGAGGCCTGTGGTTAGCTAACTTGGTCTTTGTTTTCCTCTGGGTCGGAGCTTCCTCTCGCGCCAGGAAGGAGGTGGCATCCCTGGGACCAGACCTTGACGTTCCCAGAGATGGGTTCCGGCTCCCACAGGTAGAGTTTGCCTATCCATCCCTCACAGGGGTCTGTGGCTCTCCGAGGTCTGGCCAGCACCCAAGGCCTGAGGGGACCAGGGGGACCGAGAGGTGTGAACCCCAGCCCTGCAGCCAGCCAGCTCTAAGCATCCTCCACATCTTCCCGCATCGTTTCACCTGGAACTTGCCTCCCCCGTCCCTTTTCCCACGCAGCCTTCGGAACGTAAGCTGGACACGGCCTTTCTCCGCACACTCTCCTCCTGAGACCCCGGTGGGGGGAGGGGTTGTCCGAACAGCTCTGGATGGGACTCCGGGTTCTGGGGGTGCCTGCCCCCGCACTGGTTTACTGAACCATGGGGTTCAGTCGCGAGCACGCGCGGAGCCCCTCGGTGGGGCTGTCCCCCCCTCGGGTAAAGGGAAGGTTCTGGCTCAGGGCGTGGCCGAGGCCCCTTGTTTGGTAAAGCAAAGGCACGGAGCGTGGGAACCGGGCCCCCCCCCCCGCCCCCCGCTGCCCCACCCTGCACCCCCACGGGCCTCTCAGGCTCCTGGTGCCACAGGACAGAGAATAAACAAACAGGACGAGGCCATTTCCCTCTCCCCGGGAAGCCGAGCTCGGGTGGTCTGCTCTGGGCGCTGTGAGGAGAGCCCTGCGGCGTGCCAGGTGGCAGCGGGCCAGCCGGGCCGGGAGGGCCCTTCCCTGCCCTGCGGGGAACATCTGAGGACGCTGCCGAGGCCAGATGTGTTGATTTTGCACCCTCCCCGGTGAGATAGCATCCCCACCTCCAGCTCCTCTTTGCTCCAGGCCGGCCTGGCCTGCCTGGGGCGGGCGGTCTGCCTGGGGCGGCCCGGCCGGCTGCGCTGGTCCTGCCTGTCTCCGGAGCATCGGAGCATCGGACACATCGCCTCTTAAGGAAGCGCCCGGCGGCTTCTGCACAGTCAGCGCGCATCCAGGTCTGGGCGCCCGCCCAGCCCGGCCTCCGCCCCTCCCCCGGCCGATCTCCCGCTTCCTTCCTCCGCCACCACCTTCCATCTCCATCAATGAGCCGGTTATATTGATCTGGGTCTGTTTCTCAAAGTTGCCCCACGCTCATTGCATCCCTCCCCACACCCCATCCCTCTCCCCCCCCCGCCCTCCCCATCCCCCCAGTTTGGGGACGGAGGTGCTCCATCACACCCAGCTCCTCCCAGGGCGAGGAGGAACGTCGGGTGGTCGGGGCCTGCCCGTGGGAGGCTGGCTTCCACCCTGAACCGGCAACCTGCAGGAAATGGGGAGCCCCCTACCGTACAGAGCTGGGGAGGGGGCTTCTCCTCGGGGCACCCCTGCCCATGCACCCCCCCCCGCCCCCCATGGTGAGCACCCAGAGGCCCGGAGGAGCCTGACTCGCCCAGGCGCCCAGGCCAGGGCCTGGCACCGAGCGGGCGTCAGTCACTGCGGACGGCACCGCCGGGTTGCCGCGCTCCTTCCGTGCCAGGAAAGGCGCTTGGCTGCCGCTTCTCCGGCGCCGGCGTGGCCTCCAGAGCCAGCACGGGCCGGCCCGTCAGCGCTGACTCAGCAGATCCCCGTGGGGGGGCCGGGGAACGAGGCACCGAGTGGATGGGACTTTGGGGGCCGGGGAGGCACAGGTGCAGGGGGCCTGGCCCCCCTCCCCACCGCACCCCCCGAGCTCCCTCGCTCCGCTCTGACCAGGGCAGGATGGAGGGGAGAAAAACCTCTGATTTCTCCCGGGACCTCGGGCTGGTCCTGGAACCTGCTCTTCCGTATCATGGGACACTCATCCCTCCCCATTCACCTTTCAGGAGCCGTATTGGGAGGAACGGACGGGAACAGGGCTTTGAAATCGTTTTAGTACCTAAATGTCTGTTCTTACACCAATGGTGGGCAAACTTTTTGACTCGAGGGCCACCATGGGTTCTTACACCGGACCGGAGGGCCGGAACAAAAGCAGCCTGACCATGCTGGCACTCTCCTCTTGGGCTGCTGGTGAAGGAGCGGAGGGGAGAGCAAGAGAACCCTCCGCTCTTTCGGCTCCGCGGGCCGGATAGAAGAGCCGAACGGGCCGGATCCGGCCCACGGGCCCATAGTTTACCCACGGCTGCTCCAGCCTCACGCCACGCCCTGGGCTCGGTGTGGCAACTGTGACCTCACTGGTGTGCAGCCTGGCAGGCGGGTGACCCCACCCCAACACCCACATCTCTCGTGGCCGCGTTAGAAATCGTAACAGACTTCCAGGGCCCCCCCCCCCCCAAACTGTGACACACCGGAAGAAGGGGGAGGGGGTGGGTAGAGAAGAAACATCCTTTCACATAGATAGAAGCAACCCAAAGTAAAAAACAACTCTAATTTTTATTTGTGGAAGATAATTTAACACTGTAACGTAAAAATCTCTCCTCATCCGTCCCTGGAAACCCAGGGGTCCGCCTGAGGACCCCCCCCTGGCCCTGTGAGGGCGGAGAATAAACCCCTGCAGCCCCGGCCCTCTGTCCGGGCCTCGGTCCCCGCAGTGGACCAGAGCTCACGCCCTGGCTGGGGGAGGCGCCGCTGCCTCCGGGAAAGCTGATGGGAAAGCAGGGGTCACGGCGGCCAGAGCGCTGGAGGCCTGGCCAGGAGCCACCGGCAGGCCCGCGTGAAACATCTGCTGGAGGCCCCCCGGCACCTGGCCGGGCGAGTGGGAGGAAGGAGTGGGGAAAACTGGTGCCGAACCTCACATTAGCACCCCGAGCCGTGGCCCCGGTGTGGCCTTCGCCGGCGGAGGAGGAGGAGGGGCTGAGGCTAGCGACAGAGGGGCGAGCTTCAGCTGAAGGACCCTCCGTCCCGTCCTGGTGTGACGGGGAGGAGCCGGGGCACGTGGCTTTGGAAAGGCTGGTCTGAAGCCAGGGGCCTCGCAATGCCAACAGCGCGGGGAGCCTTGGGTGTGTGTGTGTGTGTGTGTGTGTGTGTGTGTGTGTGTGGTGTGTGTGTGTGTGGCGGGGCCGTTTGTCAGCAGGACCACAGTGCGGATTCTGGCCGAGGATGGGTGGGCTCACCGGGTGACCCCGTTCTTGTTTATATGTTTGCAGAACCACAGATCTGGAACTAGGCAGCCCGGTCTGCCCTCTACTGGTGGCTTTGGGGAACGACCACGGCACAGCAGCACTGGACCTGCCACCCAAAGGGGCCGGGAGAGGACCAGGCCCTGGGACCGGTGTGCTGTATGCTCGGCTTCTCCGCCTCCGCCCGGCCTGCGGTGGGGCCTGGGGCACGGAGGGCCTCCGGCGCTCACTTCAAGGGCACCGAGAAGAACTTGTTCCCGGACTTGCAGCGGACCTGCTCGGCGAGCACGCGCAGCAACAGCTCCGAGTCTTCAAACGCGTCCACGATCTCCTACGGCGGGGAGCCGGGAGAGGACAGGCACTGAGGGGACCCGAGGGACCGGTGGGCACTCTGAACAGCTGACCGAGGTCCTTCAGAGGTGGCGACGAAGGGGACCCCGGGCCACACTGAGGGGGGGCCCTAGCAGCTCCGCCGTCGTGTGAGGTCGGCCCTCCCGCCCCAGCTCGGCAGGAGAAGGAGTGGCTGCAGTACAGGATCCGATAAAACCAGGATGGGCACCCGGGTCTGCGGGGTGGGGGTGGGGGGGGAGACACAGCAAGCTCTGTGCCACCCTCTAGCACGATCGGGCCGCTGCTCGACACAGGCCCCTGGCTCTCTGGGGCACGCAGGCTTTGTTTGGCCTGCAACGTGTTTTTGAGAAACACACAGATCGGCTGCCAACATTAGGAACGGGGGAGGTGATACGTAAAAATCTGGATTCCTGGCTTCTCTGGGGAAAACAGGAGTGGGAGCAGCACGAGGCCACATTCCTGCGCGGCAGCCCTCCCACCGCCTCCCTGACCCCGAGGAGGAGGCGGGTCGGCAGAGTGTGTACGGGCCGTGGGGAGAGTGGCGTATTTCACCCCGTCGCCCTAGGAGAAAGGCCAGGAAGGTGGATGTGCCTTCCGGCCCGGCGCGTTTGACCCATTCCCAGCCCCTGCCGGGCCCCTGGGGGCACCCCAGCCTTTGACCTCCTGGCGTGGGGCTGGGACTTCAGGGAAGGCCCGTGGCCACCTCTGGGATTCGGATTCGTGTTTGGGGCAGCGCTACTCAGATGCTATCGCGTGCGAACAGGTCCCCGGTTCTGATGCTCGGGTCCGGGCTGGGGCCTCAGAGTCTGCAATGCTAACAAACTCCCGGGTGACAATGCTGCTGCTGGTGGTCCAGGGCTGCAGCTTTGGGGGCCAGGTAAGCCAGTGAGTTCCCGGGGATTTCAGGGTTACACCCCTAACCCCCGGGGCCAGTCAACACCTCCCGCTCCCCGAGTTCAGCCCCTCGCTCTGGAGTTCAGCACCTTCCGGGCTTCTGGTCTGGGGACTCACCTGCAGCTCCCTCAGGCACTGGCCTTCCAGCTGGAGACGAGCATCACCCACGCACCAGGCCAGGCTGATGTGGAAGGAAGGGTCCTGCGGGGGAGGGCAGAGAGGCGGGCGGTCACCAGGCGCCAGGGCTGCCGGCCCGGGCATCGCTGCAGACCCGTGAACAGAGCCGTCACGGCATCCCCGCCGGACCCCTGGGCTGCTCCCCGGGAGAGAGCCTCAGTGTTGGTCCCAAGCACCCGGTACAGGTAAACAGAATAGCCCTGGACTGAACTGTTCCCATGCTGAAGGGTTCCCCCGGGTTCCGATGCTGAAGCCCTGCCCTCCAATAGGATGGTACTTGGAGGGGGGGGGGCCTTTGGGAGGTAATCAGGCCAGGAGGGTGGGGCCTTCATGACGGGACAAGTGCCCTGAAGAAGAGACAGCTGCCGAAACCGGTTTGGCTCAGTGGATAGAGCGTCGGTCTGCGGACTGAAAGGTCCCGGGTTCGATTCCGGTCAAGGGCATGTACATTGGCCGCGGGCACATCCCCGGTGGGGGGTGTGCAAGAGGCAGCTGGTCGATGTTTCTCTTTCATCGACGTTTCTAGCTCTCTGTCTCTCTTTCTTCCTCTCTGCAAAATATCAATAAAATATATTTTAAAAAAAGAAAAGAAGGAGAGACAGCTGAGAGCTTGTTCCCCCCTCTCCCTCTGCCACGTGAGGACACAGTGAGACGACGACTGTGTACCAACAAGGAAGAGAGGCCTCAGCCAACACTGACCCTGCGGACACCTTGATCTTGGACGTCCAGGCTCCACAACTGGGAGGAAATAAATCTCGGAGCTTTGAGTCGCCCAGTGCGCGGTGTTTTGTCCTGGCAGCCCGAGCTGAGACAGTCCTGTTCCCACAGACCTTCCTTTACCGAAGGGGCGGGCCACTGAATGTGGGGCGCGGGAGAGAACCCAGGCTCTGAGCCCGTTTCCTGACCTAAAACGCTTCCGCAGACGACACGCTTTTTAAGGTGAGATGAACAAAAAGTCAACGTGTCTAAAACGATGAAGAAACCATCACTGCCTCCGTTCAGGTTCACCCTTCTCTGCCTCGGGATGATTTGAAAAGAAGATAGTAAGCAAAACCAGCGGCCCTGTAAGGCCCTGATGCTCAGCCTGGGGTCCGAGGACCCCTGGAGACCGTGGGGGGAGGGGCAGGGAGGTATACAAAGCTGTACCCTCTGGGGTGTCAATATCGAGGAAAAATGCCTCTTACAAAACTATAAAAAGAAACATACCGTATTTGCTGGCGTATAAGACGACTTTTTGGCCCTGAAAAATATGCCTCCAAGTGGGGGGTAGTCTTATACGGCGAGTATATAACAAACTCTGTATTTTTTGTGGAAATGTTAGGGGGTCGTCTTATACGCCCAGTCTCTTATACGCCGGCAAATATGGTATTTTTCAGGGCCAAAAAATCGTCTTATACGCCGGCAAATACAGTAGAAACAGCATGGAGTAGAAGGCATACCTCCTGTGCATATGTAAGATGCGTACAAAAGAATCATAAGGAATGTGGGCCTTCTCGGATGGGCTGCGTCTGACCACACCTCAGACCCCGCAGCCTCCTCTGACGGCTGGCGCTGGGGCCACCTGGCGTGGGACAGCTCTGGGGGCCCTTCAGTTTGCCTCTAACCGAGGCTGTTTTGTTTTTAAAAAATATATATTTTATTGATTTTATTTACAGAGAGGAAGAGAGAGGGATAGAGAGTTAGAAACATCGATGAGAGAGAACCATCAGCTGCCTCTGGCACACCCCCCACTGGGGATGTGCCCGCAACCAAGGTACATGCCCTTGACCGGAATCGAACCTGCGACCTTTGAGTCCACAGGCCGACCCTCTATCCCAGCCGTGGGCAAACTATAGCCCGAGGGCCGGATCCGGCCCGTTCGGCTGTTCTATCCGGCCTGCGGAGCCGAACGAGCGGAGGGTTCTCTTGCTCTCCCCTCCGCTCCTTCACCAGCAGCCCAAGAGGAGAGTGCCAGCATGGTCAGGTTGCTTTTGTTCCGGCCCTCCGGGCCAGTGTAAGAACCCATTGTGGCCCTCGAGTCAAAAAGTTTGCCCACCCCTGCCTACCCACTGAGCCACACCGGTTTCGGCTGAGGCTGGTTTTATTCAAGTGGAGGAAGAAGGGGCCGCAGGAGCAGAAACGGCCCGGTGGGTTACCTTGTAGAACGTGGTGAGGTCAAATTCCTCCATGACTCGGTCCACCTCCGACACCAGGTCCAGGAACTGGGCGTGGCCGGACGTGACCTCCAGCCCCACGAAGGTCCTGGGTGGGAGGCAGAGTGGAGAGACCACGGGGCGTGAGATGCGGCCCCTGGAAACGGGAGAGGCGGGGAAGGTGGCAGAGGACGTGACAGGCGGGTGGCCGAGCATGCTCACTCCCCGTCTCCTGTTCATCCCCCTCCTCCGTCTGGAAACCTTCCTCCCCTCGGTCTAACCACACGCCTCCCTCCCTTCCTCCCCAGGGTCTCCTAATGCTGACGGGAGTGCTTTCCAGTCTGCAGACCCCGGAGCCCCCGGACGCGTCTCCCAGCACCGCTTCCGAGTCGCCCCTCTCCTCGAGGGCCTGGCTCCGCGGCACCGGCCACCCTCCCGTGGGCACCCACACGCGTCCTCTTTCAGTTTTTAACCCTCACCCGAGGATATGTCCCCCACTGGGTTTTAGAGAGAGTGGAAGGGACGGGGAGAGACAGAGAGAAACATCGACGTGAGAGAGACACGTCCACTGGTTGCCTCCTCCCCCATGCACCCCAGCTGGCCTGGGGGCGGGGTCAGACCTGCAAACAAGGTGTGTGCCCTCGACCGGGAATCAGACCCAAGACCCTCTCTGGTGCACAGGCCGGTGCTCTAACCACTGAGCCACACCAGCCAAAGCCACCAGACACTCGTGAGCCTCACAATGTCCGGTGATGGATGTATCAAGGACAGGCGTGTGGCGTGGAAACAGGTCACAGAGCTGGGGATAGGGGCTGAGTGTTAAATCAGGTGGGGGGGGGGCAGAGCTGGGCAGGAATTCGGGTTTTCTAGCCGCCGCAGGACACCGGGATGTTTTCTCTGCCTCTGCCCCTCCCCCTTGCACCCCTCTATTACTCCTCTTCACGAAAGAAAGGCTCAGACTTGGGGGACCCATCGCCTTCGGAGTCACCGAGTCGCGGTTAAAACACAAGCAAATGGAAAACGGCGGCAGACCAGGCCGGAAACGAAGCACCCCGCCCCGATCTTTATCCCAAGGAACCTTCTGGAAATGCCGGGGGCCTCGGGGAAAGACCCACCTGGTTTTCTCCTCGTTGGTATAAATCTTTACCCAGTCGGCTGTGAAGCAGAACCTGAAATTCAGAAGAAAAGGCCACACTTCAGGAAGAAGAAGGAAGAAAAAAAAATCAGAAAAAAGATTTTATAGTAAAAAAAAAAATAGCACTTTGAAAATATAGTGAACTCACGGCGCACATGGTACGGGCCCCCCTATCGTACAGGCGGTAACTTGAACCCCAATATATTGGAGCTGGACAAGACCTTAAATAATCACCCCGTTCATCCCGATGCCAGCGAGATTCCTACGTCAGGAATGGCCAGGCCGTCCATCAAACGGGATGAGACTTATCTATCTCAACTGACCGACGGGAACCGGGAGGGTCTGATGGGTCACGCAGGTGGTAACGGACCCCAGGAGGGACCATCTATCTGCTCCTCGTATATTTAAAAGAGGACAATTCTGACCTCGCCTGAGCGATGCCAAGAGCAGTCCCCGTGTGCCAGGCACTAGAGCGAGGCCCACTTCAGACAGGAAGACCGGGCGGTCGGACTGGGTGAGCCACCCCTGGCCCCTCAGTGGGCCCGGTTCCCAGGTCCGTGCCCTCTTCCAGGACGCCCAGCGGTTTGGGTATAAAATTGGGGCAGAAACTGCCTCCCACCGCTCAGGTCGGCTACGCGGGGACCGTCGCTGCTCTGGAACCACCCCCGGAGGACCTGGGAGGGATCGGGGATCCCGGGGCCCTCTCTGGCCTGCGCACCCACTCACGGTGTGTCCAGTGGGTGCTTACAGGGAGCAGAGCACCTCCAAACAAAGGGGGGGGGGATTCCGAGAGAAGCCGCATCCCTGGGCTCACAGGAGCCTGGCTCCGAAGGGGCTGGGTTTGAGGAGGAGGGAAATGAGGTCTGGGGTGTAGCCAGCCGTGGGATGGATGATGACCCTTGGGGTTTCCCCCCGAGGGATTCTGGGAGGAACGCCAACGGGGAGGGCAGTGAAGGAGCGGGACTTGGACCTGCCACGTCCAGGAGAAAAGGCGTTTCTGGCAAGCCGATGTATGGAACGGTTACGATTTTTAAAAAATATATATATATTTCATTGATTTTTCACAGAGAGGAAGAGAGAGGGATAGTTAGAAACATCGATGACAGAGAATCATCGATCAGCTGCCTCTTGCACACCCCCTATTAGGGATGTGCCCGCAACCAAGGTACATGCCCTTGACCGGAATCGAACCTGGGACCTTTCAGTCCGCAGGCCGACGCTCTATCCACTGACCCACACCGGTTTCGGCACGGTTACGATTTTTAAAAAACCCTAGGATGGCAGACACAACGAGAAGTGGGGCCCAGTCCAGTCCTTCGCCGAGTGCCAGGTAAGGGCACCCCGGGTCTCATGTCACTCTCTGAAGCGCCCCCCCCCCCCAGCAGCTATCACCACGCCCATGACCTGCACACAGACGGGGACTCGGCGGCTCCAGGGTTTATGTGGTGGGCCGAGCTCACACAGGATGAGGTGCAGGCGTTTGGCCTGCTTGCTGGGGGTGCTACGCCCCCCACCTAATGGCCCAGGTAGCTCAGGACAGGAAGGGGAGCCTGGGAGGGGAGGGGAGGGGAGGAGGGGCAAGGGCAGGGGCCATCGGGCACTCACCTCTGGCGGGAGGCCACGCGCTCTTTCAGAGCCTGCACGAAGGGGAGGATCCAGTGGTGCCGCAGAACCACGCTCTGGGACAGGCTGAGGTGGAAGGCCTCCATCCTCACCAGCCGGGGCACGTAGGTCCGGGCGTGGGGCAGCAACGCGTCCAGCAGCTCCGGGAACTCCTCCCCGGCGTCATCTGGAGGGCACAGTGCAGAGGGTGGGCCATTCTCTTAGCCGGGGGGGGGGGGGGGGGGGGGGGGGCACGCGGGAGGGGAGAGAGGGGGGGTAGTGGGGGCCACGACTAAGTGAAGGAGCCCAGGAGGCAAGGCCTTTGTCACTCTGGGCTTTAGGAGAAAATTACCTTGACAGCAGCCTGTGTCTAATGTATTTTAATAATTCATCCTGGCCGGTGTGGCTCAGTGGTGAGCATCGGCCGATGAACTGGGGGTGGCGTGGGGGAGGGATGTGGCATCAGTGGTCGGCAAACGGTGGCTCATGAGCCACATGCAGCTCTTTGGCTCCCTGAGTGTGGCTCTTCCACAAAATACCACGTGCGGGTGCGCACGTACAGTGCGATTGAAACTTCGTGGCCCATGCGCAGAAGTCGGTTTTCGGCTCTCCAAAGAAATCTTAATCGTTGTCCTGCTGATATTTGGCTCTGTTGGCTAGTGAGTTTGCCGACCACTTGTTTGTCATGGTTCGATTTCCCCAGGTCAGGGCACATGTACGGGTTGTGGGCTCGATTCCCTAGTAGGGGGCGTGCAGGAGGCGGGCGATTAATGATTCTCATCATTGATACTTCTATCTCTCCCTCTCCCTTCCTCTTTGAAATCAATTAAAAATACAGAAAGGAAGAAAGAGGGATAGAGAGTTAGAAACATCGGTGAGAGATAATCATTGATCAGCTGCCTCCTGCACACCCCCTACTGGGGATGTGCCCGCAACCAAGGCACGTGCCCTTGACTGGAATCGAACCTGGGACCTTTCAGTCTGCAGGCTGACGCTCTATCCACTGAGCCAAACCAGTCTTGGCAAATATATGTATTTTTTAAAATCCAAAAAAAAAAGCACGAGAGGCACCTGTGGGCCTCAGCCACTTGCCCTGCCCGCGTTACTCACAGGGGACGTAGACGTGGGTGGCCCAGTTGCCCCGCTCGTGGGGGAAGGTGCGCACCCGGCCCCCGTGCTTTGCGCTGCCGTCCTCGGGGCCCTCCTCGGAGCCGGGGAACATGTGCAGCACGCTGTCCGGCACCGGCCACCTCTGGCTGGGGAGGGCGCTCTGCAGCCTGCGAGCGGAAAGAAGGAAGTGAGCGTCCTCCGAGCATCCTCTACCTCCGCACAGGGGGGCTGTGCCCCTCTCTCCACCAGGTCCTGCAAGCCGCGTCCAGACGACTGCCTCTCTGCGGTCTCCCCACCACTCAGAGTCAGACCTCGCTCGGCAGGGAGCATAGCATGGCTCTCCTGGGAAACAACCGAGCAGGCGGCAACGTGTGGCTCAGATGTCACCTTTTTCAAAGGGTCCAGACTGAGCCGGGGCAGCAGCTCCTAGCTCTGCGGTCTTGGCCAGCCGGGTGCCCTCTGTGGGCCTCAGTTTCCTCATCTGTAAAGTGTACCTCGACCGGATGGCGCCGGGGGAGCGACTGCTGGAAAAGCACTTGGCTGCACCGAGCCTGGCACCTCGGAGCCCAGGCCCCGCTGGTTCTGCTCCCTGCTGAGCCCCCAGTCCCCAGCCTGGCGCAGAGCGGGTGCTCAACGAATCTATCGAATGAATGAAAAAAAACTCTCCATACTTTAGCTATTACTATTATTATTATGCAACAGTGCACAGTGAGGAAACAGACCGAGGGCGGTGCAGCGACGGGCGCCAGCAGACGGCCGGCCAGTGGCAGAGGCTGACCCTGACCCAGGTTTCTCGCCTCTCAACCTGGGTGTCCAGCCGGGAGGTGGGGGCGCCTTCTGGGGCTTTGTCCAGGGGTGTCTCCTGGTATCTCCACCCCTTCCTCTTCCCCCCACCCCCCACCTCCATGCCCCTTCTCCTTCCCGGCCCAGTCGCTTCTCACCGGGACCTCCCACCCTCCCTTCGGGGGCTCCCGTGAACCCACAAACTCCCCCCCTACCCCCCGAAAGACTCCTTCGCTCCTCACCGAGGGCGGCACCCAGCCCCCGGCCCGGGCTCGGCCTCGGCCTCATCCTCATCCTCAGAGCCGCTGCTGCTGTAGCCCACCAGGGGAGCCGCGCTCATGGGGCCTCCGGGGCGACGACGGGGCGGCCGGCACCCGGAATTCCGCGATGCCGGAAGTGCCCTCCGAGGGGCGTGGCCTGAGGGGGCGTGGCTTGCGTTGGCACCGCCTCGGGGCGGGGCCTGGAGGGCGGGGCCAGCACCGCCCAGCACCCTCCCTCCCTCCGCGCCCAGACCGCACTGCCTGTGCAGGGCAGCCCGACACCCCCGGGTGCCCCCAGCCCCCCGTGTGCCCATTTCGCAGGTCGTGCGGGAGCGCTGTCTGCAGACGCCCCAGCTCCCGACAGTCCCCGAGCCGCTCTAGACCCGGCGGAGAGCCTGCCCCGGTCGCCCCGGCCGGCCCCGAGGTCCCCGAGCCCCCAGCTCAGGCCGGCCCCTCCCCGCCCCTAGGAACCGGCCGAGCAGCCCGGAGGGTCACTGCCGGAGGACCCGGGGTCTGGGGCCCTCCTCTCAGGTGCAGGGGTCGGGCCGGGGCCAGAACCCGCGCCCCCTACGGCTGAGCCGGGTGCTCGGCAGCGGCGCACCCTCCCGAGTCCGCTGGGGCGTGACGGCCGGCCGGGCGCCTGCAAAGCCGACCCTGCGCGGCCGGGCGGGCGGGCTTCGGGGTCCCCGGCAGGGGGCGGCCTCGCTCCGCTCCGCGCGGCCCGGCCCCGCTCCTCCCGCAGCCGCCGCCGCCGCCGCCGCCCGGGCCGCCGCTCCTCCTCCGGCCCCGCCTCCCCGGCCCCGCGCGCCCGCCCGTCCTCCGGTCTCTGCAAGGCCATCGGTCCGTCCGCCCGGCTCGCCCTCCCGGCGCTCCTCCGCTCCGGATCCGCTATCCCCGCCGCATTCATCGCCTCCTCGGTTCCGGTCGCCGGTAGCGCGTCTCCCCCCCGCCTCCCGCTCCCGGGGCCGGTGCCGCCGCTACGCGAGGCCGGGGATTGGCAGCGCGCTAGGCCGCGCCGCGGCCGATCGAGCCGGAATAAAGGGGCGGCCGCCGAGCGCCGCGGGTCTCTCCTCCTCGCGCCCCGCGCCCGACGCCGCGGGCGGCCCGGAGCAGGTGAGCGGCGGGGCGCCCGCGGCCGGGCCCGGGGGCCACTCCCGCGCCCGCCGCACCCCTTCCCCAGCCGTTCCGGTCCCCCCCGTCCTCCCCCCCACCCATCCAGCCCGCCCCGGCGGCGGCCTCCCTCCGAGCCGGGCGGCCAGGCCGGCCTGGCGGCGGCGCAGCTGCTTCCTGGGCCGGGCCTGCGCCCCCAGGCCTTCTTGGGGGCCCCTTCGCTTGCCCGCGGGGCCAGCGCCCGGGCTGGGCTGCAGCGGCCTGGCCGTGCCCGGCGGAGGCTGACAGGCGCTGCAGAGCTGAGCGGGCGGGGAGGTGATGGGCTTTCATCCGCCCTCCCCGGGAGGAGGAGGGGCTGGGGGGTGGGGTGCAGGGGTGGCCCCCAGCCCCTTGCTTCCCTGCAGGGCGGTCAGGGGGGCCTCGTGGCTGCTGCACCTTCCTGGAGAGGGTGGGCAGTGGCGCTGGGGGCACTGGGCCGGGGCCCTGGCGTTTGGCAGCCATTCATGCAGGAAAAAACAGTCCTGTTGGCGCAGCCTAACAACCTGCACCGCCCTTGGAGGAGCCGGGCTTCCCTCTCCCTTGTGGGGAGGCGTTGGCACCTGCTGGCTCCTGCAACCTGCTGCCTTCACCCCGAACAGCGCTCCTCTCCCCCCTCTTCCCAGAAGATGGAGGAGGACGGCTTTTTAGCCCCGATGCTCACGTTGCGCTGGCACAACGGGTGGAGGCCCGGCTGGCCTGTGAAGGGGATCCGCTTCTCTCTCCCTCAGGGGAAAAACTTTGAAACTTTTCCAGTTTTTAGAGGCACAAGAGCCGGGAACCTGTAGGTGGGCTCCGTTTGGTTCTGAAAGATCCTCCCCTCCTGCTGTCGTTACCTTATGCTGCCACAAAGGGGTGCGTTAGAGATCTGGCCTGGGTGGTCTTTGCCGGCGGCGGTCGATTCCCCGGGAAGGGATACAGACCCCGAGCCTGGGAGCAGGGTTGTCTATGGAAAGGCGAAATGGTTAGGCTGTTACTCCCCACACGGCCCCAGGGGCAAACTCGGCATTGCTCATGTCTTCCTGCGGGCCTCGGCACATCAGAGGATTTAGCACTTTTTTTCCCCCTCCGATACTCAGTGGGATCAGTAGAAATTCTCCTGTAGATGTTGGGGCTTGGGGGGGGGGGGGTCTGGGGACCTAGCGTTAAATCCCATCATGCACTGGCTCAGGATCCCGCAGGACCCATGTGTGGAGAGAGAGCAGTGGCGTGGTCAGGGTGGAGGGCTGGGGGATAGTGGGAAGGGAGGTGGGCCAGCCCCTCCCCTGAGCAGGTTTTGAGATGGCCCTTTGTTCCCGGCAGTCATTTGAAATATTGACGGACGGAGGCCCTTTGCTGTGGGGCCCTCGCACCTGGGAGGCCTGGCCTCTTGGAGCCAGCAGGCTGCTCTGAGCGGTGGTGTCCTGAGCCGGGATTCAAGGCAGCAGCGGGAGGGGAGCTGGCAGGCTGAAGCTTTTATCCATCTTATATACTTGGGCTTTTTTTTGCAAATAAGAATTTATTTGCAAATAAGAATTTATTTGCAAAAAAAAGAAAAAAAGTTCTGCTGCTAAAATCATTGTTTTGGAAACGGTAGCCCAAACCGGTCAGCTTTTCTTGGAGCCAGAGCAGAGTCTGTGATTTCTTTGTGTGGTGGACAGATCACCCCGGACTCCCCTGTGAGGGAGGCAGCCGGTGAAAGGAGGTTGGCCAGTACTCTGAGGCTGGGGCTCCCCGGCCCAGGTGGGGCGGAGACAGGCATTGTCCCTTCTGCTGGAGGAGCTGAGCCGCCAACAGACTTTAAAAAAATTTTTTTAAATTAAATACATTTTATTGATTTTTTTTTTTTTTTACAGAGAGGAAGGGAGAGGGAGAGAGAGCTAGAAACATCGAGGAGAGAGAAACACCCATCAGCTGCCTCCTGCACACCCCCCGCTGGGGATGTGCCCGCAACCAAGGTACATGCCCTCCACCGGAATCAAACCTGGGACCCTTTGAGTCTGCAGGCGGATACTCTATCCACCGAGCCAAACCAGTCAGGGCCCAACAGACTTCTCTGGTGGAGTGTGAAGGGAGCCGACCCCCCCCCAGCCCCGAGCCTCCCCCTTCCCCGGTGTGGTTTATGTCACCGCGGCAAGTGCAGGAAAGACAGGGCGAGGGGGGCCCAGTGGCGGGACCCTGCCCCCGTCTCACCGTTTCTCTCTCTCCTACAGAACCCCGCATCCGGGAAGGCAGAGCCTCCCTGGCACTGTCGGCACCCGCCTCGAAGAGCCCGCCTTGTAGTCCGTCTGGGCGAATGACCCGGGCCATCTGACCAGCCCCTGCTCGGCGCCTTGTCAGAGGTCCGAGTCCACCCACCCCCGATCCCGGGGCACCTTCTCTCTCTGGGTTGGGTCATCTTAATCGGGGAAACTGAAGCCGTTACTGTCCAAGCCCTGCTTCATCTTCCCAAGCATGTCGGAGAGCTGGCAGCAGCCGCCGCAGACGCAGCCGCAGCAGCCGCCGCCGCCGCAGCCGCAGCACCACGCAGAGCCGCCGCCGGCCCTGGCCGAGCACTCGCTGCCGCCCGGCACGGCCGAGAACCCGCTGGGCTGCGCCGTCTATGGCATCCTCCTGCAGCCCGACCCGGGCCTGCAGCCCCCGCAGCACGAGCCCCTGCAGGCGGCCGGGGAGCCGGGCCCCAAGTGCGGGGTGTGCGGCCACGACCTGGCCCACCTGTCCAGCCCGCACGAGCACCAGTGCCTGGTGGGCCACGACCGCTCGTTCCAGTGCACGCAGTGCCTCAAGATCTTCCACCAGGCCACCGACCTGCTGGAGCACCAGTGCGTGCAGGTGGAGCAGAAGCCCTTCGTGTGCGGCGTCTGCAAGATGGGCTTCTCGCTGCTCACCTCGCTGGCCCAGCACCACAGCGCGCACAGCGGCGGCGGCGGCGCGGGCGGCCTGGTGAAGTGCTCCATCTGCGAGAAGACCTACAAGCCGGCCGAGGCGGCGGAGCCAGCGGCCGCCGCGGCCCCCTCGCTGCCCCCGCCGCCCCCGCCGCCGCCCGCCGTGGTCCCCGCCGAGCAGGTGGACAAGCCCTACAGCTGCCCCGTGTGCCAGAAGCCCTTCAAGCACCTGTCGGAGCTGTCGCGGCACGAGCGGATCCACACGGGCGAGAAGCCGTACAAGTGCACGCTGTGCGACAAGAGCTTCAGCCAGTCGTCCCACCTGGTGCACCACAAGCGCACGCACAGCTCCGAGCGGCCCTACAAGTGCGCCGTGTGCGAGAAGACCTTCAAGCACCGCTCGCACCTCGTGCGCCACATGTACGCGCACTCGGGCGAGCACCACCTGTTCCGCTGCAACGTGTGCGAGCTGCACTTCAAGGAGTCGTCCGAGCTGCTGCAGCACCCGTGCACGCCCAGCGGCGAGCGGCCCTTCCGCTGCGGCGAGTGCCAGAAGGCCTTCAAGCGGCCCTCGGACCTGCGGCAGCACGAGCGCACGCACAGCGCCGAGCGGCCCTTCAAGTGCGACCTGTGCCCCATGGGCTTCAAGCAGCAGTACGCGCTCATGCGGCACCGGCGCACGCACAAGGCCGAGGAGCCCTTCAAGTGCGGCCTGTGCGAGAAGGGCTTCGGGCAGCCGGGCCACCTGCTCTACCACCAGCACGTGCACAGCCTGGAGACCCTCTTCAAGTGCCCCGTGTGCCAGAAGGGCTTCGACCAGTCCGCCGAGCTGCTGCGGCACAAGTGCCTGCCGGGCGCCGTCGCCTCCGCCGCCGCCTCCGCCTCGGCCGCCACCGGCGCCCCCGAGCGGCCCTTCAAGTGCTCCGTGTGCAGCAAGGCCTACAAGCGGGCGTCGGCCCTGCAGAAGCACCAGCTGGCCCACTGCTCCCCGGCCGAGAAGCCCCTGCGCTGCACGCTGTGCGAGCGCCGCTTCTTCTCGTCCTCCGAGTTCGTGCAGCACCGCTGCGACCCGGCCCGCGACAAGCCGCTCAAGTGCCCGGACTGCGAGAAGCGCTTCAAGTACGCGTCCGACCTGCAGCGGCACCGGCGCGTGCACACGGGCGAGAAGCCATACAAGTGCCCCAGCTGCGACAAGGCCTTCAAGCAGCGCGAGCACCTCAACAAGCACCAGAGCGTGCACGCCCGCGAGCAGCAGTTCAAGTGCGTGTGGTGCGGCGAGCGCTTCCTGGACGTGGCCCTGCTGCAGGAGCATAGCGCGCAGCACAGCGCCGCGGCCGCCGCCGCCGAGGGCGCCTACCAGGTGGCCGCCTGCCTGCCCTGAGCTCCTGCCGCCGCCGCCGCGGCCCCCTCCAAACCGGGCCCGGCCTCCTGGCTCCGAGGCCCCTCTCCGCCCACCTCCGTGTGCAGAGGAAATGGGCATGAGGAGGGCGGGAGCGCACCGGGCCCGTGGAGAGGCCTGGCTGGCACTTCCCGAACCCGCCTGCAGGGGGCGCCGGCTGGTCCCTGTTCCGCAAACCGCTCTCCCACGAGAGGATTCCTTTTCATGGGAGCCATCGGCCTGCCTTGTCTTTGGGGGGCCTCTCTCCACCCCAAGGAGGGCTTAGTGCCAGCCCAACCTTCCCCATCCTTGTAGCCTGATTAGAAACCAGATGCGTAGGAAAGAGGACAGCCATGGTAGGGCCGGACTCCAGAGGGCACGGGCTGGGGGTAAGGGCACGGGCTGGGTGTAAGGGCACCCTCCTTCAGGTTGCTGTTTGGGGGAGAAGGCCGGCCTCGGGATTAGTCTTGGGGGACCAGGAGGGCGCCCCATGAACCGCAGGCCTCTCTGTCTGCGCCAGCCCCGGGGGTCTCTGACCGGTGAGATGGATAAGCGGGCTGCAGACCCGTGGGCTGGGTCTGCCCGCAGAGCGATCGGCCTGGCCAGAGGGAGGGGGCTGAGAAGTCCTCCCTGGAGGACTCCCAGGACAGTGCCGTCCGTCCATGGGGAAAGGAGGAGGGGCAGGAGGTCTAATCCCGATACGTTAGAAGCGCCCCTCTCTCCTTTGCCCCCTGGTTCCGAGCTCTGCTGGGGGGGGGGTCCTCTCAGCCAGACCGAGGTTCCCATGTGACGGAGGGGCATTGTTAGGCCACCTGGTGCCCAGGCCACGCCCATGGTCTTCCCGATCTTCCCAGTGGTTGTGGACAAGCGTCCTCCCCCTTGAATTGCATGAACCCAGGTGCCAAGGGTGCGGCCTCGGTCAGCGCTGGCCCCCGCCGCAGGGCCCAGGCCAGGCCTGTGGACCCAGGGTGGGGCCGGCACAAGGACTGTGGGAATGGCCAGCCATGAGAACCCTCCCCCGCCGCCGGGGACTGCAGCGATCAGGCCTTGCCCAGATGCCCCGGATGACGTCCAGCCACTTCCAAGGCCAGCGAGTCCTCCCGTGGCTCTCCCTGCCTCCGGCTGCCCACATTGCGCGCGGATCCGAGGTGTCGGCAGAGGGAGCCGGCAGGGAAGGGGTTAAGGAGATGAGTAGGTGGACGAAGCCCGCTGATGTCACTGGACGCCGGGGCCCTTGGGAAGCCCAGTGGACCTTTATCATGGAAATGATTGCTTAGGCCCCAGCTCGGCCCCCGCCTCCTCCAGCCCCCCCCCCCCTCATCCCTGGTCCTGGGTCTTAAAAGACGACGTTAATCCATGCACCAAGGCCCCAGAGCAGCAGGGGGCCCCGCCTCGTCCCACTGTCCCCTTAACACGTCCGAAAAGCACACCCGCCTCCTCCGTCCGACCGGGCCCCCCGGGAAGGGCCGGCCCCGGAGACAAGTCTCAACGCCTCAGAAGACATGGACCCCAGGCTGACCACAGTCCCAGCTGCTCCTTTTTTTTCCCTGTTGCTTTCCAAAAGCTATTGTTAGACTCTTCATCACATCGTGTATTTTAATTTCCTGCCATTTTGAATCTTCTATACAAATGTGAGCCTTTGGATTTTTAAGAAGAACGTCTCCACTTTAGATAGCCCCCCTTTGATGTTAATATATAGTGAGTCCAATGTACGCTTTAGAAGTAAAGACATTGACCTTCACAGACCAATGCGCTGCGTGTTCCGGGGGTTCTTCCAGGGGGCGTGCTGGGAGGGGGACGGGGGGAGAGGGGTGCGCGGGCCAGGGTGGCAGGCTGGGGACCGGGACCCGGGCTGGGTTCGGGCCCTGAGTTTTGAACCTTGTGGTTGTGTTGTGGGCAGGTCCCCGGGAGACCCCCTCGCTGGGACTCATCCGTAGAATGGGAAGGCTAAGCCTTCCCTTGCTTGGCTGCTGTGAGCGTTAAGTGGGGTCATGGTGGGGTCTGGGGGGGGGAGCTGGGAAGATGCTGACAGTACCAATTGCGGGGTACCCGGGCCCCCCCCAGAAATGGCCCTACAGCCCTGGATCTCGAGGACTATCAGGTCATGGATGGCCGGAAGCCGCTTGCTCAGCGCCGGTGGGAAACCAGCGCCTGCCTAGAGCAGCGATGGACCCAGAAGCCTGCTCTCACCCGCTTCCACTCGCCCCGTGATCCGCCTGCATGCCCAACCCAGCCCTCACACACCCCTCTTCTCCTGTACCCCAGCCCCTTCCCCCAGCGGCCCAATTCCAGCTCAAGCCTCTTTCCATTTCTCCAGGGCGAGGGCGGAGGAGGAGAAAGAGAGGGAGAACAGCCTTCCCAGGCCGGCCATCTGGGGGCCAGTGGAGGGTGGTCAGCAAAGACATGCTGTCCCGGGGGTGGGGGTGGGAGTTGAGGCTGGAAAATCAAGAAGACAGGGAGCTGCCCACAATGCAGGGGCTCAAAAAATGGGTACAGAAGGCTTAGTGGAAAGGCTGGGGGGACCCCAGAGAGGACCCCTGGACCTCACATTTTTATTTATTTCCTCTGTGTGTAGCCACAGGAGGACCCTGCCCGCCCCTGAGACTGGGAAACCCGTCTGCAGGCGGCTGCCACTCAGCAGGACGCTGCCGGGTCCTTTGTGCCTGTGCCAGGCTCGGTTCCGGCTTCCCTTCTAGCTGCGTGCCCTCAGGCCAGCCCCACCCAGCCCACGGAGACCCTGGGCAGCACTGGCCCGGGCCCGGTGACTTAGAGCTTCAGGGTGCCCGGGGAGTGGTCTGCGGGCACCAGAGGAAGGCGCAGCCCCGGCCAGGAATGGCTGAGCCCACGCGGAGCCTGCAGTGACGTTTCCTTCCTTGGTCACTGCCCCTGCTCCCTTCACCGCCCCCCCAGGCCCCTGGAGCACCCCCTGGCCCTCAGCCTCGGCCCTCCAGCCTGGGGGCTCAGGTCCTGGTCCCAGCCCTTTGATAACGAGGGGGCGCAGGCCTCTCGCTGCCCCTCTCGGGCCTTCATTCTCCCTCCGAAGCAGACAGAGGTCTTTTTAAAAATATATATATATTTTATTGATATTTTATAGAGAGGAAGGGAGAGAGAGAGAGAGCTAGAAACGTCGATGAGAGAGAAACATCGACCAGCTGCCTCTTGCACACCCCCCACCGGGGATGTGCCCGCAAACCAATGCACATGCCCTTGACCGGAATCGAACCCGGGACCTTTCAGTCCGCAGACCGACGCTTTAGCACTGAGCCAAACTGGTTTCGGCCAGACAGAGGTCTTGACCTCTGATCTCCAAAGACCCTTAGGGACCCGAGGCTCCGATTCTGGGAAGGGGACAGGATCGATCCGCGTCTCCTCCTCCTCCCTCCGCGTCTCTCCTGGCCTCCACCTGCCGCCCGTCTGCCTTCTCCCGGTTGTGAGCGGCAGGAGCGCACCTGCCCCCCCCCCCCAACACACACAGGTACCCCTCGCCCCTGTCCCGTGTCTGACGCGGCTCTCCTTCTCTTAGAGCAGGGGTGGGGAATGTCCGGCCTGCGGGCCACGGAAGGCCAGGGGGACCCCGTTTGGTCTGGCCCTGCCAAAGCAGCTGCGAGCGGGACTCCCAACTCAAACACATCTAGGAGGAGGCTTCTTTCCTGGCAACGCACATTTCCATTAAGGGAGCTGCATTAAGCAGATGGCGACGTAAACACCCAGATGGCCCTCGGCAGAAGCCAGGCCCCCCCACCCCAGTCTCAGAGCGTGGCAGGCTCACGGGGGAATTCGGACGTCGTGACCAGGGTGGCAAACCAGCGCTGTCTTCTGGGCTCTGGGCGATCACCCCCTTCGCCCCAGCCACTGACGGGCATGGCAAGAGGGTGGTACCGTGTGTGTGTGTGAGGGGGGTGTCATCTGGATGCCAGCCAGAGCTGGGAGGCACAAGAGGGAGGAGGCCGACATAGACTTTCCCTTTTGGAGTTAGTAATTCCCGCTGGCTGGGGGGAGGGGCGCCGCCCTGGTGGGGGTGGGGGCATCCCCCCCCCCCCGGGGTCCCCAGGTCATCGCCGGGGCGGGCAGGGGGCCCTGTGCTCAGGAATGGTGGCGGCGTGAGGGAGAGCGATGAGGAGGGCATAGCCACAGCTGGCTAGGGTCTGCCGCTGTCACTCAGGTGGCAGGCTGCTGACTTTCTTTTTTAAAAAAAATATATTTTATAGATATTTTACAGAGAGGAAGGGAGAGGGTAGAGAGCTAGAAACGTCGATGAGAGAGAAACATCGACCAGCTGCCTCTTGCACACCCCCTACCGGGGATGTGCCCGCAACCAATGTACATGCCCCTGACCGGAACCGAACCCGGGACCCTTCAGTCCTCAGACCGAGGCTCTACCACTGAGCCAAACCGGCTTCGGCATGGCTGCTGACTTTCTAAGCCTCATCTTCCTCATCTGTGAAATGGTGTTTCCCACTGCTCTCCCCCGGGCTTAGGGTGGAGGCACGGCGAGGTAATGTAGAGGGCACTCAGGAAGGCAGAGCACTGAGGGGGGGGGGGAGGTCAGAGGAGGGAGGGGGCCGGCCTGGCTCTCTCATCTGAGTGCCAGGGGTGCCCCACTCCCCTCCCCACCCTGTCCCCAAGACCCGTCCCATCCCCCAGCTGGCCTGAGCCGCATGTCACCCCCCTGAGATGGGCAGGGCAGACCCCTGAGATGGGCAGTGCAGACCCTTGAGCTGGGCAGGGGCTGCCCAAGGCCATGCGGTCAGTGGTAGGTAGGCTGGCACCGCGGGGGTTGGCCAGACGGGCCAGGGGGGGCACAGGCCATGGGGCCGGGACCTCACAGGCCTCCAGCTCCGGCCACTGGCGCCTGGGGTGCTGGCTGCCACCCACTGCAGCTGGCCGGAAGCTGGAACAATGGCCGGGGCTGGAGCTGGCGCTGGGTCTGCCCAGGGGAGCGGGGAAGCTCTTTCCCAGCCGGCGGCCTGCTCCCTCCTCAGGGGGCCAAGCCACTGGGCTCCCCATCTGTGCAGAGCAGCTTTAGGAGCCCGGGCCTCCGCAGGCCCCTCACACAGGCCTTCTCTGGTCTCCATGCTCCCCCCTGACCTCTCAGCCCCTGCTCCCCCTCCCCTCCCCCATTCAGCGGGGCCTCCGCCAGGACCGGGGCCTCCCAGCAGGCCAGGCTCCCCGCGATAAGCTGCCATCCCCACTCTGGCCTGGCGGGTTCTTTGTTCCCTGAAGGTCATGCCTCCAGGAAAAGCCTGACCTTCCGCAGATTCACAGGTTCCGGCTGGAATGCCTGGGGCCCCCAGAGAAGGTGGGAGGAGGGCCCGGTGGGGTGGGGGGGCTGTGGGGCTCCCCGTCACTGAGGGCGTCGGTCCCCACCCGGGATCCCCACCCGGCTGCCTTGAGCTGACAATGTTTGCTCACGCGGTCTGTAACCGGCGGTGCCCGTGGGCAGGAAACTCACTTCTCTGGGGGCCTGGGCAGCATCTTCCTTCTCCTCTCCTGTCGCTGTGTGGCAGGGAAGAGTCCCCAGGCCCGGCCAGCCCTCCAAGCCAGCCACCTCCTCTCCAGCCCCAGCCATACCCCCCCCTGCGCCCCTCTCCCCTTCCCCCGGCACTGTATGGCGTCTAAAACAATCCCGCTTGGACCTCCTCTTTTCTCTTTGGGGCTCAAGTCCACAGTCGGAGGTGGAGGGGACTTGCTTGTGGGGCTATAAGCAGGGGACAGGGGCACAAGGAAACCCCAGTTCTCAGCCTGCTTCTGCATCTCACCCCTCGGGGTGTAGATCCCGACTTTCCCAGGGTCACCAGACTTTTTCTCCGGCCCCCCACCCCCCAGTCCTGCAGGAGTCAGTAGGGGCAGGAAAGGGTAAGATGTTGTCATCTGCAGGTCCTGGCCACTCCCAGCCCCTGCCACACACACACACACACACACACACACACACACACACGCACACACACACAGACACACACACAGACACACAGACACAGACACAAACACATACACACACAGAGGCACACAGACACAAACACAGGCACACACAGACACAAACACATACACAGGTACGCACAGATACATACACAGACACACATATAGGCACACAGACACAGACATACATGCACGTACACACACAGATACACAGACACAGGTACACACAGACACATGTACACATATGCACACACGCGCACACACATACACACACACTCTCACAGGATATGAGCCACTGCCTCCCCATGGGAGCATCAGGTTTATTTCCAGTGAGGATGAACTCTTAGGGAGATGGGGGCTGCCCCCTGGGAGACTGAGGTGGCACGGTCCAGCGGCCTGGGCATCGGCCTCCCCTTCACAGATTAGTGCCAGGGGATCAGGTAGTTGACACGACTGTGGAGAGAAACGGGGGTGAGGTGGGCGCCTCCGGGATATCCTGGGGGAAAATCAGGATGTCCACACCCCCCCAAACCCACCTTCCTGCCCTGAAAGCTCTGAAAACACAGCTCTCGCCTGCCTCTCTGGCTCAAGAACCCTCCGTGGCTCCCTAGTTCCCCTGTTATATTTTCAGTTGCTCTGCCTGACTTCCAAGCCCCCGCCCTCCGGGTTTGCCTCGCCTTTATCTCCCTCTCACCCCCAACCATGCACCGAGTTACTCACTCTCACCCCGTAGCAGGGAACCGTGCCGGCCGGCCTTACATGTCAGTAACAGAATCACACGTGCTCCCTGGGTGTGCACGCTAACGCCAGTGCCAGCTCCTACCGGCTCTGCAGCCCTGACCCTGCCCATCTTGTGTCTTATATCTGTCTGCTCTCCTGGCCCCTGTGTCCTCTCAGGCAGCCCCCCAACCCTGCATGGCCAGCGGCACATTGGGTGGGACAAGCTCTCTGTGTCCCCCACATCCCCCCCCCAGGTGGGCTGCGCTGCTGCCGGGGCGGGGCCCTGGAAGGCAGCCGCTCTCTCTGATGTCCTTGGGAGCTCCCCATCCCTTGGAGCCTCCCTCGCCCAGGAGCCCAGGCGGAGGGAGGGAAGGCGAGGGGTGGGGCAGGGAGGGGCGGTTCCCTACCTGTACTTGGAGCCGAATTGCCGGTACACATTCCTGCAGGAGGGGGAGCGGGGTGAACCGGGGCGGGGAGGCGCATTCCCATCTTAGGGAGCCTCACTCCCAGAGACCCAGCTCCCGCCTCGGAGCCTCCAGGCCACCGAAAGGGTGAGGCTGCCAGGGACTGGAGGGCAGGGGGCTCCGTTGGGCAGAAGTTCAACAGTTACTCATTTTGAAATTGCGATTTTTTTTTGAGGTGTACTGGAGCCAGCCAATTTTCCCTGGTCTCACAGGGGTCCGGGGTGGGGAGGATGGGGTGGGTGGGCTGTGGCCCAACTTACAGGGAATCGAAAGGCAGGGGCTTCTGTCCGTAGCGGTCCAGGCTGGGGTTCTGGTTGAGACAGTACTGGGGCAGGCCAGAGGGACGGGGTGGCCCGTGAGCCGGGGAGACACGCGCACCCCCAACCCCACCCCGCTCCCGCCCCACGCAGCGTCCTCTGCGGGAGATTGCGGCTCTGAGGACGGGGAGACCTTCCCTCTGCCCACGCCCCATCCCGGGCTAGCCGCTCCTCCCTCCCTCCACCCTGCCGGGCCCCCGAGGACGGGCCGGCGCGGCGGTCCCTACCCGCCAGTTCTGGGTCAGCTCCGGCTTCAGGTAGCGCACCGCGTAGCCGCTGAAACTCTCCACTGCGGAGAGAGCGCCCATCTCCCGCCCCGGCACACTCGGAGCAAGCCCCGCCCCCTCTCACCTGAGCCCGCCCCCCAGACCAAGCCCCGCCCACCCCTGATCCTAGAACCAGTCCCATCCTCTCTCCTGAGCCCCGCCCCTGGACCAAGCCCCGCCCCCGCCTGCTCCTAGAACCAGTCCCGCCCTCTCTCTCACCTGAGCCCCGACCCTGGACCAAACCCCGCCCACAAACTGCTCCTAGAACCAGTCCCGCCTTCTCTCTCACCTGAGCCCCGCCCCTAGACTAAGCCCCGCCCACACCTGCTCCTAGAACCGGTCCCGCCCCCTCTCACCTGAGCCCCGCCCCTGGACCAAGCCCCGCCCACACCTGCTCCTAGAAAGAGCCGGCCCCGCCCCTGTCTCATATGAGCCCCGCCCCTAGTCCAAGCCCCGCCCACACCTGCTCCCAGAACCCGTCCCACCTCGACTGCACCTCCAGACCCTGCTTCGAGGGTCGCTGAACCCACCCTGGGCTCAGCCTCAGCCCCAAAGGCTCCTTCCTGGCCCGGACCTGGCTCCACCCTGTCCCTAAAACAGCGAACCTCGCTTCCACATCCCTCAGTCCGTCTCAGCCCTTCCCTCTCTCCGTACCCCCACTGCCCCCCAGCTTCCCCGCCCTGTCCTTGCTGGAGCGCCCCGCTCCCCTCCTCCCCACCCCTCCGTCCCCCGTCCTCGGTCAGAGCTGCGGATCCCAGGCTCCAGGTTCCCCGCGCCTCGGCTACCTCTCCCGCCCTGGGCCTCCTCCGCGCCCCGGGGACTGACCCTTCTTGCTCGGGCAGGGCAGCTTGAACTCGCCGGCGGACGACACGAAGCGGGACCAGTCCTCGATGGCGCGCGTGTAGCTGGGCCAGCTGGCTTGCTGGATGCCCGGCGCGATCGGCGCCAGTCTCCCCTGGCGGCACCGGTGGCGGATCTTCTGGCCGGTGGCCGTGATGTCCTGACGACCGACCGGGCGGTGGGAGTCAGGGCCCCGGGGGCACATGCGGAAGCCTCGGAGGCCGGCGCCTGAGCCCCCGATGGAGGTGGGAAGGGGACCGCGGAAGGGGACCGGGGTCCCCCCGCGGCGGCTGAGGAAGTACACGGAGTGGAGCCCAAGCGCAGAGGTGCCTGGGGCTGGGTGCAGGCGCGTGGCCTGGGTTCCTTCCCCCTGAGCAAACCCAGGGCCCCGGGGGCAAAGGACGCTCACTCACCAAGCACTGCAGGGGTTTGTTGGGGACGCCCAGGAGGGTGAATTGTGCTTTGTCAAAGTCGTCTGGGGAAGGGAGAGAAAGGCAGAGGCGATGTCTCTCCGGCACAGCAGCCACGGGCCCACACCAGAAGAGGCTTGGCCCACACTGCTCACAATTTCTTTTTTTTTTAAAAAAAATATATTTTATTGATTTCTTGCAGAGGGGAAGAGAGAGGGATAGAGAGTTAGAAACATCCATGAGAGAGAATCATCCATCAGCTGCCTCTTGTGCACCCCCTACTGGGGATGTGCCCACAACCAGAAACATGCACTTGACCGGAATCGAACCTGGGACCTTTCAGTCCACAGGCCGACGCTCTATCCACTGAGCCAAACGGGTTTCGGCTTACAATTTCTTTTTTGGGGAAGATATTTGACAACGTTAAGAAAACTAAGATAAAGTGGGTTTTTACTCAATATGGCTTACAACAGAATAAACGCCAAAAGATCAAATATTTTCATATTAAGAAAACAGAAACTATGGAAGTGCTAGAAGAAAACATGGGTAGCCCTGGCTGGTGTGGCTCTTTTGGTTGGGTATCATCCCATGCATTGGCAGGTTGCTGGTTTGATCCCCAGTAGAGGGCATGCAAGAGGCATGATGTCTCTGCCCACCCCCCTCCTCCTTCTCCTCTCTCTCTCTCTCTCTCTCTCTCTCTCAAAACAATCAATTACAAATAATCTTTAGAAAAAAAGAAAATATGGGTAAATTTCTTCCTAATCTTGGCGTGTGGGGAGGCCGTGCCAACCCTGAGTCTGGAAGCCTTAAAGAAAAAGTTGACAACTTTGGCTCCATAACAATAAACCTCTGCATCGCAAAAACAACACCAGAAGTCAAAAGACAAATGGAAAAAAAAGATTTCCACTTATTTTCCAGATGGAGAAGAAGGGTTGGGCAGAAGTTGTTATTAGTGCTTTTTTTTTTTTTTTTAAATATTCATTCCTGCTGCTTCAGCTACTGACCTCTGCACAGTTGTTCTCCATGAATAATAACAACATCTACACCAATACGCTCAATTCATGGAGATCTGTTAGGTGCCAGGCACGGGTCTAATTGCGTTCCCTGCCTTTTCCTGTCTGAACCTCACGCTCGGCCTTGGGAGGCAGGTCCCACCCTCATCCCCGTTTTGTCGATAAGGAAACTGAGGCTCAGACCTTGTGAGGTTTCCCCGGGTAGGAAGTAGCAGCGCTGACCCTAGCCCAGGGGTGGGCAAACTTTTTGACTCGAGGGCCACCATGGGTCCTTACACTGGACCGGAGGGCCAGAACAAAAGCAGCCTGACCACGCTGGCACTCTCCTCTTGGGCTGCTGGGGAAGGAGCGGAGGGGAGAGCAAGAGAACCCTCCGCTCTTTCGGCTCCGCGGGCCGGATAGAACAGCCGAATGGGCTGGATCCGGCCTGCAGGCCGTAGTTTGCCCACGGCTGGCCTAGCCCCTTGAATAATGCTTCCCCCTGCCACGCACGGCCTTGCACCCCCAGACCTCTCTCCTGCAGACCATCCGTCCCTTTGCCAAAGGCCCGGGGCCCCCGCGGCGGGCGAGGCGGCCTGACCTCGGCGGCAGTAGGTGGTGGTCTGGCAGTGCTCGTCCGACAGGCAGGCCTTGGCCGTGTCCATGTCCATGCGGCGGAGGGTGGGCAGGGCCGGGTGGTAGATCTGCTGCTTCACGCTGGCCAGCTGGTTCCTCCGCCGCGCCATGGGGAGCAGGATGGCCGGGGACGCGTACAGGTGGGGGGTGCCATCGTCCCAGGGCACCAGGTCGATGATGTGGGCCATCGCTGGGGGGGGGGGGAGGAGGAGGCAAAGAGTTCAGAGGGGTCAGCCAGACACCCTTCAGCGTCGGGACACCACCTTGGCCGGCGCTGATGTGTCTTCTGGTCCGACATTTATGGAGCACCTACTGTATGCCAGATCCTTTTTTATCTTGTTCACGAGCTCCCCGTGGGGTGGCAGGGGCAGTCGGACAACACGGCACACGCGGGATGTGCTAAGGGCTCTGACCGGGTCAGGACGGTGTGTGTGTGTGTGTGTGTGTGTGTGTGTGTGTGTGTGTCTGGGGAGGCTGGCGTTGGGGCGTTCGGGGAACGGCCTAGAGGAGGTGGCATTCGAGTCTATTCTTAAATCACGAGCAGGAAGCAGCAGCAGCAGCAGCTGGGTTCAGATTTAGCACCAGAGCGGGAACTAATTATGGACTTCTGGCCTTCGCTAAGGCCTCTGGCATTTACTCAAAATTCTGCAGGGAGACAACGTGCATTTTAAAAAAAGAAGGGGAGGGACACGATAGATACGAAGGAGGGGGACGTGCCTGCCAGGGCAGCGCCTCCCTTTAAAAAGCAGGGAGTCGCCGCAGCCGGTGTGGCTCGGTGGATAGAGCGCCGGCCTGCGGACCGGAAGGTCCCCGGTTCGATTCCGGTCCAGGGCGTCCGGAATCGAACCCTTGGTGGCGGGCACGTCCCCAGCGGGGGGTGTGCAAGAGGCAGCAGCTGATCGATGATTCTCTCTCATGGACGTCTCTAACTCTCTGTCCCTCTCTCTTCCTCTCTGTAAAAAAAAAATCAATAAAATATATATATATTTTTAAAAAGCAGGGAGTCCCAGGAGCCATTCCGCCTTTTCAACCGTCCCGAGGATTGGCTGACTCAGTTCGTTTCCTTCCCACGCCCCCGTTAGACGCGGGAGATGGAGGAGGAGGGCGGTGGGTGGGCAGGAGGCGAGGACCTAGGGCCGTGGGGAGCAGGGACAGGGCGCGGGGATGGGCGGGCTTGCAGGGGGAGGGACGGGGAGTGGAGCCGGGAAGGGAAGGCTCTCTGTCCCTGACCCACCGACGGTGGCTACCTGATCTGCAGGCCTCAGGCCCCAGGTGCTCGGGCTTCTAAGGATTTTCTCTTCTTCCAGCTGCTCAGGGCGGGGAAGAGGCAGGGGAAGAGGCGGGGACACGGGCCAGACCCAGTGCCTTATAAGACAGGAGGAAGGTAAAGAATGTTCTGCAGGGACAATGCCCATTGCAACCTGATTGTGAGGGCACCCATGCCTTGGCAACCCTGGCAACCACAGGCTCTGGGGAGAAGAGCCTGCTGCCAAGGGGTCCTCTGTTCCCCCCCTCCCCGCCCCCGGCCCTGCCCGCCCCACTATCCCAGCCTTCCAGACGGTGGCTGTCCCCTGGGCAGGCATGTCGAGAAATGCCAGACGGGGAGCCGGGCTCCTGGGGAGGGCCGTGCCAGGGCTGGCCAGGGCAGGCGGTGCGATCCCGGACTAGTGACGGTCTCTCTCTGGGCCTCGGGGCTCCCATCTGTGTTAAGCAAGGGCCCGAGGGGTGCCTGGAATCCGAGAGGGTCCCCCCTTTCTGTAAACCTCAGGGGAGAGGGCACTGTCCCCCCTGCCAGCCCTTGGGGCTCCAGGGGTGGAGATTAGTGGCTGTATCCAGGGTCGGCCCAAGGGGATCAGGGAGAGCGGTGACCTCAGCAGGACAGCGATTAGCAGGTGATACACCTTCCCCAGCCCCCGGCAGCCTCCCTCCCTCCCTCCCTCCCTCCTTCCCAGAAAGCAAGGGCATGAGTGCCCAGCACCCCAAGCCCTGGGGCTAGTTACCACCACAGTCATCACAACCCACAACCAGCAGAGAGACCCTCAGGCCAGGGACCCCTGGAAGAGCCCGAGCTATTTGCATATGTTGGCATGTACTTTGCATATGCCTGCCCCGGGGGTGCTGAGCCTGTGAGGTCAGGTAGGATTTGGGGACCCCGTTGCTCCTCCTGCAGGGCTCCACACAGCCCCAGGGCAGCGTCCCCACGTCCGCAGATCACGGGAAACCTCCCAGAGTTGGCTTCATTCACCACTGCCATCCCCCATTTATTCCTAACTATCTTAAAGCTGTAAAATGTGACAAAATGCAGAAAGTGCATAAATAACGTAACCAACATTTCATAAAATGAGCCCTCATGTCACTACAACTCAGGGCAAGACATGGGGCACTGCCTTGCGAAAATAGTTTAGCAGTTTCTTAGGAAGTGAAACCGAGCCCGGCCAGGGTGGCTCAGCGGTTGAGTGTCGACCTATGAACCAGGAGGTCATGGGTCGATTCCCAGGCAGGGCGCATGCCCGGGGTTGGGGGCTGGATCCCCGGTAGCGGGCCTGCAGGTGGCAGTAGAGGGCCTGCAGGTGGTGATTCTCTCTCATCATTGAGGTTTCTATCTCTCCCTCTCCTGCTCTGAACTTAGGGAAAAAAAAAGTGAAACATCAATTGACATACGACCTAGCGATTCTACCTCTAGGAATCTTCCCAAGATAAAGAAAAGATATAGCCACACAAAGACTTCATGCACAAATGTTCATTCTTTTTTTTTTTTAAATATATTTTATAGAGAGGAAGAGAGAGAGATAGAGAGCTAGAAACATCGATGAGAGAGAAACATCGACCAGCCGCCTCCTGCACACCCCCCACTGGGAATGTGCCCACAACCAGTGTACATGCCCTTGACCGGAATCGAACCCGGGACCTTTCAGTCCGCAGACCGAAGCTCTATCCACTGAGCCAAACCGGTCTCGGCAATGTTCATTCTTTATAATGGCCCAAGAGTGTCAAGAACCCAAGTGTCTGTTGACTGGCGAACAGATAAACAGACTGTGATATATCTACACCATGGGATACTCTTTTAAATACACACACACACACACACACACACACACACACACACACAGAGGAAGAGAGAGGGATAGAGAGTTAGATACATCAATGAGAGAAAAACGTCAACCAGCTGCCTCCTGCACACCTCCCATGTGGCTGCGACCAAGGTAGATGCCCTATGAATGGACTCGAACCTGGGACCCTTCACTCTGCAGGCTGACGCTCTATCCACTGCGCCAAACCAGTCAGGGCTCCGTGAGATACTCTCGAGAATGCAAAAGAAACGAAGACACAGGCTATCATGTGGATGATCCTCAAAAACATTATGCTAGGAACCTTATGGAAGAAATCACACCAAAAACACCCCCCAGATGGCGTGATCCATTTATGTAAAATCAGAGGCCCAGTGCACGAATTTGTGCACCGGTGGGGTCCCTTGGCCTGGCTGGCGATTGGGGCCGATTGGGGCCGATTGGGGCAGGCCAACCAGAGGGAGGGGCCATGAGAGGTTGGCCAGCTGCAGGAGGCTGGCTGTGGGAACACACTGACCACCAGGGGGGCAGCTCCCGCATTGGGCATCTGTCCCCAGGTGGTCAGTGCAGGTCATAGCCACCAGCTGGTCGTCCGGTCACGTAGGCTTTTATGCCTATAGATGTGCATGAGAGGCAAAGCCTGGGAGACAGAAGGCAGATTAGTGGCTGCCTGGGGCCGGGGTGGGATAGGAAGTGACACGAGGGATCTTGTGGGGGTGGGGTGGGTGGGTGATGGGAATGTTCTAAAACTAGAGGGTGCTAATTTCCTAGCTCAGGCGTGTTACCAAAACTCGTTGTACACTTAAACGGGTGAAAATTTATGGCATGTAAATTATACCCCTTAAAGTTGTCCTAAAAAAATAGATGCTAACTAAAGAAAGCAAAAAACAGAGTCTTGACTCTAGAAGCTTCCAGTACCTCTTCCAGCCCCAACTTCCTACAAGTGGTGATCCATTTTCCTGCTGCATAGTTTAACCATGGCTTATCTTTAAAAAAAATATTTTATTGAAAATATTTTTTTAAAGAGAGGAAGGGAGAGGGATAGAGAGTTAGAAACATCGATGAGAGAGAAACATCAATCAGCCGCCTCTTGCACACCTCCTACTGGGGACGTGCCCCCAAACCAAGGTACATGCCCTTGACCGGAATCGAACCTGGGACCCTTCAGTCTGCAGGCTGATACTCTGTCCACTGAGCCAAACTGGTCAAGGCACCGTGGCTTGTCTTTACCTATGTTCGCAGCCATAGACAAGACAGGCTAGTGTGGCCCATCAACTAAAAGCCAATCTTCTTGCTGTGGCTTACAGGCCTACAGGACCTGCCCGGGCCTAATCTCCTGCCACCCTCCCTGCACCCACGGAGCCCCCGGCCCCCGGCCCCCCCGCCCTCGCCTCCTCAGGTGCATCCAAACTCATTCCAGCCACAGGACCTTGACCTTGGCAGTGTCCTCTGCCTGGACCACCGTTCACTCAGATCTTGCTTTTCCTGTCTCAGCTCAAAAGTCTTCCTCTTCACAGACACCTGCCAGCCCCTACTCCCCGCCCTGTTTGCTCCTTTCATGGAATCAGCAAAATTTGCAATATTTCATTTTTAAAAATATATTTTTATTGTTTTTTTTTTAGAGACAGAGAAGAAGGGAGAGGGAGAGAGAGATAGGAACATTGAAGAGAGAGGAACATCAACATCCATCAGCTGCCTCCTGCACACCTCCTGCTGGGGATCGAGCCCTCAACCTGGGCACGTGCCCTGACCGGGAATTGAACCGTGACCTCCTGGTTCATAGGCCCACGCTCAACCCCTGGGCCACGCCAGCTGGGCTGCAATATGTCTGTACTGGTCCTTCATCTGTTGTGCTTCCGTCCCCTCCGTTGACTGGAAGCTCCAGGAGGGCAGGCCTGTCTTGCTCAGTGTGCCAAGGTTGGCACGCTGTGGGGCACGCAGGAGGAGCTGGAGAAAGACGGTGGATCATCAACTTAATTTCCCACCCCTTTGCTGGACATCCCGCTGCCCCACCGCCGGTCCAGGCCCTGTGGCCTCTCCGCGTCCCTCTTTACTGCGCCCCTGTCCCTCTTGTCCTCTTCCCCGGGATCTCTGTCTCCCCTCTAGGGTCCCACCTCAGGTCAGGGGGCCAGCTCACCCCCAGCCAGTCACCCATCGGTCCTGGGATCCTTCTGGAAGGCCTGGCCCTGAGACCACCGTGGTTCCGGCAGAGCCCAAGGCGGGGGGGGGGGGGGGGAGGGCGCTGCTGCTGAGGCCCCGCCCACCCCAGCTGCCCGGGATTCGAGGATTTGGGACCCGAGAGAATCTTCCTGAGTTCAGCCTTGGGGCTGGGGGGCGGGGGACTGGGGTGATGACTGAGAGTGTACAAGTCCCTGCCACTTTGAGGAGTCTCCCAGGATTACCTGGGGACCCCAAGCTGTCATTCTCCGACCAGTCACTCTGCAGTCTGGCCAAGGTATCTGGGGAGCCAGGTTCCCAAACCTGTCTCTTCCCCCTCCCTTGCCCCCCGAAAGCCTCCTTGCCTGCTGGCCTCTAGGGGCTGCTAGGGTTGGCTCCCTGACCATCCGCCTCCTCTCCCCCCCCCTCCCCATTTGGCACCCGCTAATCCTTTGCACACGGCCCGCCCGGTGCCGTCAATTAATCCCCGTGTCCGAGGGGCAGCTGTGAGTGGCGGGGAGAAGGCTCTTCCTGGCCGGTGGCCGGCCTCGGAGCAGGTACCTGGGGACGGGGTGGCGGTGGGCCTGCGGATGGGGTCCCCGTGCTCTCCTGCCAGCAAGGCCCTCAGGCACGGAGAGCTGGGCGCGGCTGGGGCTTCCCTCCCCCCTCCCCTCCCCTCTCCCGCCCCTCCCCACGAGGCTCAAACCTTAGTGTGCTTCCGGCTCCCAGGGCAGCTTGTGAAATGTAGATTCTATCTAGGCCCACAGAGGGCTTGGGGGACTGGGAACCAACATGTCCGCCAGCTCCTCACAACATTCGGAAAGGCTGTGGGAAGGGGGCCCTGAGAGGGCCAGCCCAGGACCGTGGTCGGCAAACCGCGGCTCGAGAGCCACATGCGGCGCTTTGGCCCCCTTGAGTGTGGCTCTTCCACAAAACACCACCACGGCCTGGGCGAGTCTATTTGGAAGACGAGGCATTAGAAGAAGTTTAAGTTTAAAATATGTGGCTCTCCAAAGAAATGCCAATCGTTGTCCTGTGGATATGTGGCTCTGTGGCTCTGTGGCTCTGTGGCTCGGTGGACGAATGAGTTTGCCGACCACTGGCCCAGGACAGCAGTGGTGCCTGGGCCACCAGCCACTGTCTCTACCACCCCCCACCCCACCCCACCCACCCCCTCACCCCCTCAGCAGAGACACGGATGCCTGGAGGGTCATGTCGGCCCAAGGTCTCTCTTTTGGAGGCTGGGCCTCTCGTAGGGGAGGCTGGCTGCGGAGGCCGGTGGGGACAGAGGTCAGGGCTGTGAGCTTCAGGGAGCGGGGCCCGGGGCAGGGATCCTGGGCCGGGGCCCGCCCTGTCAGCCTGGGGTTCGGGTCCTCGGTGGGGCAGGGGCAGAGGAGCCCTCTACCAACTCCTGGCTGCCCGGGGCGGGGCGGGGCGGGCACACCATGCTGGGCATTGCCCGGAAGGGCCCGTTCTGGCTGAGTCTGCACAGCTTTACTGGCCCCTGGGCCAGGCCCTCCTGCAGGGATCTGGCCTCGAGGGAGGGGGCTCCCGTCCCCCGAAGGTAAGTGGTACCAGAGACTGAACCCAGGCAAGGTGGGGCTGAGCTCTCACAGTGAACCGTGCAGGAGGGGTTTCGCCGGCATTTTACTTTAAAGCATGTAAGTTGGGACAACAGGCTAGTTTTGTCTGCATTCAAGCAGATCCCCCACTTACACGTCAGAAAGTGCTCGTAAAAATTTGCTAGGGGCCGAAGCCGGTGTGGCTCAGTGGATAGAGCGTCGGCCTGCGGACTGAAGGGTCCCGGGTTCGATTCCGGTCAAGGGCATGTGCCTGGGTTGCGGGCACATCCCCAGGGGGAGGTGTGTAGGAGGCAGCTGGTCGATGATGCTCTCTCGTCGATGTTTCTGACTCTCTATCCCTCTCCTTTCCTCTCTGTAAAAAAAAAAAAAAAAATCAATAAGATATATTTTTAAAAAATTTGCTGAGGGATTGTGCTGGACATGCTATTCCACAACAAGAGTTTTTACTCCAAATAACAGTCACAGCTGTTTGTTAAACTTCCGGTGTGTGCAACTCCCTGTTCTAACCAGTTTACACTCACCCCGACAAAGTAGGCGCTTATGTCCCATTTTACAGACAAGCAAACTGAGGCACTATGAGTTTAGCTCATTTGTTCATTGCTAGAGCATGTAAAACTTTCTTTTTTTAAAAAAAATATTTTATTGATTTTTTTTTCAGAGAGGAAAGGAGAGGGATAGAGAGCTAGAAACATCGATGAGAGAGAAACATCGATCAGCTGCCTCCTGCACGCCTCCACCCCCCTTACTAAGGATGTGCCTGAAACCAAGGCACATGCCCTTGACCGGAATCGAACCCAGGACCCTTCAGTCCACAGATGGACGCTCTATCCACTGAGCCAAACCGGTTTGGGCAGAACCTCCCATGTTAGTTCAGAGAGACCCACAACCTTCCATTACTGGATGGAGTGTAATTTGTTCAGCACGCGCCCTGACAGGTGAACATTGGGGAATTTTCTGATAACCAGTCTCCTGCCGAGGGATATTTGGATTTTTTTCATCTTTTGCTATAACTCTGTTGTGATCAGCCTCTTTCTACACATGGGCTTGTGGGCCTGCCTATTGCTCCCTGGAGGTATAACTGCAAACACATTCTAGAAGATGAGGGGAAAGGGAGATGGGTAACCCACAGAAGTGGCCCCCACGTGGTGGGGAGGCCTGAGGACTCTGTGCTCTCCAGGTGTCAGGATGCTGGGCTGGGTCCAGAGGGTGCTGCCTCAGCCCCCAGGGACCCCTCAGAAGACCAGGATGGAGGAGGAGGAGGAGGGGGCAGAACCAGAGCCAGAGCCAGAGCCAGAGCCAGAGCCAGAGCCAGAGCCAGAAGAGCCAGAGCCAGAGCCAGAGCCAGAGCCAGAGCCAGAGCCGGAGCCGGACCTGGAGGCGGAGCTGGAACCAGCGCCGGAGCCTGACCCAGCCCCTCAGGAGGCCACGCTGGTAAGAAGGACTGGCGAGGGAGGACCTGATCCAGAGTAAGGAGTTCAGGCTTTGCGGGTCACGCCATCTCTCTTCATTACTTAACTCTGCCACGGACCTGTGAAAACAGCCATAGGCCATAGGGAAACGAATGAGCATGGCTGCGTTCCAATAAAACTTTATTTACAAAATGCAAAGCAGGCTGGATTTGGCCCTCGGGCGTTGTTTGCCAGCCTCTAGACCAGCCGTGGGCAAACTACGGCCCGCGGGCCGGATCCGGCCCGTTCGGCTGTTCTAAACTATTGACATAATAATAATAATAAAAAAAGACCGTACCCTTTTATGTAATGATGTTTACTTTGAATTTGTATTAGTTCACACAAACACTCCATCCATGCTTTTGTTCCGGCCCTCTCCGGTCCAGTTTAAGAACCCACGGTGGCCCTCGAGTCAAAAAGTTTGCCCACCCCTGCTCTAGACTCTGCAGCGGTTCTCAGCCTTTCTAATGTCATGACCCACGGGTGGAGAACCACTAGCAGGGTCGCCTAAGACCATGGGAACGCACAGATATTTACATTACGATTCATAACAGTAGCAACATCACAGTCATGAAGTAGCAACGAAGATAATGTTATGGTTGGGGGTCACCACACCATGAGGAGCTGTATGAAAGGGTCGCGGCATTAGAAAGGTCTAGAATCTGGAATAGAGCTGCGGAAGCAGCCAGTGCCACGGGCTGTGGGTTAGCAGTCCGCCCCGAGAATGGGTGTCCTGGCCACCGAGGGTGCCGAGCAGAGCCCTCGGTAGATCAGTGGGTGTTTGTTCGGTGGTAAGTCGGCCTCAGCGAAGAGAGCCCTGTGTTGGGTGATGGACATGACGGTGCAAACCGCCTGCTGGCTGTGGGCCAGTCGCAGCGTGCAGACCGACGCTGGTTCGTGGGCCGCACTCGGGGCAGCACTGCTCTCTGGAACTTTCCTTCGGGCCCTTCACAGCTTGGCGGGCTGCATCTCACTCATTCAGGGACCTGGTGAGAGCTCGTTTGGAAGCTCAACCAAACAGGCTCGATCCAGCTCCCCCCGGACGCCAGGCCCCGTGTGCGGTGCCGGGAGCTGGATGATGAATTCGGCATTGCCCAGCGGGGGGGGGGGGGGGGGAGGGGGAGTCAGGGGGGGGGCGGCCAGCAGACAAGTGCCTGTCCAGGTCATTCTGCAAGGAGACGGAGGTGAGGAGGCCAGCCCTGGCCTCAGCTCCGCCCCCCGGGAGGCCGGATAAGTGTGTCAGGCTGAGGACGGCGGGCGCTCAGAATAGGGCGACTAGAATCTGGGTGGTGAGTGCTTCCTAGACACAGCGGGCCGGGCTGAGTTGTAGTAATTGCTTCCTCCACACGGGTCTGCATGTGTATCTGCATGTGTTTCGGGCCAGGTAACACACATGCGTACGCACACGTTTGTGTCTCCACGTGTGTGCGTGCGTGCTCGCGTTATGTCTGTGCCTCATGCATGTACGTGCGTGTGAGAGCGAGTGTGCCTGCGCCTGCGTTTGTTGTGCACACACGTAAGTGCACGGAGCGGCGGGAGGTGCTGCTGCAGAGGCCGATGAGGGGCGGGGTCAGGGGGCAGGGGCGGCTCCCCCGGGCTGCTGGAGGGGGTGGAAGGCTTGGCCCATGAGAGAGAGAGAGAGAGAGCCTGACTGGGGCCGGGGTGGGGGGGGAAGAGGAGGAGAGGGTCTTCTCTATCTCACCTCCCTCTTCCCCTCCAAGGCTACACAGCTCTCTGTAACATTGCCCTCTTCCCGGGCCACCGACATGGGCAGCTCCCTGGGTAGTGTGATGGGCCGGGGGACCACTGGGGGTGTGTGTGTGAGGCCCCCCGCCCTGGATGAGGGGCCCGTGGGGCCGGGAGGAAGGGCGAGTGTCCCAGCGGCAAGGGGAGGCCGCCAGGGTTTACAGAGACGATTATGAGAACAGAGCTGTTTGGTCCCGTGGGAGACGGGAGGGTCCCTTACGGGTGGGTCAGGGCCCCCCGTGCCGGAACCAGACCGGCCCCTCGGGGGCTCACATGGTCCTCTCTGAACCCCCAGCCGCCCGAGGAGGAGCCGCCGGAGGGGGAGGAAGGAGCTGTGGCTGCCCCGGGCCCTCAGGGTGAGTGCGGCGGCCCAGGCGGGCAGGCCCCGGTGGGGCGGGCCGTGCTCTCCCCTCAGGGGGAGAGGAGCCTCGAGGCTGGCATGCCCGCTTCCGCGAGGCTCAGGGAGGCGAGGGGTGGGCTCCTGGGCGCTTCGAGGCTGGGCTGAGCTGGAATCCCAGCCCCCTGACCTCCTGGGGGCTCTCCCCTCTCCCCTGCCTCTGACTGACCTCCCAAACCGGGGAGAAATGGGCTCTCCAAGGCTCCCGATCTTGTCCGGCCAGTGTGGCTCAGTGGCTGAGCATCGACCTACGCACCAGGAGGTCACGGTTTGGTTCCCGGCCAGGGCACAGGCCCCGGTTTGTGGGATCGATCCCCAGGGTGGGGCATTCTGGAGGCAGCTTATGATGATTCTCCCTCATTATTGATGTTTCTATCTCTCTCTCTCCCTCTCCTTTCCTCTCTGAAGCCAATTAAAGTATATTAAAAAAAATGTATATGAAGTGTGGGGCCCTCTTTTTCCAGAGACCCAGGAAGCCATCCCTACTCCGCCCTCCTCCCTGCCGGCCCTGGTGGCTGTGGACCCCGGAGTGAACAGGTACCGTTCCCCGCCCCCCTCCTGAGGGCCGGGCCCCCACCCCGGCCAGGGAGCCACTGGGGGTGGGGCCCCACCCACACCCACACCCACACCCATACCCACACTGCTCTCCGATCCACGCTCACTCCCAGGCCAAAGGCGGGCCATTTGGGGAAGAAAGCCTCAGGCGTGGGTGGTGGTCTGCAGCCACATGGGCCACTCGGCCCAGAGGAGTGAGGGCGGGGCTCTTGGGGCCGGGGGACGTGGCCGGCGTGGCCGGCGTGGCCAGAACGTCCGGCTCCTCCACGAAATCCCTGCTCGGCTCGCACGTTAGCCGGGGGCAGTGAGCCCGGGACCCTCATATCTACTGTGACCAGCCTCGGCCATAAGGAAACGACCCTCTCCCCCCGACCCCCCACCCTGAAACCCTCCACCCTCTGGAGGCAGGATGGGCCGGGGGAGGCGGGATGATGGCGGGAGCTGGCTGCTCACAAAGACCTGGTGCCCCCACTTCCCGGGGAGGGGCCCCGAGGCTCAGGGGGAGATGGGGTGGGTGCTGAAGGCTCCTGGGGGTGCGGGGAGAGAGAGGTTGTGATTCCAGCCAGGTGCTTTAGGTGGAGCAGCCCGGGATCTCTGTTTAGTTGTGCAGCCCCTTGGGCCAGGCAGGGGCTGGGGCGGCTGAGGGGGGCTGGGGCGGCTGAGGGGGGCTGGGGAGGCTGAGGGGGGCCGTGTGCCTCTGTCCCCGCAGTCCCAGCGCCTGGGTGCCCACCTGGCTGAGGAAGGGCGCGGCGAAGGTCATCCCCCAGCCCGTCCACGGCTTCGAGGGCCCTGGTCAGGTACCGCCGGGCCCGGGAGGGGGTCCCGGGGGGCTGGCGCGCCCGGGCTCTGCCCACAGCTGTCTGTCTGTCTGTCTGTCTGTCCGTCCCCACAGGCGGGGGCTCGCATCCTTGGGCACTGCAGCCCTGGGGCTTCAGGTAAGGAGGGAGGATGGCTTTTCGGAGCTGGGGCTGAGGGTGCACTGGCGCGGGCCTCGCCCCCGGGGAGGGTCCACGGGCCGAACTTCACGGGACTGGCCCTGGGTTCAGGCCTGGGTTTGAGTCGGGGTGACCGGGGGGTGCTGGGCCGGCCCCTTGCCGCTGACCGCCACGCTTTCTTCTGCAGATGGACCCAACGCGGCCTCCAGGGCAAAGGACACCGGGTGAGCGCCTGCCCGTGAGCCTCATTGTGGTGTGAGTGTGTGTGTGTGTGTCTCGGGCGGGGGGGGGGGGGGAGGGAGGGGACAGTGTGCATGAGCCCAGGGTCTTGTGTCTAAGAGCAGCGTCCACCACCACCTCAGTGTGTGACCTTGGACACGCCACAGGTCTCTTCTGGGTCTCGCCTTTCTCATCCACAAAATGGGGCTCTGGGTCCTGTGTCGCCCGTGGCTTGTTGGGGGCCCCCTCTGAGGACGGGAGGAGGTGTGGGTGAGCTCCTCACAGGGGGGCTTCTTGTAGGCGAAGCCGTGTGGGGCCCAGAGGCAGAGCCTGGGCCACTGGGGAGACCGGGGGGACCCAGGTTGGCCTCATAGTTGTCAGCAGAGTTGAACTTGTCAGAGGCGACCGAGGCGGGTGGCTGCCTTGTCACCAAGGGGGGCAGGCTGGGCGAGGAGCCCGTTCCTCCTCCAGGGAGGTGCCTGCTCAGTTCCGGTCCCCAGCCCTGCAGGAGTGAGGGCCTGAGGTTTGGGGGTCAGATTCCCCAGTTTTTTCAAGAGAAGCTAGAAAATACAAGTACCATGGGATTTCACTTAGCTGTGGAATCGGAATAACAGTATAAGTGAGTCATAGATACAGAGAACAGACTGATGGTGGCCAGGGGCGGGGGCGGGGCCGGGGGTGGGGGGAGGAGGGCTGGGGGACTGGGTGGAAGGGGTGGGGTTGGGAGGTGCAGTTTGGAAGCTGCAGAGAGTCGTGGCCGTGCACGGCCCAGCCCAGGGACTATGGTCCGCGGTGTAGCAATAACCGTGAGTGGCGGCAGGTGGAACTGGAGGGGGGGCGGGAGCACTTAGTGAAGTATGTTATGCTGTGCACCCGAAATGAATACAAAATAATACCGGGTGTGAACTGTACTTGGAAAAAGGAAAGATGCTGGAAATGTAGGCTTTAATGTCAAACTGCCAAGTAATTGAGAAGTTGTCAGAACAACGTGGGCTCCCCAATAAGCATGGAGCCCCCAGTTTGCAATCTCTACGGGATATCCAGTCAAGCGTTCATCTCCATTTACCCGTCCATTCAACCCTCACTCACTTTTTTTTAAAAAAATATATTTTTATTGATTTCTTTTTTACAGAGAGGAAGGGAGAGGGACAGAGAGTTAGAAACATCGATGAGAGAGAAGCATCGATCAGCTGCCTCCTGCACACCCCCTACTGGGGATGTGCCCGCAACCAAGGTACATGCCCTTGACCGGAATCGAACCTGGGACCCTTCAGTCCGCAGGCCGGCGCTCTATGCACTGAGCCAAACTGGTCAGGCCCTCATTCATTTTTTTAAAAAAGTATAAGGACACATAGGCAATACCTTAATCAATAAAGAAATTAAAAAACATATATACATATACATATTGATTTCAGAGAGGAAGAGAGAGGGAGAGAGAGAGAGAGAGAGAGAGAGAGAGAGAGAGAGAGAGAGAGAAACATCAATGATGGGAGAGAATCACTGATCTATCGGCTGTCGCCTGCATAACCCCCACTGGGGACTGAGCCGGCAACCTGGGCATGTGCCCTCACCGGGAATCACACCGTGACCTCCTGGTCCCTGGGTTGATGCTCAGCCACTGAGCCATACGGGCCAGGCCTGAGGCCCTTTGAGAATATTCAGAACCGACCCCCACTGGGCAGAATGGGAGCCGAGGGCTGGGCGGGCTGGACGAGGCGGTCAGCGCGGCGTGGCCGGCCACTCCTCGGGCCACGTGGCTGACCACGGGCCCCCGCAGGCCTGTGCGCTGGCTGCTCTGGTGGTTGGAGCAGAGCCTGGAGAGGGTGCTGCCTCGGCCCCCGGGAGCCTCCGAGGTGAGTGCGGGGACAGGGGCGGCAGGGAGCCGGCCACCTGGGGGGGCCTCTGGGGTCTTAGGCAGTCCGTCCCCCCCTTCCCTGGAGGGTCCCTGATGGGAGGGGTGCCTGGAGGAGGGCCTGGATTGAGGGGAAGGTTGGGTGGGCGCACAGCTGGCCGGGGCGGGGGTGGGGAAGGGGGGTTAGCCCTGCTCCATGACCCCCTCCCTGCTTATGGTCCAGGGCTGCAGAGACGAGCCTGCAGACGCTGCCTTGGGCCCAGGTACAGGCAAGCGACCTGGGAAGGGGCGGTCTGAGGGGGTCACGGGCTGGGCTGGGCTAGCACTGGGGCCTGGGGGTCCCGGCGAGGGAGGGGTTCAGGGCTTGCTGGTCTCTTGTGGGGGGCACTGACTGGAACCCCCTCCCCAGTCCAGGCTGGGAAGCCGGTGGCCTGGGACAGCCTCGTGAGGCCCTGGACGAGTCTTTCTGCCGCCTGGGCCTCCGTCCGTGTCTGCCTGTCAATGGGGGTGGTGGGGTGATCCCCAGGGGCTCCCCATTCGGTCATGGTTCCCCCTCAGGTCCGGTCCCCTGGGCCCTTAAGGGGTCCCCCGGAACCCGGCCTGAGTCTCCTCTCCCTGCTGCTTAGAGCCCTCAGGGTGCCCCTTGGAGATGGAGCCCGTGCTGCAGCCCCCAGAGAGTGCCCCCCTGCCTGCTCCTGGCCCCCTGGAGCCCGGGGAGGACCCTGAGGAAGAGGCCGGGAAGGACCCCGAGGAGGACCCTGCGGAGGAGGCCGAGGAGGAGCCCGCTCCAGAGCCCCAGCCCAGCTTCCAGGCTTCCTCCCTACCACCCCCCGGGGACACTGCCAGGTGAGCCCCCCTAAATGCCACACCTCCCGTGGGGAGCAGCCCAACACCCAACCTTCACCAAGCTCTTTTAGAAGTTGTACAAGTGACACATGCCCCTGGGAGGAAGCTCAAACGGGATTCCAGGGCCCCTGCCCCCTCAGCAGCTTCTCAGCCTTCCCGGCATTGTCTAGGCACAGACAAGATTGTGTGTGTTTCACTTTTAAACACACCCTCCCCGCAGCAGCAAACTCTGAGTCCTGTTCTGCACCTTGCTTTCTTCACCCCAAAAATGGCTTTAGACGCCCAGGCCGGCTTCATGCTTTTGCGCGGCTGCTTGGTTCTCCCCTGGGTGGGTGTATCGGCTTCTATTTAACCACTAGAGGCCCGATGCAGGAAGATTCGTGCAAGAACAGGCCTGCCTTCCCCTGGCTGCCGGCACCGCCTTCGCTCCGGCCTGGAGCCGCCTTCTGCCTCTTGCCTTGCCACGTCAATTTGCATATTCCCTTCTTATTGGCTGTGGGTGCTGGCACCTTTGTCATGGAGTTATGGTCAATTTGCATATTATCTCCTTATTGGCTGTGGGTGCTGGCATCTTTGTCTTGGAGCGAATGGTCAATTTGCATATTCCATCTTTATTAGATAGGGTGCCGTAACCGACGCTCTACCACTGAGCCAAACCGGTTTCGGCCACAGTTAGGTGTGTTTCTACTTTTTTACTGCAGGCAATATCCTTGTTAAAGCATCATTTCTCCACATGCGAGCAAATGTGTAGGATAAATCTGTGGGAGATGAAGTTGTAGGGCCAAAGGATACAGGCATTTAAAACCGGGCTAGGGCCTGGCCTGGCATGGCTCAATGGTTGATCTATGAACCAGGAAGTCACAGTTCCATTCTTAGTCAGGGCACATGCCTAGGGTTGTGGGCTTGATTCCCAGTGTGGGGACATGCCAGAGACAGCCAATCAATGACTCTCTCTCATCATTGATGTTTCTGTCTCCCCCCTCTCCCTTCCTCTCTGAAATCAAGACAAATATACACACAAAAATGAAATAAAATCGGTCTGGGCACTGACCAGCTCCCACCCTGGCAGTGGGCCGGGGTGGAGGTGGGGGAGCCGGGGCTACCTGCTGGCGCCTGAGCAGGAGCCGGAGACGTGCCCACGGAGGCGGGGGAGGGGCACCGTGGCCTTTGGGGCTGGAGGCCTGGGCTCCGGTCTGCCGTGGGCGTCATCACTTCCCCCCTCGCCATGGCCACTCTCTCTCACCCTCAGGCTGGTGGCGTGGCTCCTGCACAGGCTGGAGATGGCCCTGCCGCAGCCCGTGCCCCGGGGCAAGGCTGGGGAGCAGGTGGGTGCTGGGCCAGGGGAGGGAGGGCCCGGAGGGGGGGGGGAGGCGGAGTGGGGTGGTTGGTCTGTGTCTCGGGGGGGGGGGGGCCATCAATCAGGACGGAAGGCTTCCCGGTGGAGGCGGCCTGCGGCGAGCTGAGCCCCGCGGAGGAGTAGGAAGCGGGTGGGTGGTGGCGGATGTGGGCCATCGGAAAGGCCCTCGGGCGGAGGACCAGCACGTGCAGAGGCCGGAGGTCAGAGGCGAGGCCTGGCAGGCTCTGGGGAGAAGGGGCCTGCAGGAAGCCGAGGCTCCGCGTGCCTCCTGAGGGCCTAGGACCCAGCGTGGGCGGGTTTGGGGAGCAGGGCCCGGGCCCCTCTCCCCCTCCAAAGAACCGGGCCCCTGGCCCTTCTCTCTTGGGGACGACCGGATGCCTTCGTAGGAGGCCCTGGAACTGGGGGTGGGCGGCCTGGGTCCCGGCCTGCTGCGGTAGGGGGTGGAGAGCGCCTGGAGCAGAGCCGGCCCCGGAGGCAGGAGAGGAGAGGCAGGGAAGCGTGGGGCCGAGCCAGGGGATCTTTTGTGTGTCCTGGTCGGGAGTGGGGAGAGGATAGGGGGGAGGAAGGAGGGTGGGGGAGGGAGTATCCTGGTGGGAGAAGGAAGGTCTCTTGACCCTGCAGGTGGGAGTGGGGAAGCCGGTGGGGAGGCCACGTGGTTTTTTTCCCCTTTCTCCGTGTGCAGGAGCCTGACTCCCCAGGGACGTGTGACGTGCAGACCAGTAAGTGCCAGGTTGGTGGGTGCCGTGTGCCTCTCTGGGAGGGTTGCTTGGCCTGGGTGTGCGTGGGCTGCGGTGTGTCCGCTGCCCGGCCTGCACTGGCTCGGGGCACAGTCAGGGTCTCCTGAGGGAGCCTGTGCTCCGAGGCCCCGCCTCAGTCCGCCCGGCCAGGGAGCCGGAGCCCGGCCCAGAGCAGATGGTGGCTGCAGGCCGTGCTGGAGGCGGGGAGGTGGGGGAGGGGCGGACTTGAGCCTCCATGCAGAGGAGCCGGTCCCGCTGGGACCCCCAGCGAGAGCTCCCCACTGCCCCCGGCAGCTGGGCCGGGGTTTTAGCTGAGCAGAGTCCCTGGTCGAGGGGTGAGGGGAGGCGGACAGGGACCTGGACCCCGCAGACTTCAGCTGCCTTGAGCTGGGAGGGTATCCCCTCGCCTGTGACCTGGTTGGGCAGGTGAGTGTGTCGCCTTTTGTCTCAGACCTGCATCGGGACTGGGGGAGAGGCTGAGGCAGGAGGGGTGGGCCAGGGTCCAAAATCTGCTTGTATTTCATTTTGTGGCCTTGGGAAAGGCCTGTGGAGGATAGGACATTCATCTGTCCATCCATCCATCCATCCATCCATCTCTCCATCCACCATTCACCTACCCATCCATCCATTCATCTATCCACACACCTATCCATCCATCCACCCATCCATCCATTCATCCACCCACCCACCCATCCATCCACCCACCCATCCATCTATTCATCCACCCATCCATCCATCCACCCATCCATCCATTCATCCATCCACCCATCCATCCATCCATCTATCCATCCATCCATCCATCCATCCATCCATCCACCCATCCATCCATCCATCCACCCATCCATCCATCCATCCATCCATCCACCCATCCATCCACCCATCCATCCACCCATCCATCCATCCATCCATCCACCCATCCATCCATCCATCCATCCATCCATCCATCCACCCATCCATCCATCCATCCATCCATCCATCCATATATCCATCCATCCATCCATCCATCCATCCATCCATCCACCCATCCATCCATCCATCCACCCACCCATCCATCCATCCATCCATCCATCCACCCATCCATCCATCCATCCATCCATATATCCATCCATCCATCCATCCATCCATCCATCCATCCACCCACCCATCCATCCATCCATATATCCATCCATCCATCCATCCATTCATCCATCCATCCATATATCCATCCATCCATCCATCCATCCAGTCATCCATCCATCCATATATCCATCCATCCATCCATCCATCCACCCATCCATCCATCCATATATCCATCCATCCATCCATTCATCCATCCACCCATCCATCCATCCATCATCCAACCAACCAACCAACCAACCAACCAATTAATCATCCATCCATCCACCCACCCACCCACCCACCCACCCATCTATCTGTTCATCTATCCATCCATCCATCCATCCATTCATTCCTCTGCTCATTCATTCGCTCACACATGTAAAGGAGGACCTGCCTTGTGCCAGGCCTGTGATGAATGCTGAGGTGGCAAAGCGGCGATCTGGCCCTGAGGGCGGTGGTCCTCTCCACCTGGATCCGGGCCCTGGGACTGTGGGTCTCTGGGCCTCCCAGGGCTGCTCTCCCCATGTCTGTGAGGCTGCGTCCAACCCCAGTCCCGCTAGGCCGGGGGTGGTCTATCTGAGACCTTCGAGGCAGGGGACGGCCGCTGTGGCCTGGGGCACAGGCAGGCCGGCTGACCGTGGCGCTGGGGTCTGACAGAGCGGCTGTAGGCGCGATGGGGTCTGTGTAATTGTGCTGACATTGGGGGGGGGGCCTCAGAGCAGGACTCACCCGTCTCGTGGAGCTCATGGAAGCCCTGGGGGACACGGGGCAGGTGGTGTGTGCCCACGGTCACCGGGCAAGTTCTCGTGGACTCACGGAGACTGGAGTCCACCCTCTCAGTCAGGCTGAGGTTAACGCTCGGAACAGGTGCCCTGGGACAGAGACCCCTCCCTTGGGGGGCTGAGAGCTTTGAGGGTGGGGCCCCTGGCTCCTCTTTTCCCCCCTAAATATGTTTTTAGTGATGGACAGAGGAAGGACGAGGGAGAGAGAGATAGAAACAGAAACATCAATGACAAGAGAGAAACATCATTGACCAGCTGCCTCCTGCACGCCCCACACTGGGATCGAGCCTGCAACCCGGGCATGTCCCCTGACCGGGAATCAAACCGTGACCTCCTGGTTCATAGGCTGATGCTCAACCACGGAGCCACGCCGGCCGGGCCCCCTGGCCCCTCTTGACCATCTCTCGGCTCCTCTGGAGGGAGGAGGATTCTCAGCCAGCCACACACGGGGCCTCCCTGGGCGCCGGAGCGTGGGAGTCAGGGGTCGGCGGAAGGCCTGGGGGCGCCACGGGGCGACTCAGCACCCCTCCCAGGAGCCCGGGGTTGGTTCCCGGGGGCTGCAGCCTGGGCGCCTCCCAACAGCAGAGCTGTCCCCTCCCCCAGCTCACGAGGCCAGAAGTCCGAGGTCAAAGTGCTGGCAGGGTCGGCTCCTCCCGGGGCTCCGAGGGGCACACCGCCCGTGCGTCTCTCCCGGCTTCTGGTGGCTGCGGGCACTCCTCCGCGCCCGGGGCTTGCCGCTGCCCCCCCACCCCTGCCCCTTCCTCTGTTTGCGCACCCTCTGTTTTCTCTTGTGAGGGTGCTGGGCAGTGGATTGGGGGCCCACCCTAACCCAGGAGGATCTCATCTTGAGATCCTGTTCTGGGGACCTTGGGGGGCTGGGGATGTGTCCCCCCTCCTCCCCAGTCTGCCCCCCAGCCCCCCCAGCCTTCACCCACCCAGGCACTCACTCATCCAGCCCCTCCGCCTGGCCACCTGGCCACCCACCCTCTGTCTTCTCCTTTGTTTCAGGGGTGGCAGCGGCGGGAGGCCTCTGAGACGGGGGAGAAGGGAGCCTGGGGGAGCACAGATGGACACACGGACGGACGGACGGATGGAAGGAAGGAAAGAAGGGTGCCCCGAAGAGAAGACCTACAGGGGCGGGGAATGAGTGGCCAGTGACCCCTCCCCCCCAATCCTCCTTGAACAGCGACCCCTGCAGGACGAGGGGGGATCAGAGTCCCTTCCCTGCCCCTGTCCCAGAGCTGCCGGCCCCTGCCCACCAGAGCAGGGGGAGGTCAGGGGGGCCAGCAGGACTCCCCCCGAAAGGCTGGGGAAGGCCACAAAGGACAGTCTCAGCACAGAGCCTGCCACGGCGTTGGTGTCCCCATGGGACACAGGGTTTCCCAGGAGACAAAGGGCGGGGACCGCCGTGGACAGCAGCAGGTGCTTTCATTGACATTAAGGAGCGTAAACAGCCAAGCTGGCGCGGCTCCGGGGCTGAGCGTCGACCTATGGACCAGGAGGTTACGGTTCGATTCCCGGCCAGGGCACAGGCCCGGGTTGGGGGCTCGATCCCCAGCAGGGGGCGTGCAGGAGGCAGCTGATCCATGATTCTCTATCTCATCATTGATGTTTCTTCTCTTTCGTTCTCTCTCTCTCTCTCTCCCTTCCTCTCTGAAATCAATAAAAAAAAACATACGTACGTCACCACTAGTCATGCATGCTTGGCGAGAGGGCTTTTTGGAAACCCCCAATGCCCTGGCGAACCTCCCCCTTTCTTCCTCCCTCCTGCCTGGGGGTGGGCCTGGGTTCCCGATGAGTCTCCCCGGCACCCACTTCCGCCAAGTTCGCGGCCCCACAGAGTGTTTTCGTGGTCAGGGGCCGGGGCACGTGGGGAAATGCTGAAAACCGCAGATTCTCTCCGAAGGTGGGACCGCCTCCAGGAGAACGCCGGCCCCCGGGGGGGCAGTGGTGGGCAAACCCATTCGCCCGCAGAGCCAAATACCCGCGGCACAACGATCGACATTTCTTGTGAGAGCCACATTTTTTTAAACGTAAACTTCTTCTGACGCCACTTCTTCAACGTAGACCCGCCCAGGCCGTGGCATTTTGTGGAAGAGCCACCCTCCAGGGGCCAAAGAGCCGCATGTGGCTTGAGAGCCGCAGTTTGCCGACTGACCGACCACACGTGGCCTTGTGGGGCGGAGCCTCTAGGTCCTGGAGGGGGAAAAAGATGCCCGAGGCAGGTGCTGAGCTTACAGGCGTGTCGTGGGCCGTCACCAGGGGGCGGCATTGAGAAAGCAGGCGGTGGGCAAGCTCTCTCTGCATCCAGGGGCCACTCAGGCCTCTGGCCTCCGTCTGTTGGCAGCACCTGCAGCGCTCACTGTGGTGAGAAGCATTGTTGCTGCTTCTGCACAGACGCCAAGAAGGAGAGACAGCCAAATCCGGTGTGGCTCAGAGGACAGTGCATCAGCCTGCCGACTGAAAGGTCCCTGGTTCGATTCCAGTCAAGGGCATGTACCTGGGTTGCAGGCACATCACCAGTAGGAGGTGTGCAAGAGGCAGCGGATCAATGATTCTCTCTCATCGATGTTTCTAACTCTCTATCCCTCTCCTTTCCTCTCTATAAGAAATCAATAATATATATACCGTATTTGCCGGCGTATAAGACAACTTTTTGGCCCTGAAAAATATGCCTCCAAGTGAGGGGTAGTCTTATACGGCGAGTATATAACAAACTCTGTATTTTTAGTGGAAATGTTAGGGTGTCGTCTTATACGCCCAGTCATCTTATACGCCAGCAAATACGTATTTTTCAGGGCCAAAAAAGGAGAGACAGAAACTAGCTCTGATGGAGGCTCTGTCTCGAGGAAATGGAAAGGCAGGAGACAGGGTGACTGATGGCAGGCCGCAGCCCATCCCTTCGCGCGATCCCGTTGCTCACGGTCCCGCTGACCGTGGTGCCGGGTCCGCTGCTGGGCTGAGGCCCCGGCTCCCTGGGTGGCCCCTGGGACTGAGCCCCAAGCCCACTGTCCCCCACACCCTGTGTCCCTGCAGTCTGCGTCCTCCCTGGAGGGCCAGAGGAGCCGGAGGATCTCATCCTAGAAGAGGTCGACCCTCACTGGGCGGAGGACCTGCCCCCGGACGGCAGCGCCGAGGCCGTGGCGTCCGCTGACGTGGTGGAGGAGGAGGAGGAGGAGGAGGAGGAGGAGGAGGACGAGGAGGAGGCCGGGGCAGGGACGTCCAGGTGGGAGCCGGAGGGTGGGGGGTGGGGCCCTGAGCGGTGACTGGGAAGATACCAGGCACTTAGGACAGAGCCTGAAGGACTTACAAATGTGCGGAGAGTGGACCCCGCCTGCCTCTCCCTCCCTCCTCCCCCCAGACACCCACCCTGTCCCGGTCCTTCTGTGCCATTCCAGGGACCGCCCGAGCCCACGCAAGCGTGGACTCCTCCTTTCTTTATTTTTATTTTTATTGTTTTTATTTTTATTCACAAAGCATACCTACCTCGAGGCACTTTGCCATATTCATCTAGCAATCGATCTCGAGGTCTTTCCACCTTCAGTACGTAGAGATTTGCTCACACTTTAAAAAAATAAAATACATGCATCCTATGCCATCATACGGATGCGCCAGAATTGATTTAACCTGTCTGCTATTGGTGGACGTTCAGGTTGGTTCCAAAAATGTGTTATTGGCAGGAATTCTGCAACAAACGCTCTTGTGCATGCCTGCGAGTGCTTGGGGTCTCAGGTCCTCAGCCCCACGCCCCGCATTGCACAGCGGGAGCGGGGGGGGGGGGGGGGAGAGGGGAAACTGAGGCCCAGAGAGGATCAGGGGCTGAGACAGGAGCCTCGTGCCATGAAGAGGCCTTGCAGTTAGCGAGCGCCCGGGGCTCCTCGGGTGGGGGTTCCCAGGTGGATTCTTGGTTGAGGGGTTCAGGTCTGATCTTGAGGGGTCCCGGGACATCTTACTGAAAGTTGGGGCAGGAGGTGGCCTCGGGGCTCACCTCTTGCCTCTGATCTCATTTCAGGGAGCTTCCCTGGATTCAAGAAGACAGAGAAGATGAGGAGGATGGGGAGGAGGAAGAAGAGGAGGAGGAGGAGGAGGAGTCTGAGTAAGGCACTACCCCTTGGCTTAGGAGCGGCCCAGGGCGGTGGGGCTGGAGGTGATAATTCTCCGGAGGCAGCTGGCCGTATTGCAAAGGCCTTGAACCGGATGTCCTGGGAGCCGTGGGGAGCCGGGGAAGGTCGGTGAGCAGGGGAGTGGCTTGATCTGGCAGCGGCGTCGTGGAGAGATGGAGGCAGGGTGGACCCTGTTGGAATGGGTCCCTTTGCTCCATTCACCTCCTGCCGCTCTGCCCTCCTTGGTGCCCCCTGGCCCACACCCTTCCTCCCTGACTGCCCCCCTGGCCATAGCCTGGGGCAGGGTAGCCCCATGGGTGTCGGGGGCACAGGCTCTGCTGCTCCGAGGGGCAAGGGCATCCCTGCACAGAGCTTCTCCCCACACCCGTCAGGCGGGCGAGAACCGCAGCGCCCTGCGGGGTGGCCGAGGGCCCAGCTGTGAGAGTGCGGGCGGCAGGATGTGCGAACCCCCACCGAGGGCCGGTGTTAGCCCCTGCCAGGAAAGCGTTACACCCCGAGGCCAGCGGAGGAGCCTGCTCGGTGTCCTCTGCCTTTAGCCTGCCCTCGCCCCAGGCCGCACACCATCTTCTCATCATCCTCAGCCAGAGGGCCACAACAGCTGCTTGCTTCCCTCCGATCATGGGGAGCTCACCACCTCGCAGAGGCTGTGCATTCCATAGGAAGTTATTTCTCCCACCAAGCCAAGCGTGCTTCCTTTTTGTTTTTAAAAATATATATTTTATTGATATTTTACAGAGAGGAAAGGAGAGAGATAGAGAGCTAGAAACGTCGATGAGAGAGAATCATCGACCAGCCGCCTCTTGCACACCCCCTACCGGGGACGTGCCCGCAACCAAGGCATATGCCCTTGACCGGAATCGAACCTGGGACCTTTCAGTCCGCAGGCCGGCGCTCTACCCACTGAGCCACACCGGTTTCGGCCCAAGCGTGCTTCCTTATGGCTTCTGCCACCTGGTCCCAATTCTGCCCTCTGGCCCCCGGGCCAGGCTGCTGTCAGGGCTGGGTGACAGCTCTTGCCCTGGGCGAGGACCTTTGAGACTACCTGCTCCCTTGGTGCAGCCTTTCTTGCCTTCTGCCCTCCATCTGCCTCTGTGTGGAGCACACAGTGGGGAGTTTTCCCCCCATTAAACCTGGAAACCCCTTTCTGTGCCATGGTCCCAAGGGAAACAGCCCCTGAGGCCATGACCCAATGAGCTCACACACATGTTCAGGTGCTAACTGCACGCATCCTCACGCACACAGGTACGCACACCTGCCTGCACCGTCACACACACACCAGCACGCAGGCACAGACACACCAGGTCTGCAGACACACACAGGCACACCCAACACACTCACACATGTTCCCACGTGCGTGTGCTCACAGACACACACGCACACACTAGCAGATGCCCCCACGGCGCCCCGCACGCATGCTCAGGCACACAGCACATGCATACAGTTACCCACAAGCGCTGCAGCCCTATACACACGCCTCCACAAGTGTTTGGCCCAGAGTTTCAAACTCGGGGGAGAGTTTCGGGCCCGGGGCCTCGGGCAGGGATGGGGCTCCGTGGCGAGAGAGCACGTGGTCCCAGAGCCACCGTGGCCACGGGGGTCAGGCGTGGGCAGGCGGCCGGGCCGTCACTGGTGGGGGAAGGAGGCTCTCGGCCAGCTCCTCGGAGGCCCGGGTCTGACGGATGATGCTGGCCGACGGTCGCCTAGCGACCAGGTCTCTGCCGGCAACGGCTCGGCTCTTCCTAGCAACCGCAGCCTCTGGGTCCCCACCTGGCCTCCCTGGGGGGGGGGGGGGTGCTGCTGGCAGAGTTGCCCGCACAATTGGATTAGAGGCAGGAAGAACTGGTGGGTCACCGCCACCCCACCGGGTCTCACTGGCTCCGGAGCCAGCCCGGCGGGCGGGCGAGGGCTGGCAGGCTGGCCGGTCCTCCCCCTGTTCGCGCTGCCCCGGGCCCCGGGATGCCCGGCACGGCCCCCCGCTGAGCTCCGGCGCCATGGCTGTCCTGGTCAGCAGAGCCAGTGAGACCCAAGTAGGTGGCTGCTCCTCCCGAGGGCTCCCCCGATTCCTCCTTTCGGGGTTGGGGTGCCGTGAAGGGTCTGCAGAAGGTGGCCGTGAGGACCTTCATTGGGGGGCGCAGCCTGCTGGGCGACTTGGGGGAGGAGGGGGCCGGCAGACCCTGGCAAGTGGCCTTCCTTGGCTATCTCCCTGCACCTTTAACCCTCTCACTTAGAGAGCCAGCCAGGGTGGGGGGTGGGGGGTAGGGGAGAAGGGGGAGAGGCTCCTCTGAGATGCCCACCTTAGCCAGTCTCCCTGACCCTCCATTCAGAATCCCCTGGGACTTGGGAACCTTCCAGAAGTCCATAGCCCGCTGCTTCTGGGGCCCGCAGTCGGGGGTCTTGGCGGGCACGGAGCGCCCGGTGGGTCCCCAGGTCCCAGACAGCCCCCGGGGGTGCTGGCAGGGCTGCAGCAGGGCTGGCGGGGCGTCTCAGTAGCTGGCGATGTGTGTGCAGGGCGCTTCCCGATCCATGGGGGCGCCGCCGAGCCCGGGAGAAGGTTTCCTTCCCCAGGACCGAGGGTAACAGTGACCAGCACGGGTCCGAGAACGGCTGCCCTTGGGCTAGGGCTTGCTCTCCGCGCCGGACGCCGCACCACTGGGCCCGCTGTTAATCCCGGCTCCCGGGCGAGAGACCCGGGGCCCCGAGATGGCGGGGTCTGCCCGCAGGGACAAGGGCAGGGGCGGAGCGGCCCGTCCCAGCCAGGCTGGCTCCGGGCTCACCCTGAGGGCCCAGACTGAGCCGCCGGCCCATCGTTAGAGATGGAGACACACGGAGTCTTCTGTGACCTTTCCAGGAGATTTTCGGGGCCCTCTGAGCTCACCCACATAAGCCAGGCTGTGCAGGCCGAGCTAGTCCTACCCATGTGACAGGCGGGTAAACAGAGGCAGCCGGAGGGCGCCCCGTGACTCACCCACAGCCACATGCTGACTTCCCCTGCCTGGGCCCGTGTGCTCTGAGGCCCAAGGGGGGGGGCGCCGTTCCCCCAGTACGTTTAGGGGGTACTGTGCCGCTGTGGGGCTCCGAGCTCAGGCGCGGGAGCAGACGCAGGGCCTGTGTCTGGGAGTCTGTGTGGCGTGTGGCAGTTTGCTATGCGCTTCTGCTAGTGTGCACGTGTGTGCCTGTGAGCACACACGTGTGTACATGTGTGTCTGCGAGCACACCCTGGCTCTGGGATCACGTGCTCTCTCACCACAGAGCCCCCACCCCTCTGGGCCTCCCTTTCCTCAGCCTCCCCGCCCTGCCGGCAGCACCCAGGGTGCGGGGAGACAGGCCCCGGGGGGACGGGGTGGCCCGCTGCTTCTGGGGCCTGCAGTCGGGGGTCTTGGCGGGCACGGAGCACCCGGCGGCGGGCCAGAGGCAACCCCAACGGGGGGCCCCCAGGTCCCCAGGCAGCCCCCGGGGGTGCTGGCAGGGCCGCAGCAGGCCTGGCCGGGCGTCTCAGTGGCTGGGGAGGTGTGTGTGTGCAGGACGCTCCCCGATCCACGCGAGTGGGCATCTGCTGCGAACGCTGGGCAGTGCCCTCTCGTGTCACACCCAGAGGACAGCTCCAGAAGCGCCCGGCACGCTTCCCTTTGCACATGCTGTTCCCTCCCTCCCCAACACCTGTTCCTCGTGGCTCCTGCGTCGTCCCCGAGGGCCAGCTCACGGGCCGCCTCCTCGGGGGAGCCCTCCTTGCTAGGCCGAACCGTGGGGAGGGCCTCTCCGAGGGCATCTTGGGGCCCCGGCTCCCGGCCCAGAGCTGGCTGGCACTCGGCCCTGACCCCGGCCCTCTCCCCTCGGGGTCACAGGGTCCGGCTGGATAGCTGTCTGGGGGCCGAGGCCGGCGAGGGCCCGGGCGGAGTAGACGGGACGGTCGCCCAGAGCGCCCCCTGCCAGGTACGGCGCGGCCCCGGGTGCCCGGGTGTGGGCCGGCCCCGGTGGGGGGGCTGGGACCTGCACTCCCTCGTCTGTGGGGTGTTTCCAGCGTGTGGGATGCCCGTCAGGCCCAGGGAGCAGGGTGGGGGGACGGCAGCGCCCCGCTGGTCCCCGGGGTCCGACGGGGAGTGGGTGGGGAGCCACGGGACCCGCACGTCCGTCCTGGACCGGTCACCACCCCACGCGGGGCCTCAGCGGCCACCTCTGTGAGATGGGGCCGACCCCCGCCCCCTGCAGGCTGTGCACAGTAGTGCGCGGTGAACTGAGGTGCCCGTGGTGGCTGCTTTGTGCCTGTGTCCCCACAAGCACAGGCCAGGGGGGAGGGGGGAGGCCTGGGGCTCCTGTACGCACCACCCCTACGAGGGGGAGGCCACCTCCCCGGGTGCCCCAGGGGATGGGCTGGACAGGGCTGGGTGGGGGCGTGGCTTGCTGGTCGCAGCTTCTGTCCGCACGGTCTGTTTTGCAGGAGGAAGCCGCAGCCGCCATCTCAGGAGGTAGGTGGTGGGGTGGGTGGGGGCGGGGGAGGAGGTTGCAGAGAATGTGCAGGGCCACCCCACCTCCTCTCCCTCCGTCTCCACCATCCCTGTCCCCCTCCGCCATCCCTGCCCCCCTCCACCTGCCCCGTCCTCAGGCAAACCACCCTCCCAGCCAGCCGCCCCCCTCCCACCTCCCAGCTCTTTGGGCTGCCACCCGGCAGGGGTTTGACGCAAACATGTAACACATTACAGTGAAAATTGGGATCAGAGCTTGCTAAGGGCATGTCCTAGACCAGCCGTGGGCAAACTATGGCCCGCGGGCCGGATCCGGCCCCTTCGGCTGGTCTATCCGGCCCGCGGAGCTGAAAGAGCGGAGGGTTCTCTTGCTCTCCCCTCCGCTCCTTCACCAGCAGCCCAAGAGGAGAGTGCCAGCACGGTCAGGCTGCTTTTGTTCCGGCCCTCCGGTCCAGTGTAAGAACCCACGGTGGCCCTCGAGTCAAAAAGTTTGCCCACCCCTGCTCCTAGACTCCACACTCCTTCTGGGCTTTACAAAATTAAAAAAAAAAAAATTGATTTCAGCCGAAACCGGTTTGGCTCAGTGGTGGAGCGTCGGTCTGCGGACTGAAGGGTCCCGGGTTCGATTCCGGTCAAGGGCATGTACGTTGGTCGCGGGCACATCCCCGGTGGGGATTGTGCAAGAGGCAGCTGGTCGATGTTTCTCTCTCATCGACGTTTCTAGCTCTCTCTATCCCTCTCAATTCATCTCTGTGTAGAATCAATAAAATATATTTTTTAAAAATTGATTTCAGAGAGGAAGAGGGAGAGAGAGAGATAGTAACATCCACGATGAGAATCACTCATCGGCGGCCTCCCACACGCCCCACACTGGGGATCGGGCCAGCAGCCCGGGCCTGTGCCGTTGACCGGGAATCGAACCCTGACCTCCTGGTTCCTAGGTCGATGCTCAACTGCTGAGCCACGCCGGCCGGGCTGATCCTGGCGTTTTTGAGTCGGAGGTGGGAAATGCTGCCGGGGGGTTGGCTAACGGAGTGCGAGGAGTGAGGGCTGCAGGCTGTCTCTCGGAGCAGAGGGGAGAGCCGGCCGCAGCACGTGGTGGTGCGTTTGACAGCAAGTTCCGGGGACGAGGGCGGTGCTCCAGATGTTGGGAGCTGCCGCTGCGGGCGCAGCCGGGTGTCCGGGCTGGTCTGAGTTGGCGCTGGTGGGGAGACCCCACCTCCCCTGCCTCCCCCCCCCCAACTCTGTGCTCCCCATTGCAGTCCCCAGGGTACCCGCCTCTGCCTGAGACCCCCCTGGCCCCAGCACCATGGCTACCCCAGGCCGGGACCAGCCGCCTGGCCAGGTGGCCCCCAGGCCTGCCCCCCCAAACCCGGCGGAGCACCTCCCCAATGTGCCCAGCTACTGCCCCCCCGTCACCCGCATCCCCGTCCTCGTCTCCCGGAGGACGGCCTTGTCCAGCTCCAACTTCGCCAAGCAGACCAGGAGCTCCGTCCGCCGCCTAGGTAGCGTGGCCCCACCCGCCCCGCCCAGCCCAGCATGCTCGCACCCGCGCCCTGCGCTTCTGCATGGCTTGGGCCGTGGCCAGCCTGTGGGCCACGAGCTGGGCTCGTGGGAAACCACCCCCTTCCTCTGCTGATCACTGCCTTCCTTTTTTCCTTCCTTCCTTCCTTCCTTCTTTCCTTCCTTCCTTCCTTCCTTCCTTCCTCATGCTTTGTGGTGACGTGAGGGGCGTCGGTCTCCTTCCCCCTGTGCCTGACACCCCACGATTAGCAACTCATTCATTCCTCTGGGTCAAACGTGGCTTTCTCCGGATCAGTGGTCGGCACGCTGCGGCTCGCGCGTGGCTCTTGGGCCCCTTGAGTGCGGCTCTCTTCCCCAAAACACCACGGCCCGGGCGAGTCTCTGTTGAAGAAGTGGCGTTCGACGAGGGTTAGGTGCCAGGGCCAGCCTGGCAGGTTGAACCGGGCTGAGGTGGGGAGGTGGGGATTGAGAAAAGAGAGAGAGACAGGAAAGCGAGGTCGGGAGGACTACAGGCAGCCATTGACCGGCTGTAGCAAGTTTATGAACCGCGCGATGCCTTTTATACACAAAGCACTCGTTAGGAGGTCTGTCAAGAGGAGTGTGTTTCTTTGCTCCTCTTTATTTCTAAAGGAGAGAGGGGGAGAGCCGAAGGAAACATTCTTAGTACAATAAATCTCAGTAGATACCCACGGACTTCTTGGCGAGGCATGGTAGATGGCTCTCCTACCACAAAGCTTACTTTCGTTCTACTGATCATTGCCATCCAGACAAGTCAGGGAAAACTGTTTGGGTCGGGGGCCGGCCCTGTTACCCCCCTCAGATGCAAGGACCGTGTTCAGCTTACATCCTGTCACCAACAGTTAGGTTTACTAAATGTGGCTCCCCGAAGAGATTTCGATCGCTGCCCTGTTGTTGACATTTGGCTCTGTGGACGAATCAGTTGGCCGAGCCCTGGCCCAGATAGTCATCACTGGCACAGACAGTCACTCACACCCCAGTGTGAACAAGCCGCTCCGATCTCCGGGCCCAGAGACGTGGGGCAGGGAGCTGGGGTGGGGGGGCTGGAGGGGAAGGGAAGAGAGAGAATGAGTGGAGGGGAATGGAGCTGGGGAGGAATGTGGAGTCGGTTGCAAACAGACTCTTCTGACCTTGAGAGCTAGCCGGGAGCTGGGACTTCTGAGGACCTCGGGTATCTGCCCGGCAAATTCCACGCCAGGGAAGGAGAGGGCCCCGGTGCCGGCAGGCAGAGCAGGTGGCGCGGCCTCCCCGGGGGCCTGGGTCTGTCCCGCTGTGGCTGTGGCACGGTGCCCGCAGGGGCCTGCAGGCGGGCTGCTCGCTGCCTGGTGACAACGTGCTGGGGGACATACTGACCCTCTGGGCTGACCCCTGCCATTTTCTGCCTCAACTCCAGCCAGCCCCGCCCACTTTCCCTTTTAGTGTGTGTGTGTGTGTGTGTGTGTGTGTGTGTGTGGCTGGCACGGGGCAAGGCTGCCTCTGAGCTCGGGAAGCAGGGAGCACCGAGCGTTTCAGGAAGGAGACCCACAGTGGCCGTCTCTCCCGCTCCCAACGGGGCGGGCAGAGTGGGGGGAGCTGGCACCAGTCGTCCCTGACAAGGGGTGTCACCCCATCTGGGCGAAGACGGAACCCCACTCACTCCAGAGGGTCCCCCGGCTTCCACCCTGGATCACCCCTGGGTTTTGACTCCGCTTTTATTTACTTACTGTTTCCCTCCCGATTGGTGCCCCTTTTCATTTAAGGAAGCATATTTATTTATTTTAAAATATATTTTTATTGACTTCAGAGAGGAGGGGAGAGGGAGAGAGAGAGAGAAACATCAATGATGAGAGAGAATCCTGGATGGGCTGCCTCCTGCACGCCCCCTACTGGGCATTCCCAGTCGGGGCACGTGCCCGGGTTGTGGGCTCCATCCCCAGTGTGGGGCGATCCAGGATTCTCTCTCATCATTGAGTTTCTCTCTCTCTTTCTCTCCTTCTCCCTTCTTCTCTGAAATCAATAAAAATATATTTAAAACCAAACAAAGAAACACCCAATCGGGTCCCCCGACAGCAGTAACGCTCCCTGCAAAGACAGCGGTTCCCCTCGCCTGGGGGGCACTCCACTTGTCTCCATGGAGGCCTCCACGAGAGCGAGGCCCGTGCCTTCTCCCCCCACCCCCAGGCCTGGGAAGGCACCCTTCCCCCTTCCTTGGGCTGGGGAAACTGAGGCCCAGAGAAGGGAGGCAGCTGAGCCAGGCTGAGGTAGGCCAGGTGCTAGGACTGCTCACCCCCCCAGCCCCATGCCTTCCTGAGGCTGTATCCCCACGCTCTGCTACCATGGGTGCTTGATGCTTCCCAGACCCAGAGAATGCAGGTGGGGCGCTGGAGACCTGGACTCCAGGCCGTGTCCTGGAGCTCCTGTGGCTCCTGTGGCTCCTGTGGCTCCTGTGGCTCCTGTGGCACCGAGGCTGCCTCTGTGGGTCCTGGGCTGGTGGCCGTGGCTGCGTGGCCCTCGGAGGCCTCTGGGCTCTGCGCCTTGCATCTTGCACGTCCTGCGTGGAGCTCCGTGTGGGCCCGTGGGAGGTGGCTGCCAGGGGCAGCTCCAAGCCCGCGTCTGTGGCCTCTCTCTCTCTCTCTCTCTCTCTCTCTCTCTCTCTCTCTCTCTCCCACCCTCTCTCTCTTTCTCTCTGCGCCCTCTCCTTCCTCCCCCCAAGTGCCTGCCACAGAAGAACACCCGGAAGTGCAGGTGGAAGACACGGATGCTGACAGCCACCCCCCCGTCGCCGAGGACAAGCCGCCCTCGCCCGAGCGGCTGCCACCGTCTCCTGCCAAGTCCGACACCCTCACGGTCCCGGGATCGGCCGCGGGGACCCGCAGGTCACCTTTTACGCGTCTCACGGGCTTTCCCGCTGCACGGGGCCGCCTGCCCATGTGGCAGATGAGGAGACCGAGGCCGGGGAGGGGAAGCGGCTGGCCCGAGGTCACTCCGAGAGTTGGGGTTCGAGCCGGGACTGCTGGCTCTCCTAATTCTCTGCCAGGAGATCTCCAGGGAAGCCCTGTTCCTACCACCCTCCGCTGCATGTTAGAAGGGGGTAGGATGCGGCAAGCCTGAATTCTAACTCCCCTTTTAAAAAATAATTTAAAAAATATATTTTATTGATTTTTTTACAGAGAGGAAGGGAGAGGGATAGAGAGCCAAAAACATCAATGAGAGAGAATCATCGATCAGCTGCCTCCCACACAACCCCTGCTGGGGATGTGCCCGCAACCAAGGTACATGCCCCTGACCGGAATCGAACCTGGGACCTTTCAGTCCGCAGGCCGATGCTCTATCCACTGAGCCAAACCGGTTTCGGCATTAAAAATAATTTTTTTAAAAAAATATGTTTTTATTGATTCCAGAAAAAGGAAGGGAGAGAGAGAGAGAGAGAGAGAGAGAGAGAGAGAGAGAGAGAGAAATATCAATGATGAGAGAATCATTGATGGGCTGCCTCCTGCACGCCCCCTACTGGGGATGGAGCCCACAACCTGGGCATGCGCCCTGGCCGGGAATTGAACCGTGACCTCCTGGTTCATGGGTCGATGCCCAGCCCCTGAGCCACGCCGGCCGGATGGGGGCAGTGACTTTAGCCTGGGAAGGGAAGGGAGAAGGATGTTTAGGCCGAGGCCCGGCTGAGAGATCAGTCGGGCGGATTTAGGTCCATTTTACAGAAGGGGAGACCGAGGCGGCTCAGAGAGTTTGAGCCGCTTGCCAAGGTCACACACTGGGAGGAGGCAGGGCCGGGTGCGAACTCAGGTTTGCCTGAGACCAAGGCAACGCTGTGAGGTTTAGGCTCGGCCTCTGAGCCATGAACGGATGTGGAGACCGAGGTCAGAGAGTGGCCGCGAACCTCCCTTCCCCCCTCTCTGCGTCCCTGCGGGGAAGAGAGGACCCGTGGGCAGCAGCGTCTCCCGCCCCATCCCCACTGGGATTTGGCTCCGGGCGATCTGCGAGGAGCCAGCCGGCTCCCTCCCTGCCCGCCTCTAAGGTCCCTCCCGTGTTGTGTCTCGGCAGGAAGAGGCTGCCCTCCCAGGACGATGAAGCGGAAGAGATCCAGGAGCTGCCACGGGTCGAGACCCCCGTGGTCGCCTGGTCAGACCCCCCCAGCCCGCAGGGCAGCGAGTGAGTGGGGGCCACCCCTGGGGCCTCGGAGGGCCAGAAGGCTGGGTGGGGATGGTGGGCAAGAGGAGGTGAGTGAGGTGGGGGCAGGGTGCTTTAAAATGTGTTTTTTATTGATTTTGAGAGAGAGAGAGAGAGAGAGGGAGAGAGAGGAAAGGGAAGGGAAGGGAGAGAGACATCCATGAGAGGGAAATGTCATTGATTGGCTGCCTCCTGTACGCCCCACACGGGGGATCAAGCCCACAACCTGGGCCTGAATTGAATTCCCTGGCTGGGAATTGAACCGTGACCTCTTGGTTTATGGGTTGATGCTCAACCACTGAGCCACACCAGCCGGACACCGTGGATGGTTTTAGAACCCTCTGCCACAGGCAGCCTCTGCCAGTGACTTCCAAGACATGAGACAAGGCTGGGTCTCCAGATCTGAAAACACGGGCATTACACCCCGCTCAGCGGGGGGCACAGTGAGGCCCCCAGAGGAGGCTGACTGACGTGTCTGCGTCCCGCCCCCCAGGGCCCTGGCCACACGCTGAGTGGAATGTCAGGCAGACTCTCGCTCATTCATTCGTTCATTCGTTCGGTCTCTTTCTCTTGCTGTGAGTTCATAAATTCCTGAAAGTTAAAGATATGTAGTATATCTGTACTGCCCCCCCCCCCCCCAGCTATTTCTGGAGCCTAAATAACTAGCCCCGCCCCCTCCGATCTGTCCCGGACGCGTGTCTCAGGTGCACCCCACACGAGGACTAGTAGTCCTGAGCTGTGCTCACCCCTAAGTCACCGTGCCATCGAAGCTTTCCAGAGCTGCCCATCTGACTCAGAGCGTGCATGGTGCAATTTCCTTTCGGTCTTTCTTTTTTAAAAATTTTATTTATATATTTATTTTTAAAATATATTTTTATTGATTTTTTTACAGAGAGGAAGAGAGAGGGATAGAGAGTTAGAAACATCGATGAGAGAGAATCACCGACCAGCTGCCTCCTGCACAGCCCCCCACCGGGGATGTGCCCGCAGCCAAGGTACATGCCCTTGACCGGAATCGAACCTGGGACCTTTCAGTCCGCAGGCCAACGCTCTTGTCTGCTGAGCCACACGGGTTTCGGCTGGGCTTGATATTTCTGATGTCCGGAGGACTTGCCTCCTTCCGGCCAGGTGGGGTCAGCTCTTGCCCGGGGCACAGGGGTCCCCTCCCAACGGCTCAGCTTCGCATGGTGTTTCCGTAGCGACCAGGGCCGGGCGTCCTCCGCCGCCAGCCAGAACAGCGCCGTCATCAACGAGCGGCTGCAGGAGCTGGTGAAGCTCTTCAAGGAGCGGACGGAGAAGGTGAAGGAGAAGCTCATCGACCCGGACGTCACCTCCGACGAGGAGAGCCCCGCGCCCTGTGAGTCCGCCCGGGAGGGGAGGGCGGGGCCCCCAAAGCCCTGCTGACTCATGGGGAGGGCGACCCCCCGATGATTGGGGTGTTGGAGAGAAGCCACCTCCCCACTGTGTGGACTTTGGGGTCCTGTCTGTACGGGGTTAGCTGTACACCCCGGGGAGGGAGGAAGGTCAGCGTTCTAGTTGTACTTGGCTCTCCAGTCCTACAGGGCAAGTACCCTCACGGACGCTCCTTATATTATTATTATTATTATTATTTTACTTATTTATTAAAAATATATTTTATTGATTTTTTACAGAGAGAAAGGATACAGAGAGAGGGATAGAGAGTTAGAAATATTGATGAGAGACATTGATCAGTTGCCTCTTGCACACTCCCTACTGGGGATGTGCCCACAACCAAGGTACATGCCCTTGACCGGAATCGAACCTGGGACCTTTCAGTCCTCAGGCCGATGCTCTATCCACTGAGCCAAACCGGTTTAGGCGTTCCTTATATTATTATTAAATGTATTCGTATTGATTTCAGAGAGGAAGGGAGAGGGAGAGAGAGAAGCACGAATGATAAGAGAGAATCATGGATAGGCTGCCTCCTGCGTGTCCCCTACTGGGGATGAAGCCTCCAACTGGTCTTATGCCCTGACTGGGAACCAAACTGTGACCTCCTGGTTCATAGGTCAACGCTCAACCACTGAGCCAAACCGGTTAGGGCAACCCTTCTGTCTTTATCCACTGGCATCCGGTGGTCACCCTGGGACGCAGCTCACGGTCTCACACTCAGGTGGTGTCCGTAACTCACACTGGAAGCAGACAGTCCTGTTCAGAGGCCTCCCTCGAGATGCTCTCCTGGGGCTACCTGCACGTCTGCTTTCCAAGTGCCAGGAGGAAACACAGACCGTGCTCTGTTGCTGGGGGGCGGGGGAGGGGTTTCTAGGTCTTTCCAAAGGAGGGCCATGCCTTAGAACTCATCCACCTATCTACCCATCCGTCCGTCCGTCCACCCATCCATCCATCCATCCATCCATCCATCCACCCGTCCATCCATCCATCCATCCATTCGTCCGTCCATCCATCCATCCATCCATCCATCCATCCACCCATCCATCCATCCATCCATCCATCCATCCATCCACCCACCCACCCGTCCGTCCGTCTGTCCGTCCGTCCATCCATCCATCCATCCACCCATCCATCCATCCATCCATCCACCCATCCATCCACCCATCCATCCATCCATCCATCCACCCACCCACCCGTCCGTCCGTCTGTCCGTCCGTCCATCCATCCATCCATCCACCCATCCATCCATCCATCCATCCACCCATCCATCCACCCATCCATCCATCCATCCATTCACCCACCCACCCGTCCGTCCGTCTGTCCGTCCGTCCATCCATCCATCCATCCATCCACCCATCCATCCATCCATCCATCCACCCACCCATCCATCCATCCATCCATCCATCCATCCATCCATCCATCCATCCATCTGTCCGTCCATCCCTGCCTGCACTGAACCGGCAGAGCGTGCCTTTGCAATCCTACCGCTAGGAACGTAGCCGCATTGGACCTGTGAGAGCCCACCTCTAGGTCACCCACCGCGCCATCCCTCGATGGTGATTCCACTCAGTGTCTTGTTTCAGAGACGAAGGAGCTGAGGTCCCTGCTCTGAGGAACCTAGAGGGATGCTGCCCTGGTTTCTGACCCAGAGGGTGGGGTTGGGGGGTGGAAGTCCTGGGTCCGAGGCGCTGTCCGAGGGCACCAAAGGGATACAAACAGACTCAGAAGCAGACACTCACCTGACACAGCAACTGGCCCAGGAGCGTCCCCTCCGGGCCGTTTCGGATTGGTGGCTGGAGAGCTGGACTCTAAGGTCGCTGTGAGGAGGAGGCTCAGGGTCTTGCTCCAGGAGAGCACCCTGGCGTCTGCCCACAGAGCTGGGAGCAGCCTGGGGGACGGTGCCAGGGTCCCCCCAGCTCCAGGGCGGGGTCTGCAGCGGGGCGCCTTCTCTCTGCATCCTCTGCCTGAGCCTCGGGGCTGGGTCAGGGGGTCACTAAGCATCATCCCACAGCTCCGGCCAAGCACGCCCCACAGCCGGGCCCGGGCACCACGCCCGCCGTGGACACAGCGCCCGCCGGGGAGGCGCAGGCGGGGGAGGAGCACTACTGTGACATGCTCTGCTGCAAGTTCAAGCGCCGGCCCTGGCGGAAGTACGCCTTCCCCCGGAGCATCGACCCGCTGACCAGTGAGTCCCCGCTGGGCCGGGGGTGAGGGCGCCACGTGACACGGGAGGGCGGGCGAGCGGGAGGGGATGGAGGGGCTGAGCCAGAGGTGGGCTGGGAGGCCGAGGACATCCAAGGCTGGTGACCCGACACACACGCACGCGCACACACACCCCTGGAATGGGAAGACAAGGTCACGGCCATCGGACAGACAAGGGGACAGAGGCACAGAGAAGGTCAGCGCCGACACACACACAGCGGGTGCTGGCGCCTGGGCCCCGGGCTGCTGACCAGGTCTCTCCGCTCAGCCCTCGCTGGCTCCTTCCTGGAGGTGCTGCTCGGAGCAGAAAGGGGAAGAAGTTCTTCCCACGTCGGAAGTGAATCCCCTCCTTTAGCCCATTTGGTACTCTCAGGAGTGACAGTCCTTCGTGTGTGCGCGGCGCTGTACAGTTTACAATCTCCCTGAGTTTCTTATCTGACCCCCCTCGTGACTTCTCTGAGGGGGGTAAGGCAGGGCAGGTGCCAGAGGGACTTTCCCACAGTCACACAAGCAGTCATTTGGGGGACAGTGGTGTCCACGGGGCCTCTAAAAGGACCAGGTGATCTATGGTATCCATCCATCCATCCACCCACCCACCCACCTGTCCATTCGTCCTTCCATTCATCCATCTATCCATTATCCATCCATTATCCATCCATCCATCATCCATCCATCCATCCACCCATCCATCCATCTATCCACCCACCTACCTGTCTGTTCGTCCTTCCATTCATCTATCCATCCACCCATCATCCATCCATCCATCCACACATCCATCTACTCATTCATCCATCATCCATCCATTCATCCATCATCCATCCCTCCATCCACCCATCCATCCATCCATCCACCCATCTACCTGTCTGTTCATCCTTCCATTCATCCATCCATCCACCCATCCATCTACCCATCCATCCATCATCCATCCATCCATTCATCCATTCATCCATCATCCATCCATCTGTCCGTCCATCCATCCATCATCTTCCATCTACCCATGCATCCATCCATCCACCCACCCATCCATCCATTCATTCATCCTCCTATCCGTCCAACCATCCATCCACCCATCCATCCATTCATCTATCATTCATCCATCCATTCAACCATCTATCCATCCACCCACCCACCCACCCACCCACCCATCCATCCATTCATTCATCCACCCATCTGTCCATCCATCCATCCATCCATCCATCCATCCATCCATCCATCCATCTATCCGTGTATCCATCTGTCCATCTTCTGTGCACTACTTACTGCTATGTATTTGCTAAGGCAGGAAGTAGATTTTACTGAGCTATAGGAGTGTCACACTTACACAGCGCTCACAGGAAAGTGCAGACAGACAGGTGGAACAAAGAGAGCCCCGCCTGGCCGCCCAGGCTGAGGCTCCGGCCCGCCCCGCCCCGCCCCTCCCGCCCGCAGACCTGATGTACATCCTGTGGCTGTTCTTCGTGGTGCTGGCCTGGAACTGGAACTGCTGGCTGATCCCTGTGCGCTGGGCCTTCCCCTACCAGACGCCGGGCAACCTCCACGTCTGGCTGCTGATGGATTACCTGTGCGACCTCATCTACCTCCTGGACATGGCCGTGTTCCAGACCCGCCTGCAGTTCGTCCGGGGAGGGGACATCATTGTGAGCCGCCGGCAGGCGGAGCGAGGGGCTGGGGGCTCCACCTCCCCCACCTGGGAACCCCGAGGCTGTGCCCGGAGCTCAGCGGCTCCATTCTGGCTCCTCCTGGCCCAGGGGCTACAACTCGGATAGGAAGGTGGTGGTGGTGGTGGGGGGAGGTCATTAGGGACTTCCATTGCGGCTCCCCATTTCACGGTCATTATTCCATTTCCTCCCAGACAGACAAAAAGGAGATGCGCAGTAACTACCTGAAGTCTCCCCGCTTTAAGGTATGTCCCGGGGGTGAAGGTGGCACCCCAGGGGGCCCTGGGTGCTCCGGGCAGGTGTGACGTGGTTCCCCTGGCTGGCACAGCCTGTGGGGTGGGAGGCCTTCTGTCCACGCCGAGGCCCTCCGGGGCCTCCTGGGGGTAGAGGGCCCCCCAGCCCGGGCTTCCCGCTGCACACATGGCGCTGCCGCTGGGTTGCAGATGGACCTGCTCTGCCTGCTGCCCCTGGACTTTCTCTACCTGAAGCTCGGCGTGACCCCGCTCCTGCGGCTGCCCCGCTGTCTGAAGGTGGGTGGGGGACTCCCCGAGAGGCCCTCCGCTGCCCCCGCAGCACCCGGAGCGGGAGGGGCGGGAGGGTGTCCGCCTCGGAGAGGCAGGGCGGGTCCGATCTGGGTTCGAGCCCTGGCTCCGTCACTGCCTGCCCGTGCGTGGGCTTTGGGTGAGCGCTGAGTGCCCGTCTCCGCTCTGCAAAAGGAGGATGCGGATGCACGCCGCACACGTGAAACATGCACCAAGGTAACACGTAGACAGGTATACAGACAGATAGACACACATACATACAGTGTAGCTGGCCTTGAGCAGCACAGGTATGAACTGCGTGGGTCCGCTCATGTGTAGATTTTAAAAAATGAATACATATATCACTATAATAATTTTCTCTTCCTTATGACTTTTTAAAAATATATATATTTTATTGATTTTTTTACAGAGAGGAAGGGAGAGGGATAGAGAGCTAGAAACGTCGATGAGAGAGAAACATCGACCAGCTGCCTCTTGCACACCCCCCACTGGGGATGTGCCCGCAACCAAGGCACATGCCCTTGACTGGAATCGAACCTGGGACCTTTCAGTCCGCAGGCCGACGCTCTACCCACTGAGCCACACCGGTTTCGGCTGTGATGACTACTTTGATTATAAGGGAGGGGGTTAGGAACACGGCTCGCCGTGAGACTGTTTTCTAAGCGAACACTGACAAGTGTCCGTACCTGGGGCACGGGTGCCCGCCAAGGTTCATGGTCAGAGTGAGAGGGTCCAGGAGATCAAACTGCCAGCACGTGATGGGGAGTCATTTCCAGAGGCGGAGGGGCCTCGGCTCCCATCCGATTAGTAGCTGTCGTTCCTGGCCCTGACCCCCTGAGGACCCAGGACCTGCGGTTTCGAATGTCCCCGCTCCAGCCCTCTCCCGGGGGAACGGGGCAGGGGGTGGGGGCGGGGCGCCACCCACAGACCTCGGCTGCCCTGTGCCGTCTCTCCCTCCAGTACATGGCCTTCTTCGAGTTCAACAGCCGCCTGGAGTCCATCCTCAGCAGAGCCTACGTGTACAGGTGAGGCACACGCACACGGGCGCGCACACGGGCATGTACACACACGTGCACATACACACACATGCACACACACGCACACACACCCTCCGCCCACGCTTCCCCTGGCCCCAGGCCTCCCCACGGCCGGAAGCCGGGCCCCTTCCTGGCCCTGCTCGGAGGGGATGTTTGTGTTTCAGGGAAGCAGGCATGTCCCGTTTCCCGTGATTGTGACAAGGGCACACCTAGGCCGGCACGCGTGGCTCACCCGTGTTTCCAGGGGGCGGAGCCTCGTGTTGGTCTCAGCTCAGGGAACTGACCCCTTCGCCCCTCCACCCCCCGCCCCGGGCCCCATCGCTCAAACCCAGGACGCAGCGGGCCACCCGGGGGATGTCCGAGGATGGCCAGCCGGGGCAGGCTCGGGGCCGGGGTCCTCTCCCCTCTCTCGTGGATTGGCACTTCCGCACTCACCTGCCCCTCCTCTGCCCCTGCCCACCACGCCCTGCCCCAGGACCGTCGGTGCGGTGACAGCGCCGTTCGGAGCCACCGCTCCCAGCGTCCGGTCGGCTCAGCTCCCTGGCTCCTGTGCTGCCCCTACTGGCCAGGGGACGGCCCCTGGGTGAGAGGTCACGGCCACCCTCCCCGCTGCCACATTCACGCCCTTCCTCCCCCCCCCCCCCACAGGGTTATCAGGACCACCGCCTACCTGCTCTACAGCCTGCACTTGAACTCCTGCCTGTATTACTGGGCGTCGGCCTATCAGGGCATTGGCTCCACCCACTGGGTGTACGATGGCGTGGGAAACAGGTGAGCCAGCCCTCCTTCCATTACCCCACCCCGTCCCCTCGCACAGGGACCCCCCCATACACAAGTCCCATCCCCGCATGCTGCCCCGGCCCGCCTCCTCCATCCCCAGGAACCTCCACCGCGATGAGGTTGAGGGCCAAGTCTCCCACCCTCGCTAAGCTAACATCTGAGCCCCAGCCACGATCCCCGGTGGGGGTGTGTGTGCAGAAGGCAGCCAATCGATGATTCTCTCATCATTGATGTTTCCATCTCGCTCTTCCTCTTCCTTCCTCTCTGAAATAAATTATATATATATAATTATATATATATATATATAATTATATATATATATATATATATATATATATATATATATATATATATTTTTTTTTTTTTTTATAAAAGAGAAAAATGCCAAAATCGGTTTGGCTCAGTGGTAGAGCGTCAGTCTGTGGACTTGAAAGGTCCCAGGTTCGATTCCGGTCAAGGGCATGTACATTGGTTGTGGGCACATCCCCGGTAGGGGGTGTGCAGGAGGCAGCTGGTTGATGTTTCTCTCTCATCGATGTTTCTAATTTTCTATCCCTCTCCCTTCCTCTCTTTGGAAAATCAATAAAATATATTAAAAGAGAGAGAGAGAGAGAGAGAGAGAGAGAGAGAGAGAGAGAGAGGAAACCTACTTGCCCATCCAGGGAGCTGCCATTCACTGTGCTCAGATGATGGTGGCAGTGGTGATGGTAATAATGATAACAGCAGGAACCACAGAGCAGTTATAACGTACCAGCCCCGCTAACGCAGCGGCTCGCTTACTCCTTCCCACAAGCACCCGAGAGAGGTACTGTCTTTGCCTACCTTCTACAGACCAGGTCCCAGGGGTGCCGTGACCTGTGAGGGCAGCACAGTTGCTCCGGTAGAGAGCTGGATTTGAACCCAGGGGAGTGGCCACAGTGCCTGCCAGGGGCTGCAGAGGTGGAGGGAGAGGTCAGTTTGGGGAAGATTGCATTTGACCTCGGCAGGTGGAGAGGAGGGGCAGAGAACGCCTGGGGGGGAGAATACCTGGGGAGATGCCGGACAAGGCTTTAAGGAGCAGGGTGCAGTCTTGTGTCCCCCGAGGGGGCGGGTGTGGAATGACTTGGGAAGGTAGGCGGGGCCTGGTTGCCCCGCAGCCTCCCTTCCCGAGCGGGTCCAGCCTCACCTTCTCGGCCTTCGCTGTCCGGCACTGGAACCACTAGCCCCACGGGCCGCCGAGCACTGAAACGCAGGTGCCACTGAGATACTGAAACGCAGGTGCGGAACGTACTGGCTTTCCGAAGGAGAGGTCCCTGGCTTTATTAGGATTCCCAGAGGAGTCTGTACCCATGTCCTGGGCCGGGCTGGCACCCCCATTGTGGGCAAGGTGGAGGAGTGGCCAGCAGGGAGGGGAGAACAGGGCCTTCCTTCCTCCTGTAGGCGCCCCCCCCCCCCCCCCCCCCCGTCCCTCAGCTCTCGGTGCTCAGCGGGAGGGCACCCCTCTTTTGGCAACTCTGCTCTTTCCCAAAGGAAGTCCTACAGGGAACCCCGGTATACGGCCAAAGCACAAGCAGCGAAGGAGGATTCCTCTACAAGTCCAATACCAGGGGCTAATTGTAATTTTCACAACAGCGACCCTTTGCCGAGTGCCTGCTGTCAGCTGGGGCTCGAGGACCCACATTCCTACATATCTATCTGGTCCTTCGTCCCGCCGAGCACGGCAGACAAGGCTGCAGGGCGGCCCCTGAGATGTGCCAGGCCGGTGGAAGGTTCCTCCCTCCAGGAAGGATTTGGGGGGAAGGCCGAGGTTTGCTGACATCACGCCTGTTTTCTTCCTGTTGGCTCCGGGGCTCCCAGCTGCCTTGCTCAGCCCAGCTACAGGCTGCTCCCTGCGCCCTCTGGTGGCCAGGACCGGTATGACAGGGGGCTTCACGGGGCCGGCCTGCATTGTCCTGAGAAGGAGGGACAGACAGGAGGGACAGACAGGAGGGACAGACGGGAGGACAGGGCAGCTCAAAGCCCCGCATACCCCTGGCCTCCAGCTAGCCAGATGCAGTCGGAGCCAGAGACCCCTCCCCGGCCATTGCCCACCACCGCTGCCTCCCGCCCCCATTACGCGTTGGCCTGCCCGTCCCCACTGGATGGTGACCTTCCGAGGACGAGGTGGCCTATTGTTCCCACAGCAGGCACGTGCAGGTGCCCGCCACGGCGAGGGCTCTGACGGCTGGCATTTACGGAGAGCCCCCCCCCAGGCACCGCGGCTGTCCTCGTGGTCACCTGGGTGGATGTTTTCTGGGAACACACCCGCTTGAGGGGAGGGAGCTGGGGCTTGGCCCGGGCTATGCAGCTGGAGGGTGGCAGCCCTAGGTTTGCGCCCAGGAAGTCCAGCGTCAGGGCCCCGCGTTCCTTTAAAATATATATATTATATTATATTATATTATATCATATGTATTTTTAAAAATATGTTTTTATTGATTTTTCACAGAGAGGAAGGGAGAGAGATAGAGAGCCAGAAACATCGATGAGAGAGAAACATCGACCAGCTGCCTCCTGCACACCCCCCACTGGGGATGTGCCCGCAACCAATGCACATGCCCTTGACCGGAATCGAACCTGGGACCCTTCAGTCTGCAGGCCGACGCTCTATCCACTGAGCCAAACCGGTTTCGCCATATATTATATTAATTATATTATATTATATTATAATCATATTGTTGACTCCAGAGAGGAAGGGAGAGGAAGAGAGAGATAGAAACAACAATGATGAGACAGAACCACGGACCAGCTGCCTCCTGCACGCCCCGCACTGGGAGTCGAGTGTCAGTCTGCCCGGGCATCGGACTGTGGCCTCGTGGTTCGAAGGTGGACGCTCGGCCTCTGAGCCACGCCGGCCGGGCGGGCGGGGTTTCTTCCCGGCACCGGCACACCCAGGAGCCGGGCCCCCAGGGCGGCGGCGGCGCGGGGCCGGCGATGCCTGAGCCGCCCCGGCGCTCCCTCCGCAGCTACATCCGCTGCTACTACTGGGCGGTGAAGACCCTCATCACCATCGGTGGGCTGCCCGACCCCAAGACGCTGTTTGAGATCGTCTTCCAGCTGCTCAACTACTTCACGGGCGTCTTCGCGTTCTCCGTGATGATCGGACAGGTAGCGGGGGGTCTGGCCCGGCTCCCCACCCCGGCCCCGGAGCCTTAGACTGAGCCTGGGGGCCCGGGCTCGGGGCGGGGGCTCCCCTGGGAAATGCCCCCACCCCCTCGGGAAGTCCGGAGAGCTGGCTCAATGGCTTCTGCAGACGCTGGTGACCTGGGCGCGCCCTCGGAGAGAGCAGTCCTGGGCTCGGGGTTCTGGTGTGCTGGGGCGACACTCAGCGGGCCTCAGAGCTACCTTTAAAAAAAAAAAAAAAAAAAAAATATATATATATATATATATATATATATATATATATATATAGTGATTTTTTTTTTTTTTTACAGAGAGGAAAAGAGAGGGATAGAGAGTTAGAAACATTGATGAGAGAGAATCATCGATCAGCTGCCCCTTGCACACCCTCTCCCGGGGATGTGCCCGCTACCAAGGTACATGCCCTTGACCGGAATCGAACCTGGGACCTTTCAGTCTGCAGGCTGATGCTCTATCCACTGAGCCAAACCGGTTTCAGCCTCAGAGCTACCTTTGAGGCGTCCCGCCCTCACCTGGGGCCCAAGTGCCCCTGGCACCAAGCGGCTGTGTGGTATCAACATCAGCCCAGCCCGCACGGTTTGGCTCAGTGGATAGAGCGTCTGCCTGCGGACTGAAGGGTCCCAGGTTCGATTCCAGTCAAGAGCATGTACCTTGGTTGCAGGCACATCCCCAGTAGGTGTGCAGGAGGCAGCTGATCAGTGTTTCTCTCTCATTGATCTTTCTAGTTCTCTATCCCTCTCCCTTCCTCTCTGTAAAAAATATATAAAATATATTAAAAACAAAAAACATCAGTCCCGCCCCTGGGACCTGAGACCGCCCAGGGGGCCTGTAGCCTCCACCGCCCTCCCTCCCCCATTACCTCCCGTTGCTGGAAACAGAACTCCCGCCAGCAACTCCTTCTCTGGGTGGGCATGGGCCTCCCACTCTCTGAACCCCCACTGCGCCCTGGTCCCCGAAGCCCATGGAACGGAATGGAATTCTGACCCGGTGGCCTCCTGCCCCCCCACCCCCTCCTGCCCCAGATGAGAGACGTGGTGGGGGCTGCCACGGCGGGGCAGACCTACTACCGCAGCTGCATGGACAGCACCGTGAAGTACATGAACTTCTACAAGATCCCGCGGTCCGTGCAGAACCGCGTCAAGACCTGGTACGAGTACACCTGGCACTCCCAAGGCATGCTGGGTAAGGCGCCCCCGGGGCCTCTGTGGGCTGTGTCCCTACATTTAAGGGAAAGAGGGGCCCGGGAGGGGGGGGGGCTGTGGGGCGCCCAGAGCTGGGCGGTCAGGAGGCCCTGGAGACCTCAGGGCTTGTCTTCCGGGCGCTCTGCCCACCTCACTCCGCCCACCTCTGGATGGGCGCTCATCGGAGATGGGAGTTCAACCGAGTCAGGAGAAAAGGAAGCCCCCCCCCTCCAACCTCTGTCTCCAAATATATACATACACTAGAGGCCCAGTGCATGAATTCATGCACATTGAAAAGGAATTAATTAGAAGGAATATTTTGGAGGCCGGGAGGGACCGTGGGAGGTTGGCTCCAGGGTGTGTCCAGCCCGTCTCACCCAGTCCCAATCGGCCCGACCCCGGCAGCAAGCTAACCTATGGGTTGGAGCATCTGCCCCCTGGTGGTCAATGTGCATCATTGCAACTGGTTGAACAACCAGTTGTTCAACCAGTGTGTGTGTGTGTGTGTGTGTGTGTGTGTATGGGTGTGGATGGGCCGCGTGTAGTGTAGATGGGGATAGGTGCAGTGTAGACGGGGCCAGGTGCAGTGTGGACAGGACCAGGCGTGCACTAGACTCAAGTGGCGGGCGGAGCGGGCTGAGCCTGTGGCGGTCGCCCGGGTCTCTTTGCAGACGAGTCGGAGCTGATGGTGCAGCTTCCAGACAAGATGCGGCTGGACCTGGCCATCGACGTGAACTACGACATCGTCAGCAAGGTGGCGCTCTTCCAGGTACGCCCCCCTCCCCGCCCACACCCCTGCACCTGAAGCTCCAGGGCGGCCGGCCCCCTCCTCTGACCGCCCCCCCCCCCCCAGGGCTGTGACCGGCAGATGATCTTCGACATGCTCAAGCGGCTGCGCTCCGTCGTCTACCTGCCCAATGACTACGTGTGCAAGAAGGTGAGGCCGGGCAGCCGCCGCTGGGACTCCCGGCCCGGCTGCGGAGGGCTCGGGGGGGGGGGGGGGGTGTGGGGGGCTGATTTTTATATTATTATTTTTAATATATATATATTTTATTGATTTTTTTACAGAGAGGAAGGGAGCAGAAGAGAGAGTTAGAAACATTCATGAGAGAGAAACATCGACCAGCTGCCTCCTGCACAGCCCCCCCCACTGGGGATGTGCCTGCAACCCAGGTGCATGCCCTTGACCGGAATCGAACCTGGGACCCTTGAGTCTGCAGGCCGACACTCTATCCACTGAGCCAAACTGGTTAGGGCCACCTAACCTTTTTAAAAAGTTGTATATATATAAATTGATTTCAGAGAGGAAGGGAGAGGGAAAGAGAGAGATAGAGACATCAGTGATGAGAGAGAACCATGGATCGGCTGCCTCCTGCATGCCCCTCACTGGGGATCCAGCCCACAAACTGGGCATGTGGCCTGATGGGGAATCGAATCGTGACCTCCTGGTTCACAGGCCCATGGGTCCTCATTGGGGTGTGTAAAGTACCGTTACATCTGCCCCATTCCACCCAGCATTTCCCATCCCCCACTAACTCCCCACTGCAACCCTGTCACCGAGGCAGACGGGGTGGGGGTGTCATTCCCCCCAACTCACAGAGGGAGAGGCTGAGGCCCCACAACACACACCACGTCGTGGCCAGGCTGGGCCCAGGGCGGGCTCCTCGCACCGTGCCGCCGGCCCAGGCCTGCGTGTCCGTGGTCGCCTCTGACACCGCGTGTCCCTGGTCACCTCTGACATGCGTGTCCGTGGCCGCCTCTGACACTGACGGAGGGCCGTCCCCGTCCCGGTGCAGGGGGAGATCGGGCGCGAGATGTACATCATCCAGGCGGGGCAGGTGCAGGTCTTGGGCGGCCCCGACGGGAAGTCCGTGCTGGTGACGCTGAGAGCCGGCTCCGTGTTTGGAGAAATAAGGTCAGAGCGGGAGGACGGGGGTGGGGTGGGGGATTTTGTGGGGGCTATGGGTGGGCCGCACCCTCAGGCCCCGGGGGTCAGAGGGAGCCGCTGAGGATGCACGGACATGCAGGTGGCACGCTCTCTCGGGTGTGGGGCTGACAGGGTGGAGAGGAAGACCGTAGGGCGATCAGAACCGCAGCCCCCGAAGGGCCTCACACCCCGCCCCCCTCCTCTCCCCCCTCCTCCCCCCCCTCCTCACCTCCCTCCTCACCCTCCTCCTCCCCCCAGCCTGCTGGCCGTCGGGGGCGGGAACCGACGCACGGCCAACGTGGTGGCCCACGGGTTCACCAACCTCTTCATCCTGGACAAGAAGGACCTGAACGAGATCCTGGTGCATTACCCCGAGTCCCAGAAGCTGCTCCGGAAGAAGGCCAGGTGCTCTGATTTCCTTCTCTTCATCATTGATGTCCCTCTCTCTCTCTCTCTCCTCTCTCTTTCCCATCCTCTCTGAAATCAATACAAAAAAAATTAAAAAAAAAAATGGCTTGCCAAACAACCACCACCATGCAAGCCCAATTCTAAGAGCACTACGCAAGCAAACTTTCCCTCTGTCCCCGAGCGTGTTGGGGACATGAGCGAACGCTGCGTGTTGGGGACACGAGCGAACGCTGCATGTTGGGCACATGAGCGAACGCTGCGTGTTGGGGACATGAGCGAACGCTGCATGTTGGGCACATGAGCGAACGCTGCGTGTTGGGGACACGAGCGGACACTGCTGCGCTGGTGACACGAGCGGACGCCGCTTTCTTGCAGGCGCATGCTGAAGAGCAACAGCAAGCCCAAGGAGAAGAGCGTGCTCATCCTCCCGCCCCGGGCCGGCACCCCCAAGCTCTTCAATGCCGCCCTGGCCGCAGCGGGGAAGATGGGCGCCAGGGGGGCCAAGGGCGGCCAGCTGGCCCACCTCAGGGCTCGGCTCAAAGAGCTGGCTGCGCTGGAGGCGGCTGCCAGACAGCAGCAGCTGCTGGAACAGGTAATGTGGCCGGGAACCCGGCCATTGACCTGGGGGGGTCACTCGGTGCCCCCCTCCGAGGAGACCCACAGTCCGTTCCAGGGAGTTCCTTCCTTCCTTCCTGCCCGCCAGGGCACCTTTGGTTGCAAGGGACAGTGCAAGCTCATGTTCACTTGAGAAAACGGAGAAATTAAAAAGTTGGGGCAAGTGTTACCGGGAAACACCCATGGGCTCGGGCTACCTGTCCCTGTGTCCACTAAGGAAGGTGGGGTTGGGTCATCATATAAGGCGTTTACTGAGAAGGCCAGCCAACCAAGGAGACCGGGTGCTTACAGGCATCAAGTCCCGCCTTCCAGCACGGCGCAGGGGGCAGGGAGGTGTAAGGAGGAAGGGCCCAGGGTGCTACGTGCGGCCCCGGGAGTCCACAGACGTCAGCTATTGTCTTTGGCCATCGATGAGAGGATGTTGGCGAGATGGTGTTTCGACTCCTGGTGGGTCCGCCTGACCGTGCTTGTCGGGTCTGCTCGCTGGGTGACATCACCGCTGAGTCAACTCCCCCATCGCTTCACACGGGCCTTGAAGAGGAAACTTTAAGAAAAACTTAACTCCCCCCTATTCTATACTAATAAAAGCCTTGGGCGGTGATCAGGCCGGCAGGGGAGAGCAGTTGGGGGTGACCAGGCGGGCAGGGGAGCAGTGAGGCATCCATCAGGCCAGCTGGGGAGTGGTTAGGGGGTGATCAGGCGGGCAGGCAGAAGAGGTTAGGGGCAATTGAACAGGCATGCGGGCAAGCGGTTAGGAGTCGGTGGTCCTGGATTGTGAGAGGGATGTCCGAAGAAAGGTCTGAGATTGGCAAGGGTGCAATCTGGGCTGAGGGACAGCCCCCACAACCCCCACACACACTGTGGGTGAATTTAATGCACGGGGCCTCTAGTTCTCATATAAGAAACGCAACCCCCTATTCATGTAAGTATATGTGCTCCAAGATTTAAAATAACACGATTACCTTTCAGACGAATTCAGGTGACAGGTCCCCCTCTCACAAGGCGGGGCCCAAAGCGCAGATGTGTCACAACGGGCCGAGGTGTGTCACCTCTGTTTCCCTGGGAGAGGACTCCATTCCCAGGCTGGCCCCAACAGAAAGTGTTAGCACCTCCAACAGAGAGGAAGCCCCTCATTCCCGGCCATTCCAGCAAAAATCCCAGGGCGCGCTGCCATTGGACGGAACTGGGTCACATGTCAGTTCCTGAGCCAGTCGGCGGGGTGCTCCCCAGAGGCCTGGCCCACAGGCCCCGCCCCCCGCTGAGGCAGTGGAGTGGCTTTCCCAAAGGGAGGTCCTGGGGTGGGCGGCGGATGTCCCTCTCTCCCTCCCTCCCTCCCCAGAGAGAGGGGATGCTCTCCCAGCGAATGTTGTGTCTGTTGGGAAGATTTGCATTTTGAAAGACTTGGAAAGGCGATAGGCACTGTGCAGTCTGCTCCAGCCCCCATAAAATCTAAAGGGAATTTAAAAAAAAAAAATTAGTTCTGGGACGGTTTTCCTGTGACTAATGCCCAGCATGCCAATTAGAAGGATTGCGTTAATTATGGCTGCTCATTACGGTCCTGTAGGGAGGCCGCCAGGAAGTGGGGGGAGGAGCTTAGGCCGGAGCTCGATGGCAGGGGAGGGGGCAGCAGGCCGCGGGAGACGAGATTCGGAGGAGCCCAGGGAATTAGGGGCTCAGTGCAGGCAGGCGTGAGAGAAACATCCATCAGCTGCCTCCTGCACACCTCCATACTGGGGATGTGCCCGCAACCAAGGTACATGCCCTTGACCGGAACTGAACCTGGGACCTTTGAGTCTGCAGGCCGACGCTCTATCCGCTGAGCCACACCGGTCAGGGCTGTTTAGTTTTTCTCACCCACCGAGGGGCAGGCAGCCTTGGGAACTGGGTGGGCAGGGAGCGGCTCAGCTCTGCGACTCAGCAGAGACCTACCGTATCTCCCCAGGACCTTCCGGCAGAGGTCTTAACTCTTAAACGCCCCCCATAGCCCAGCGTCTCTATGAGTCACCCCGACGGCTCCGCCCAGCCCCCGCCCGCCAGTTGCACCTGCTGAGCTCACCAGCCTTTCCCGTGGGGGTCCGGCGAGGGGGACAGGGAGGTAGCTAAGATCCCTCGGGCATTCTCGGCCTCACGGCTCCCTTTGGGGATTCCAGGCCAAGAGCTCAGAAGACGCGGCCGCGGGGGAGGTGGGCTCTGCCGCCCCCGACCAGCCTGAACCCCAGGAGCCCCCGGCCCCAGGCTCTCAGCCACCCGCCTCGCCAGGGGCTACCGAGAAGGAGGCAGCTGGTCCCGAGGAGGAGCCCTCGGTGCAGATCCGCGTGAGCCCCGGCCTGGAGCCCGGCGATCAGATCCTGTCGGTGGAGATCCCGGAGGAGAAGAAAGAGGCGGAGTGAGGTGCCCACCCAGCTGTCCAGCACCCAAGACGCTGGTCCACGTGGTGGCCTGGGTGGCCGGCCCTCCGCTCACTGCCGGCCCACATTCCTCTCCCAACCAGCTTCTCCCCGGCTGGTCTGGACGGCACCACATTTCCCAGGGTCCCTAAGTTCCCACCATCACTTGAGAACCCTACCTCCCTTGACTAGTATTTTCAAGAACACATTATTTTTTCCCCCCCAATTTGCAAGTTCATAGGCAGAGGCTAGAATAGGGCTTTAACACCAGGGGGCGCTTTGCTGGAGGTCCAAGGGCTTTGAATGTTGGGGGTTTCCCTTCAGGAATCTGTCTTCCGCGTCTCCAGGGCAGGAAATGCCCAGCAGAAAGGCAGGCAGTTGTACTGTCCTTTATTTTATTTAATGGATTTTACAAAATATATTATTGATTTTGGAGAGGAAGGGAGAGGGAGAGAGATATAGAAACATCAATGATGAGAGAGAATCATGGATTGGCCGCCTCCTGCACGCCCCTTACCCGGGATGGAGCCGGCATCCTGGGCACGTGCCCTGACTGGGAATCGAACCGTGACCTCCTGGTTCATAGGTCAAAGCTCAACCCCTGAGCCATGCCAGCTGGGCTACGAGGAATTTTTTAATATGAATGTACTTATTCTTTTAGCTCTCGACCCCTTGAATATATACCGCTTATTATAGAAAGCGAGAGAGGTTTTTTTGAGGTTCCCAAGAATCGTCCTTGAAAGAAAGTTGATTCTGAGGCGAGATTAGCAGCGTCTTAATTTCCCGGCGCGCTCTCGTCGAACTGGGCACTGTCACAGAACGTGGGGGTTGGGTGCATTGAGTCGGAGGCCGGTGTGGCAGACTTGTGGCAGATTCTCCAAGCAGACTCGGGTGGGTTGGTCGCCCAGGTGTGGACAGAACGACTCGGAAACACCAATTCTGCCGCCGAACCGGGAACCTGTCCTCACCATGCCTGTGGACTCTCGACTGATGTAAAACGTCTCAGCGTTTCGGGTAGAAAATGAATAGCAAGCTATTTACTTCTAACGACGCACACATTTTAAATAAAGCGAACACCAGGAAGCTGCTTAAAATTCCACGATCCAAATGTGCTCAGCTTAACCCTGAATACCCGCGGCTGCTTTCTTAGCGCCCGCCCGGCCTCCCACGCTCTGGCTTCCACCCCAGTCACCCCGCACTTTGATTAAAAGAGGTTCGACCGGCTTCCCTGGCTCGTGGGTTCATTTCGGGAATGGACCACGCGTGACAGGCACTTGTGGGGGGAGAGCCCCGCGTGTGGCCTGGCTCAGGCTGCCTGCCCCCCCCCCCCACGCCCTCCCCGGGGCTGCCCTCTGCCTGCAGTGCCATCCGGGCTGAGTAACATCCCCGTGACGTGCCTCACCAACCTCCCGGGGCCCCAGGATTCTAAGACCCTCCCTGCTCCCCCCCAAAGAGAAACACCCAGCCCCTCTGTATCTGGTCTCACCCATCGGCCTCACCATGCCAGCACTTGTCGTTTGTTGATTTGTTGATGACAGCCATTCTGACAGGTGTGAGATGGTACCGCATTGTTGTTTTGATTTGCATCTCTCCGATGATTAGTGACTTTGAGCATATTTTCACATCTCTCTCGGCCTTCTGTACGTCCTCTTTTGAAAAGTGTCTGTTTAGGTCCTTTGCCCATTCTTTTGATTGGAGTGTTTATCGTCCTTTTGCTAGGTTATATGAGTTCTCTGTAAATGTTGGAGATTAAACCCTTATCTGAAATAGCATTGGCAAATATGTTCTCCCATGCAGTTTTGTGGATGGTTCCTTTTGCTGTGCAGAAGCTTTTTATTTTGATGTAGTCCCATTTGTTTATTTTCTCCTTAGTTTCCATTGCCCCAGGAGCTGTATCGGGAAAGATACTGCTGTGACATATGTCTGAGAGTTTGCTGCCAGTGGAATCTTAGATTTTTAATGGTTTCCCATCTCACATTTAAGTCCTCTAACCATTTTAAATTTGTTTTTCCATTTTGATGTTTGTAGAATATCTCTCAGAAGAGATAATTGTTCTTTTAAGATAATAAGACAAAATAAGGAAGTGGTCAGTTATAGATACTTTGTGCCTTTCTTTAATGCTTTTTAAAAAATATATTTTTATTGATTTTGGAGAGGAAGGGGGAGAGAGAAAGAGAAAGAGAGAGACATCAGTGATGAGGGCGAATCATTGATTGGCTGCCTTCTGCATGCCCCCGACTAGGGATCGAGCCCTCAACCTGGGCATGTGCTCTTGGCTGGAATCAAACTCAGGACCCTTCAGTCTGCAGGTCGACACTCTATACCAACCGTGGGCAAACTATGGCCCACGGGCCGGATCCGGCCCGTTCGGCTGTTCTATCCGGCCCGCGGAGCCGAAAGAGCGGAGGGTTCTCTTGCTCTCCCCTCCGCTCCTTCACCAGCAGCCCAAGAGGAGAGTGCCAGCATGGTCAGGCTGCTTTTGTGCCGGCCCTCCGGTCCAGTGTAAGAACGCATGGTGGCCCTTGAGTCAATAAGTTTGCCCACCCCTGCTCTAGCCACTGAGCCATCCCGGCTAGGGCTCTTTAATGTTTTATTTCATCGTAAACGCCGGCTCCTTTTTGTGGTTTTGTTTATTTGCTTTTTTGTTGTAAGGGAGAAAGCTTCCTTAGGAAGTCCCAGAGGCAGAGGAAGCGAGCGGTGGAGGAAATGGGCTCGGGAAGCAGGTTGCAGAGGCCAAAGAAGGTCCTTGCAGCTTCGGAGAAAGAGAGGCCGGGGAAAACAGCGGTGGGGGAGGGAGCGGGCAAGGCGCTGGCGTGACCCACAGACAGGGAGCGCCTATGCTTCGGTTTCTGCCGAGTTCGCTTCATCTCCGTCTCCGTGCTCCTCGGAGGAGGAAGCTGCCGGTGTGCGGCTTCAGTAAACGTCGGAGGCCACGTTCCCCGCAGGGTTTCCGGACCGGTACCGAGCACAGAGCTGCCATCTGTTAGGTTTGAAGGGACGCAGGAAACTGACCACCAAGGAATTTTAAAGTAAAGTTTATTCCCCGGTAGTGAGCAGGACTCATTACGGAGGTAGAGAAACCAGAATTGAAGGAGTGGGGAGCGGGTAGGGGACCCAGCCGGGCTGCCTCCTGGACATGGGGGAGCAGCACGTGGCTGGCCTGGGGGTCTTTTTAAGGGCCGGAACGGAAGAGGGTTGGACCCAGGGCGAAACAGGAAGGGGTGGGCTCCAGGATACTTTGGCATGTGCTGATTGACGGTTCAATGTCTTGGAGATGTCTCTGTGACAGGTGCCAGTCATGTGGTAACTCCGCCCACCAGTTGAGAGGAGGGAGAACCTTACACTGTCCTCAGGCCACTGGACTGGCTGTGAATGGCAGCCACCACGTCCCCTTCGTGGTCACTGGTCCTTGGTGGGGGTTTGGCCTTTGGTCTTGCTGTGTGTGTTTTATCTTTGGTTTGTGTGTGACCTGGAGGTCCCTGTTCGGCCAGCCTCTGCTGCTCCCTTTCCTTTGGATGCCGTGTCTCCCTCTCTTGGTTCTGGCCTTACATTCCTTTTCTTATTTTTTTTACGGTCATGGACATTATATATGCATGTACCTATACTTCAGCTCTTGTTTCTTTTGCTGCCTACCACACACACAAACACACACACACACACACACACACACACACACACACACACACACAAACACACACACACACACACACACACGCACACATCCTATAGAATAAAAGCCTAATATGCTAAGTGTCTGACCATCTGTTCGACCTTTCGACCAGTCGTTATGACGAGCACTGACCACCGGGGGGCAGACATTCTGACCGATAGGTGAGCTTGCTGCTGGGGACCCGCTTACGGGACTGGGGGAGGCGGGTCAGACACGCCCTGGAGCCCTCCTGAGGTCCCTCCCTGGTCCCGATTGGACACTGGTGGGGCCCCTTGTCCTGGCCTGCACCCTCTCACAATCCAGGACGCCTCGGGGATGTCGGAGAGCCAGTTTCGGCCCGATGCCCGCAGGCCAGGCTGAGGGACCCCACATGGGCTCAAATCCATGCACTGGGCCTTTGGGCACTGAAAGGAGTGTGTGTGTGTGTGCATATATATATATATATATATATATATATATATATATATATATATTTAAATTATTATTATTATTATTTTTGCTTTCTTTTATTTGGGCTCCTGCAGAACATTTGGCACTTTCCCACAGTCACATTGTGGAATAGGTTTTTGGGCATAGTCCACTGTTTTATAACTTTGGGACCACTGGTCTTCATAATCCCCTTGAAAGGTAGTTTACCCAAACGGTCACGCCATTTTTCAAGAATGCCGTCTGTCTAGAAGCCTGGAGTGGGCCATAATCCTGTGTTTATAACCTGAGCGTTTGGATCCTTCCACGTAAGTGGAATTGGACAGCTTAACAACACATTCCAAGTGAGCTGTCTAAGCATATGTGTCTTTGACTTACTAAAGCAAAATATTTGTACCGTGTTTCCCCGAAAATAAGACATCCTCCAAAAATAAGACCTACTTCATGGAAACATAATACATCCCTGAAAATAAAACCTAGCGCATCTTTAGGAGCAAAAATTAATATAAGACACTGCCTTATTTTGGGGGAAACAGGGTATTTAGGGATTATTTTCCCCTCTCCAACAACTGGTCTTACAAGGCTTTTATCTCCTGGTGGAATCCAGGGGAAAAAAATTAATGGTGTTTATATTGATCTCTACATTGATTTCAATGGTTGAGGAGCAGTTCAGCTGACAAAGTAAAAAAAAAAAAAAAAAAAAAGAGGGGGGGGGGAAGAAAGGAAAGGAAAAAATCCCACCTGAAGCACCTTACTTGAACAAAAGAAATGATTTATATCAATTATATAATTCAGTGATCTGCTTTAACGTGACTTTTCTCATTCTGAACCAAACCCAAAATGAAATTCGAGGCTCACATAAGGGAGGTGCTGGGATAAGAAGGAACGTCTTTTAGCCGAGCCTTTGTTGTGTGACACCGGCTCACCGCGTTGACAGGCCCATTAATCAAGGGGCACTTCCGTCCCACACGCTAGAGGGGGGGGGGACACGACTCCCATGGAAACCTGGAAGCCGATTGCCCTTATCAACACGACAACGAGGCAATGAGGTGACATCCGGGATTTCCAAATGGAATTTCAGACCCCCCCACCCCCCAAAAAAAGGGAGGGAGGGTTGTTTGGAGAAGATCACACATTTACATTTCAATGGGAGCCGAGGTGGCAGGTAATTTTCCGTGATCATCGAATACATTTTAAGCCGTGAAATTAGCCCCAGCGTTTTCCTTGTTCGGATCGTGTTAGGAAGCCGGTGGCGGCGCACTGGGCTCGCGGATCCTCCGCCCGGAGCGCACTGGCTGCCGGAGGGAGCAGGATTACACGTTAGCATTTTTATTTACTAACGTTTGTTGGATAGATGAAAGGGAGTCGAATGCACGGCGATGGGAGAGGAACCGACCTGGGGTGGTGGGCGCACAGTGCGACGCGCACACGGATCATGTGGCGTGGAAATGCGCACACAGATCGTGTGGCGTGGAGATGTGCACTTGATACATGACCTTAACACCCAACGTCACCCCAATAAACTGGATCACAAAGTTGTCGTCCAGCTCTGTATGTCTGACACTCTTTTTGAATTTGCCAGATAAAAAAAGAACATATTTGCCCTCACCTGTTTGGCTCAGTGGACAGAGCGTCGGCCTGTGGGTCCCAGGTTCAATTCCGGTCAAGGGCATGTACATTGGTTGCGGGCACATCCCATTTAGGGGGTGTGCAAGAGGCAGCTGATTGATGTTTCTCTCTCATTGCTGTTTCTAACTCTATCCCTCTCCCTTCCTCTCTGTAAAAAAATCAATGAGATGTATTAAAAAAAATCCTCCCATTAAAAAGAGAGAGAGAGAGAGAGAGAGAGAGAGAACATATTCTTCTTTATGTAACTGTATTCGGCTTAAAAGAGGTGCTTACTAGTTCAGCCCCATGAGCGTGGGTCAATGGTTGAGTGTTGACCTTTGAATCAGGAGGTCACTGTTTGATTCCTGGTCAGGGCACATGCCCGGGTTGTGGGCTTGATCCCCAGGGTGGGGCGTGCAGGAGGCAGCCAATCAGTGATTCTCTCTCATCATTGATGTTTCTTTCTCCCTCTCCCTTCCACTCTGAAATCAATTAAAAAAAAAAAAAAAGCTTACTGGTTGAGGCATAGATTCAATGGCGAGTGGAACATAAAAATCAGGCCCAGACCTGCCTCACAGCCCCTCACTCACAACTGGCTCCATCCTTTTCTGCCGTGACAGCCCGAAACGCCAGCGCTCAGAGACTCACCCCCTTCCTCAGACCTCCCACCGGGCTCTGATTCCGGTCATAAAAGCGCTGATGTGTTTTTCCGTCATGTAGTTGCTGCTGCTTTCAAACTCGTCTCGATAGATTTCCCAAGACGGGGAATCTAGGGGTGACATGTGTTGGTAACCTCGGTTTCTCCTTTGTCTCTGCGTGCACGTTCTTGTCAAGTGGCCTTATTTTTGGTCCAGGGGAATGGACCGGCTTCAGTGTGATATGAGTTTCTGGGGCATGCAGTTACGCTGAATGCATAGGTAAGGCTTCGGTCAATAATCACCAAGACCCTGCTGAACCGCAAGGAGGTATCCTATATAAGGATATCCTTTCATATAGGATATATGAAAGGATAGCATGCCAATGGACTGAATGGTGGAACAACTGGTCGCTATGACATGCTCTGGCCACCAGAGGGCAGACGCTCAATGCCAGAGCTGCCCCCAGGTGGTCAGTGTGTTGTCATAGAACCCCCATCTTACAAAGGACGCCTCAAAAAGTCATTTATTAAAGGCCAGTGGCATATGAGGGGCTAAAGAGCTCCAGACCTCACAGCCTTGAAAAGCTCGCCACCTCTGGCTTCTGTGGGCAGAACATCACAAAGGTATCGGTTACATTTTTGGGTCTGGAATGAGGAACCTGTTTTGTGAGCAAGTTAGTTATCTAAAGTATCTATGAATCACTGAATCAACAGAAACGCGTTATCTGGGGCCACCGGGGCCATTTAGAATAATTGTGCTTTCAGATCCCGGGACCACTGAGTCTACGGAAACTCACTTATCTGTAGCTACTGAGACACTTTGGGATAATTGAGCTGTCCTGGGTCCCAGAAGAACGTGCTTCGATCACCAGTGAGATCACAATGGGACATTCAAACCATCGTCCATGGAGTATTGGGATAGCATACGTAAGTTCAGAAAATCAAAATAACTTTTAAATGAGTACAGAACCCAAAACAGCAAGGTCACAATATTAGACAGCAATTTTTACCCAAATATGGTTTCTACCATTCTTCAAATGCACTCTCAGGGGGTGAGGGGGGTGCAGGGGGGTGGGAGCGCCACTCAGCCAGAAGCCAGGCTCACGGCTGGCGAGTGCAGCAGTGGTGGCAGGGATAGGGAGCAGCGAGCAGGCGGGCAGTGAGGAACGAGGGGCCCCGGACTGTGAGAGGGATGTCTGACTGTCGGCTTAGGCCTGCCCAGGGAGTGGGCCTAAGCCAGCAGACAGACATCCCCTAAGGAGTCCCGGACTGCGAGAGGGCATGGGCCAGGCCGAGGGACCCCTTCCCCTCAATGCACTAATTTCATGCACCGGGCCTCTAGTGATGCGAAAGAGCAGATTTATATAGCCATGCCCTTGATGCAGGTTGCTATTGTTTGCTAATATAATTAAGTACCACAATGGCATCTCCCTCGAGAGATGGTGTAAATGTAGGGTTGATTTGCCTCCCTCTCCCCTTCCCTTTCCCCCCCACCCATTCACTCAAAGGCCCTATTCACGTAAGTGATAATTTAGCATCTACCCTTTGCCCAGAAAGTGGTCTCAGGAACACGGCCCTGGGGAACAGATTATAGCAAAAATGGTGTCATTCTCCTTCAGAAAGTGTTCAATTAAAAAAAATTTTTTTTTTGTTCATTTGATTGGCAGATTCTTATTTTGGGCAATTAGAAAGACACGAAGAAATCAAATATCAGGTCAATAAAAATTTTAGGTTATTTTTAGTGGATTTACTTGATTTAGGAAACAAGTAATTTTGTGACTGTTTTGCCGCTTCTCTCTGAAGCATCCTTAACATTCCCCACAATGTTCATTGGCCATATGTGGACTTTTTAACTTTTCTTATCACACCCTGGTGAAGGGTTATAAAAAAGGAATTTGAAAACTACATATATGCTCTTAATTAAATACTTGATTTGTGGCTTTATTGGATTATTAGAATTCTGTGCGGTAGGTTTTTTGCTTTTCTTCTTGTTTTTATTGTTTTTTTTAAAATTTTCTTTGTGCAGTAGGTTCTTCAAAATGACATTTCCTCCCGAGGAGGCGGTTTGATGGGGACAGCTCAGTGAGTTGACCAGAGGAGGGGAGGACCTCAGGTCACAGCAACCACAGCGGCCTTTCCGAGCCCTCACTGGCCGCTTCCTCCAGGCGCTGAGGTTCACCCGTCGTTTATCAGGAGGACGAAGGGCTCAGAGTCACCGAAGTCAGGCCTCTTGGTGTCACTTCACATGGGGCCTAATTCTGCCGCCTCCTAATATGCTGAAGCTTGGGGTTTCCTCCTGTTTATCTGTTCCGCTCACCCCTTTTCTCCCCACTTTTCTCCCCACTGCTGCGGTGCCTGCTTACCGCTAGGTGGCGCTAAGACACGGGTTACAGCTGCCAGAGACTGGAGGGGGCGAAGCCACTGGTGCGCCTGGAGCCAGGGGCTGGCCTGGGCGATCCCTTCAGAGCTCTTCCGAGCAGCACATCTGCTGTACACATGAGGGAACAAACTCAGTGAGATTCAATAATTTGTTAGAGTCCCATAGAACATTCCCCTCCTCCCCTTCCTCCACCCTCTCCTCCTCTTCCCCTTCCCCCCTCCTCCTCTCCTTCCTCTTCTTCCTCTTCCCCTTTCTCTTCCTCCTCCTCCTCCACCCTTTTCTCCTCTTCCCCCTCCTCCTCTTCCTCTTCCTCCTCCTCTTACCCCTCCTCCTCTTCCTCCTCCTCCTCCTCTTCCCTCTCCTCCTCTTCCTCCTCCTCCTCCTCTACCCCCTCCTCTTCTTCCTCCTCCTCCTCCTCTTCCTCTTCCTCCTCTTCCTCCTGCACGTCCCACTCCTGGGATCGAGCCTGCAACCCAGACCTGGGCCCTGACTGGGAATCGAACCATGACCTCCCGGTTCGTAGGTCGACGCTCAACCACGGAGCCGGGCCAGCCCGGCCGCTTACTTTCTTTTGCCATAAAATCGAGGAAGACGTCACAGGACATTTTCTACGCATTTGTCCGTCTGGGTGCCCATGGGATTGCACTTGCGTTGGGGATTCAAAGAGGTGTTTTCATTCAAATCCGTGGAGGGCGGGGAGGGGCCCGCGGGGCGTGCTCGCGGACGAGTGAACAATAGCAGGTGAAGGGCATTGATTACACACGTGGAACCGGCCGCCGAGGGAAACAATGCCGGCGGCATCATGTGCATTCGGTCTCTCTGTGCGTGGCACCCGAAACTGGCATCACGCGCCTTTCTGCTATTGAAGCGTGGCGGGAAGGAAATAATAGAACAAGGGAGACAGGAAGCGAAAACAACCCCCCGTGAAAACGCAGCCCTGGCTTCGGCCGCCTCTGTGTACCCCGGGAGACAGCTTCTCGCAGAGGTCGGCAAACCGTGGCTCCTGGGCCCCTTGAGTGTGGCTCTTCCTCAAAATACCACGGCCTGGGCAAGTCTACTTGGAAGAAGTGGTGTTAGAAGAAGTTGAAGTTTTTTGGTTTTTAAAAAAATATATATTTTATTGATTTTTCACAGGGAAGAAGAGAGAGGGATAGAGAGTTAGATAGAAACATTGATGAGAGAGAATCATCAATCAGCTGCCTCTTGCACACACCCCCTACCCCCTGGGCATGTGCCCGCAACCAAGGTACATGCCCTTGACCGGAATCGAACCCGGGACCTTTCAGTCCGCAGGCCGACGCTCTGTCCACTGAGCCACACTGGCTTTGGCAAGAAGTTGAAGTTTTAAAAACTTTGGCTCTCCAAAGAAATTTCAATCGTCGTCCTGTTGGTATTTGGCTCTGTGGACGAATGAGTTTGCCCACCACTGTCCTAGGGGGAATGTGACCTCTGCCCTGGGGAGACATTATTTTTTTTGGGGGGGGGGGAAGGAGTGGGAGACATTACTGAGGGGTCTTTGGCTGGGCACTGAGGATCTGGGACAAAAATGTGTGCATTTCCCTGCTTACTAAGGATCGGGAAATGTGCAAAGGGAGAGAGTACGTTGGGAAGGGGCCTGGGAGGGGGTGGGAGGTGAGAAACGAGGGAAGAGGCTCAGAAGGCCGGGGGGAGGTCAGGGGGCTTTCTCAGGAGGGAGGGCTGGCATCTCAGGGATGGTGATGTCTGACCTCCAAGTTCCCTGTTTTCTGGGAAGGTTGGCAACAGCCAGCAGCAGATCCTTAGATTTGGGGTCCTTAGAGAGACACGCCGCCCCCGGGCAGAGCGGCCGGTGTCGCTCTGTCTGTAAACGAAAGCCCCGACACATCCGGGTCGGTGTGTCTTTCTAGGATTTTATACCCAACCTAGGCAGGAGAGGGCACTTTTCATTTCTGCTAAAGAGAAAGGACCTAATAAAATTGGCCACGAAGGCCCTTCCGTGAAAGGTCCCAGCCCCTGCTCCAGCACCCGCATGGGGTTCTGCAAAGACAAGCTCTGCCCACGCTTATGGTTTCCAGTCGGCTTTGTGGTGCCCCGTCCTTCCATGTGAACAGGAAGTCAAGAACAATCTAGCCGAAACCGGTTTGGCTCAGTGGAGAGAGCGTCGGCCTGCGGACTGAAAGGTCCCGGGTTCGATTCCGGTCAAGGGCATGTGCCTTGGTTGTGGGCGCATCCCCGGTAGGGGGTGTGCAAGAGGCAGCTGGTGGATGATTCTCTCTCATCGACGTTTCTAACTCTCTATCACTCTCTCTTCCTCTCTGTAAAAAAATCAATAAAATACATTAAAAAAAAAAAAGAACAATCTAACAGGAAGTCTCTAAGTGAAAAGTAGAGACACGCAAAAACGTACAGGGAAACTGGCATCTGAGAAGATGGCCGGCTTCATGGGTCGCCGGGGAAATGGAAATTAAACCACAGTTCATGGTGGGACCACAACCCGGATGGACCTCAAGGACGTTGTGCTAAGTGAGGGGGTGGGGGAAAGGAGAGGACAGTTTTCATGTTCGTTTAAAGAGATGGAATAAATAAATGAATATCAGAAAGGATACAAAGGGCCAAAACCGGTTTGGCTCAGTGGTAGAGCGTCGGTCTGTGGACTGGAAGGTCCCGGGTTCGATTCCGGTCAAGGGCATGTGCCTTGGTTGTGGGCACAACCCCGGTGGGGGGTGTGCAGAAGGCGGCTGATCGATGTTTCTCTCTCATCGACGTTTCTAGCTCTCTATCTCTCTCCCTTCCTCTCTGTAAAAAATCAATAAGATATATTTTTTTAAAAAAAGAAAGAAAGGATACAAAGGGAGAGAAAACAGACAAATCAGGCAGCAAAAGAGAAGGGGAGGGAAAAACAGACCTTACCATGGACAGTCCCAGAGGGCTGAGATGCAGTCTCGCTCTTGAAGTGCTATTGATAAATGAATGGTTAAAAAATAAATAAGCAAAAAGCCAACAAGAAAAAATCCCTGGAGAATTAAAAATAGCACACGAGGGGGGAAAAATCAATAGTGGGGTGGAAGATGGAGCTGAGGAAGGTTGCTGGGAGCTAGCGCAAAAGGAGAGAGGTGCAAAACAGGAGAGAAAATCCAGGTAGCACCGAATCAAGAATTCCAGAAACAGACCCGACAGAATTTTAGCGAGAACCAAGGACAGGGAGGGGAGGGGGAGACAGTAGAGAAATGCCACAGGGTACCCCCCTCGGCTGAGACAGGTGAGGTGGTGGGTGGACAGTGTCTTGCTTGTGCCCTAACCAGGTGTCTCGCAGCTCACGTCAGCCTGGGTACTCTCACTGTGTTCTTTTTATTTTTTTATTTTAAAAAATATATATTTTATTGATATTTTACAGAGAGGAAGAGAGAGGGATAGAGAGTTAGAAACATCGATGAGAGAGAATCATCAATCAGCCGCCTCTTGCACACCTCCTACTGGGAATGTGCCTGCAACCAAGGTACATGCCCTTGACCGGAATCGAACCCGGGACCCTTCAGTCTATAGGCCGACGCTTTATCCACTGAGCCAAACCGGTTTTGGCTACCACTGACCTTTTAGATCGAGGCCGCCAGTGATCCAGAACCTGCGGTGGGAGGGGAGGCGCCTCGGACTGGTTAACGGGGTTTTTGTCTCTAACAGTGGGGCCCGACTTCAGACTGCAGGTATGCCAATCTCTAAAGCTGACTGCTAAAGTCCCCCTAATCCCTGTGCCCTCGGATCGGATCGCTGGGTACCGTGGTGCCCTGCTGGTTAAGAAGCACATAAAACGTGGGCGACTCATGGCAACATCTAAGGGACACCATTTCTAGGCTGCAAGGTCTTCTCGGAGGGGAGACAGAGAGAGACAAAACTGCAGCCATCGTAGACATTCTTTCGCAAAGCTTCGTTTCATCTGAATATTTCCTCCCTTGGAGACAAAACAGGTTTCGGGTCGCTGCCTCCAGGGAATGGAACGACATTTGCTTTCCCCCCCTTTCCTGACGGAATCGGTTGCACCTTGCAAAAGGCTGTCTAAGCCTCCTCTGCTTCTCTTTAAGGCTGCCTCAAGGTTTCACAAGCAGACTGTCCTGAGACACGTACACGTTTGCCTCAACAACATGGCGTAGTGCCCGGCTGGTGTGGCTCAGTGGTTGAGGGTCGACCTCTGAACCAGGAGGTCACGGTTCGATTCCCGGTCAGGGCACAGGCCCGGGTTGCGGGCTCCATCCCCAGTGTGGGGTGTGCGGGAGGCAGCCAGTCAATGATTCTCTCTCACCATTGATGTGTCTCTCTCTCTCCCTCTCCCTTCCTCTCTGAAATCAATCAAAAAAATTTTTTTAAATAAAACCCCACAAACCCCACAGACACCTGGTGCAGCCGTTCCGGGGGCTCCTGTGAGAGATGCCGTGGGGGGGACCCGGAGCTGACGGTGCGGATCCTCCGGCGGCTTCACCGGGCCCCGAGGTCCTGCTCGCTGTGTGGTCCCCGGCAGGGTGAGTCACGTCAGCTCCTCCCGGCTCTGTGCTAAAGAAAACAATGACTGGATGGCATCCGTGCCAGCTTCCGACCTCCCAAGGGCATCAGCGTAGAGACGGACGCCCAGTGCGCCAAGCCAGCATCTCAGTGCAGTGGGTGCCCCGCGTGCAGGCAGCTGAAGGCGCTCATAGTACATGATGACTTGATAAAACGTGGGCCTTCGAATTATCTTCTAAACAAAGATTATCTTCTAAACAGCCAAGAGAGTCCAACAATGATTTTTCAGAGTATTTCAGTGCTGTTGTTTTTTTTTTTGCAAAAGACTGTGCTAGCGGATACAAGGAGATACTCTCACCAGGCCCGTGTGGCCAGTGGTTGAGCATTGACCTATGAACCAGGAGTAATAGCACGCTGTCGTGGGGTGACGCGTGGACAGTGCGTAGCTCAGGGCCTCGCTGACACCGAGCCCTCAACGCATGGGGGTTCGTGTGCTCACCCTGATGGTCCTGTAGTTGCATCTCATGCAAGGTGTTCAGAATTAATTTTAAAAATCCTTCTGTCGAACCACCCCCAACTGCCTAGGAGACGTCTGAAGTTGAAAATCTTTCTTACACCGGTTCCTTGCACACAGTAGGTGCTCCGTGACGTTTCTTTCTTCTTTTAAAAAAAAATGTATTTTATGCCGAAATCGGTTTGGCTCAGTGGATAGAGCGTCAGCCTGCGGACTGAAGGGTCCCGGGTTCGATTCCGGTCAAGGGCATGGTTGCGGGCACATCCCCAGTGGGGGGTGTGCAGGAGGCAGCTGATTGATGTCTCTCTCTCATCAATGTTTCTAACTCCTTATCCCTCTCTCTTCCTCTCTGTAAAAAAAATCAATAAAATATATATTTTTAAAAAAATGTATTTTATTGATTGTTCACAGAGAGGAAGGGAGAGGGACAGAGAACTAAAAACATCAGTGAGAGAGAAACATCGAACAGCTGCCTCCTGCACTCCCCCTACTGGGGATGTGCCCGCAACCAAGGCACATGCCCTTGACCGGAATTGAACCTGGGACCCTTCAGTCCGCAGGCCGACGCTCTATCCACTGAGCCACACCGGTTAGGGCTCTGTGACGTTTCCTTAGAGGGATTTCAGTGTAACGGTGTGGCCTTGTGTTAGTATCCCGGCTCCGTCCCACGCCGCCTGTCACGAGACATCCCCAAACCTCGCTCATCGGACCCACTAACGTGGGGACGACGGGCCAGCTTGCCCTGCGCCGTCGGGAGAACGGAAAGAGAGCCGGCGCCCAGGGGTATGTGCTGAGCCGCGTCGTTGCGCTGAATTCTGAAATGAAGTTGCCGAGTTATTCCTGGGGTGCTCTCGATGCTGCCACCGCTGTCATTGTTCTTGCGGCTGACAACACGGCAGAGCCCGAGACGGGACTAGATTAGTTTTTGAGTGATCCCCGCGTCGCTGCCCTGGGTGGCATTAATTATTCACAAGCTCATTATCTGGCCCCACTCGATGGATTGATTTCTTCCCCCGATAAATATGCATGGAGTGTTCGCTCGGTCCCAGGACCGGCCCGCGCCGTTCTCTCTCTCTCTCTCTCTCTCTCTCTCTCTCTCTCTCTCTCTCTCTGTCTGTCTTGAACAGGAAGCAATATGCTCTGAGCCCTAATCTGATGAAGACCCCTGAGGAAACGTGGCTCCGTGGTTGAGCGTGGACCTACGACCCAGAAGGCCACGGCTCCATTCCCGGTCAGGGCACAGGCCCTGGATTCGACTCGATGGCCAGCGCACGGAGGCCGAATCTCGGGGCTGCTTTGGGGAAGGGGGGGGATCGGAGCTCCCACATCAGCTGCTCTTGCAGGCGAAGCTGCACTGAGCTTCGGGCTCCGATCGCCGGTCTCGAGGGTGGTGCTTCCCCCAGGTCCCTGTCCTCCGCCCCGGGGGCCAGTCCGCGGCCAGGCCTGGCTTGGTGCAGGCCACGACGCTCCTCCCGGGGCAGATAAAGGGCGACCCTGCTCTGCGGGTGCCGTTCAGCGGTGCTCTGCCGCCTCCGCAGCCCCTCCTCCTGGGCCCGGGCTCAGCCAGCCCGTGGGGACGGCCACCAGCCGCCTGTGGCCCCACGTGACCCTGCGCCTGAGCCTCGTGTCCCATCCGTGCAGTGGAGCGAGCGGTTCGGCAGAAAATCGCCCCCCCCTCCCGGCTCTGCCCGGCTCGGGTGCTCAGAGACCCGGGGTGCCCCGGGCACTGACACCCCAAGACCCCCATTCCAAGGGCCTGTCTGGGGGCAGTCCCAGTCCCTCCCCCCCACACACACCCCAGTGATGAACAAAGGCAGCGGCAAATGGGCACACACCCTCATCCTCACTCCTTCCCGAGGACACTGTCTGCCCGTACCTGCCCAGAACAAATGCCGGGAAAATGGAAATGTCAATTAAGCGGTTGCCAAGGCAACCAGCTCTCCTGTTTGCTGCTACATGGTCAGTGTCGTAATCTTTTTTTTTTTTTTTTTTTTTTTTGCCCCTATGGAATTGATTGAATTCTTCAGTGGTTGCTTCTTTCCCCAAGTCTGTCTCCCTTTAAAATACTTTACACACACACACACACACTCACACACACACACACACACTCACTCATACTCACACACACACACACACACACACTCACACACACTCTCACACACTCTCTCACACACACACACACACACTCACACACACTCACACACACACACACTCACTCATACACACACACACACTCACACACACTCTCACACACTCACACACACTCACACACACACTCATACACACACTCACACACACACACTCACACACACACTCACACACACTCTCACATACACACACACACTCACACACACACTCACACACACACTCACACACACACTCACTCACACACACTCACACACACACTCACACACACACTCACACACACACACAATCCCACTAGTTTTCACACACACACTCACTCACACACACACACACTCACACACTCACACACACACTCACACACACACACACAATCCCACTAGTTTCTAAAGACTAGCAGAGCAGAGGGTGCATCTAAGAAGGCGGATATGGAACCCTGGAGAATGCTTTCAGAGGAAGAGGACATATTTTTGTGGGAGGTGGGGGGCGGGGGAAGGTTTGGTGCCTTCTTGGGATGGTTTAATGAGATACAGTTTTTAGTCCACGACCAGAAAAAACTCTACCATTAATTCCCGTTTTCCCAGCCCACCTAAGCTCTCCCACTTCTTGAGCAGGAGGTCGGGTCTTGAACAGGAAGCAATATGCTCTGAGCCCTAATCTGATAGACACCCGTGAGGAAATGTGGCTCCGTGGTTGAGTGTCGACCTACGAGCCAGAGAGAAGGTCACGGTTCCATTCCCAGCCAGGGCACAGGCCCTGGAGGCCACTCCATCGCCAGTAGGGGGCGTGCAGGAGGCAGCCGGTCAATGAATCTCTCTCCTCACTGATGTTTCTCTCTCTCTCCCTCCCTCTCTCTCTCTTCCTCTCTAACATCAATAAAAACATATATATTTTTAAAATATATTTTATTTATTTTTTACGGAGAGGAAGGGAGAGGGAGAGAGAGTTGGAAACATCGATGAGAGAGAAACATCCATCAGCTGCCTCCTGCACAGCCCCTACTGGGGATGTGCCCGCAACCAAGGTACATGCCCTTGACCGGAATCGAACCCGGGACCCTTGAGTCCCCAGGCCGACGCTCTATCCACTGAGCCAAACCGGATTCGGCTAAAAACATTTTTTTGAAAAAAAAAGAAAAGAAAAGGAAATTCTTGCAACCTTTTCCCCGCTGAGGAGAATGGCTTGCTTACTGGGCTTCCCCTGGCGTTGTGAGTGGCTTGGGGAGGAGCAAGGGCCTGGAGGCAGGTGCCTGTCTGGGTTGAAATCCGCTTTTATTAGTCACGAAGCCTTGAGTCACACATTCTCTCTGTTGGTCTGTGAAACCAAGGCTGGCACGGAGAGCATGACCTCGTTGGGCCGTTCAGATAATTCGGTGGTGACATGCCGTCGTCCGCGCCGGCCTGTGGGAAGTGCCCCATCGGTGACTGTTCTTGTTGCCGCCACGTGGGTCACGTCAGGAGGCTCACAGAGGAAGAGGGTGCTGTCCGGGGTCGCTGGTGGAAGCCACGGGCTTGAACGTTCCTCGTGCTGCCGTGTCTCCGCTGCTCTTGGGCGTGCGTTCGGCCTCACCGCTCAGCGCAGGCCGGGCTGCAGTAAACACACGTCCGCTTCTGGTTTCCTCCCCGTTGAGAAACGAGCTGATTTGATTTTAATATTTGTAATTTTTTTTATGTTTAAAAAAAACTATTTTATTATGTTTGTATCTAATTTTTAAAATTTAGCTAACATCTATGGTGATAAAAGCATAGTATGCTAATTAGACCGGACGACCTCCCAGACGAAGCCAGGGTCCCGGGTGCCAGAGAGAAGCCGGTGCCAGCGGCCGGGGAAGGAAGACCCACTCTTGTATGAACTTTGTGCATCTGGCCTCTAGTTGGTTAATAATAATGTTACATATAGCCGAAACCGGTGTGGCTCGGTGGATAGAGTCTTGGCCTATGGACTGAAAGGTTCCAGGTTCGATTCCGGTCAGGGGCATGTACCTTGGTTGCAGGCACATCCCCAGTGGGAGGTGTGCAGGAGGCAGCTGATTGATGTTTCTCTCTCTCATCGATGTTTCTAACTCTCTATCCCTCTCCCTTCCTCTCTGTAAAAAATCAATAAAATATATTAAAATATATATATATTTAAAAAAATAATGTTACAGCCGAAACCCGTTTGGCTCAGTGGTAGAGCGTCAGTCTGCGGACTGAAAGGTCCCGGGTTCGATTCCGGTCAAGGGCATGTGCCTTGGTTGTGGGCACATCCCCAGTAGAAGGTGTGCAAGAGGCAGCTGATCGATGATTCTGTCTCATCGACGTTTCTAGCTCTCTATCTCTCTCCCTTCCTCTGTAAAATAGCAATAAAAATATTTAAAAATAATAATGTGACATACATTTCCAGAATACCACATGATAATTGGGTATCTGTATACTCTATTGGGTGCTCATCACCCAAAGTCTAGTTACCTCCTGCTACTGTAGATTTTGCCCTCCTCCCCATCCCCTTCCCCTCTGGCAACCGCCACGCTGTGTCTGTTTCTACGAGAGTTATTTTGAAAGTGTGTGTGTGTGTGTGTGTGTGTGTGTGTGTGTGTTTTCTTTCTGTTGACAAGCCTGGTGATGACATTGTGTGTCATCAGCTCGGTCTCGGTGCTGAGGAGCCAGGGGGCGGAGGTGGCATTTCTCCCATGACTGAGGCCGAGGCTGAGGAAGGAATGTCCTCAGTTCTTACTCACTGGGCGAGTCCCCGCAGGGCCCCGGGCCGTCCGGGCAGAGAGGAAATGGAGTGAAGAGAGCTCTTCGGTGGCTTTAGGCCCCGAAGTCCACTGCCCCAGACACGCTCTCCCGCTGCCTCCCCCACCCGTGTCCCTGGGGCAGAGTGGGGGGGGGGCAGTGGGAGAGAAGGTCCGAGCACGGCCCCGTGCTGCTGCTTCTGCGGGGACAGGGGCACGTGGGGAGGGAGAGACACCTATTCGATGGCGTCTAAAGGTGTTATTATTATTTTACAGAAATTTCAGAATTTTAATGTTTTGGGAAAGATCAAGGTGAACATATATCTTTACCCCAGGATATATTTTTTAAAATATATATTTTTTATTGATTTTTTACAGAGAGGAAGGGAGAGGGATAGAGAGCTAGAAACATCGATGAGAGAGAAACATCGATCAGCTGCCTCCTGCACACCCCCTACCGGGGATGTGCCTGCAACCAATGTACATGCCCTTGACCGGAATTGAACCCGGGACCTTTCAGTCCATAGGCCGACGCTCTATCCACTGAGCCAAACCGGTCAGGTCGAATGACACCCTTTACAAATCACTGTTGGTGCTCTCGAGTTCTGTCCCCCCAGCTCCCTCGCAGTGTGTGTGTGTTGGGGGGGGGGGGTGGCCATAAATCCCTCTTCAGCGACATTGGGGGCCTTCCCCCTCCAGCTATCACCAGAACGGGGAACCCCAGGCATAGAGCCTCCACATTTCAGGGTGACAGTCTCATTTCAGCGTCAGAGAGAGGAACATCGATGAGAGAGAAACATCTATCGGCTGCCTCCTGCACCCCCCACCCCTACTGGGGATGGAGTCTGCAACCGGGGCATGTGCCCTGACCGGGAATCGAACCTATGACCTCTTGGTGCACAGATCGATGCTCTACCAACCGAGCCACCCTGGCCAGACACACGACCGAATCCTACACTGCATTTTAGCCACGTTCCACGTGATACCTATGCCCAGGGCGGTCTGAGAAAGCGCTGCTCCGAGGGAGGGGCTGGGAGCTGTCATCCGAGGAGGCTGCCTCCCACGGCGCAGACAGAGCCCTCGCAGGGAGGGACGCCCCTGTCTGGCTCCCGGGGTTCGGGGTCCGGCCTCCCCGGCTGAGCAGGTGTGGTTCTGACGAGGGCAGGGAGCCGGGTGGTAGGGCGCTCACGGGCTGGGCCACCACGCGGCTCCCCGGCTCCCCGGGACGGCGCCCAGGACTGCTCCCCCCCCCCCCCCCCCCCCAGGCCTCTGTCCTCCTGTCACGGTTTCTGCCTCGGGTTGTGCAATCCCGAACTCGCACAGCCCGGGTGTGGATTTCCAGCTCCGGTGACGCTTACATGAAAAGCATCTCACCCCCCCCCCCCTCCCGGGAGCAAGGCCACTGCCTCCACCTACTCTGCCTCCTCAGAGACTTGGAGGGGAAGGAGCCCCCCAGACCTCCCGGGGGGGGACCCTCAGGGATGGGGCCTCTGGTGGCCGCTCTGGGACCCGGGACCGGCTGCTCCAGGCCAGGAGTTGAGCCCACGCGGTTTGCCCGCGGGGAGAGCGGTCGGCGGGCCGAGTGCCCTTGGCAGGGACAGTGCGCACTCAGCTCCCAGATCTGCCCGGGCGCTCTGGGCCCCCGGGGGAGAGGATGGGCCTCTCTCTCTGACCGCCTGCCCCGGCCTTTGGAGGAGACCAGACCTGGGAGTTGGAACTAGGGGGCTGGGCTGGCCTGCCAATTGCCTGCGGCCCCTCCCCCTGACTGGCCTCCACCCAATTTCCCTGATTGTGGTGGGTTGGTTGGACCCCACCCATGCATGAATTCATGCACCAGGCCTCTAGGGAAAAAATTTAAAATTATATATATATATATATATATATATATATATATATATATATTTTTTTTTTCCCCCCCAGAGGAAGGGAGAGGGAGTTAGAAACATCCATGAGAGAGTTAGAAACATCCATGAGAGAGAAACATTGATCAGCTGCCTCCTGCACACTCCCCACTGGGGATGTGCCCAAAACCAAGGTATATATATATACCCTTGACCAGAATCGAACCTGGGACCCTTCAGTCTGCAGGCCGACGCTCTTTCCACTCAGCCAAACTGGTTAGGGCATACAAATATTATTTTTTAAAAATAGAATAAAATGCTCGCCCTGCTATCTGGCATGTATCGAGTGTGCGGTAGCCACGATGTACTTTTTTCTCGGTCCACAAGCTACAGATGGCAAAACGCCTTTCGCCTTTGGGATGGGACCTTCTGGAACAGGGGTCGGCAAACTTTTTGACTCGAGGGCCACCATGGGTTCTTAAACTGGGCCGGAGGGCCGGAACAAAAGCAACCTGACCATGCTGGCACTCTCCTCTTGGGCTGCTGGTGAAGGAGCGGAGGGGATGCCGAAACCGGTTTGGCTCAGTGGTAGAGCGTCGGTTTGCGGACTGCAAGGTCCCAGGTTCGATTCCGGTCAAGGGCATGTACATTGGTTGTGGGCACATCCCCAGTAGGGGGTGTGCAAGAGGCAGCTGGTCGATGTTTCTCTCTCATCGACGTTTCTAGCTCTCTATCTCTCTCTCTCTTCCTCTCTGTAAAATATCAATAAAACATATTTTTTAAAAAAATAAAAAAATAAATAAAAATATAAAAAAAAAAAAAAAAAGAAGGAGCGGAGGGGAGAGCAAGAGAACCCTCCGCTCTTTCGGCTCCGCGAGCCAAATAGAACAGCCGAAGGGGCCAGATCCGGCCCGTGGGCCGTAGTTTGCCCACGGCTTTTCTGGACTCTGCATGGGGCTCCTGAGGTGGGGGTTGTCAGTTCCCTCCCCTCCAGTGGGTGAGCCGCACCCTCTCTGCCCACCGGGGGTTTGTAGCTCAGGGAGCAGAGGGGAGTTTCTGGCCAGTGGTGGGCTCTCGGTCGGTCTCGGAGGTCCTAAACCTGTGATCGGCACACCGAGGCTCGAGAGAACCACATGCGGCTCTTTGGCCCCTTGAGTGTGGCTCTTCCACAAAACACCACGGCCCGGGCGAGTCTGTTTTGAAGAAGCGGTGTGAGCAGAAGTTTAAGTTGAAAACATTTGGCTCTCAGAAGAAATGTCAATCGCTGTGCTGTTGGTATGTGGCTCTGTGGACAGATGAGTTTGCCGACCCCTGGCCTAGACGCCTGGGAGGTGTCGAAGGGGCCGCACGAGGCCCCGGAGAGAGCTGAGCCCAGGAACTTGAAGGAAAGGGAAGGGAGGGAAGAGTGGGGACACGGCCGGTGTCCAGACTCACGGCCGAGCCAGGTGCCCGGTGGCTCTTCGGCCTGGCCCCGGGTTCGTGGCTGTGGCCCTGCGTGAGGCTCCGTCAGGCGCGTGGCCTGGTAGACACTCAGCCGGGGCCCTTGGCCCCCTGGCTTCGGCTCTTGCCCTGTCTTCCCTGTGGGCAGTGCCAGCTGGACGCTATGTCCTGTGGCCGGAGCCCAAGGGGGAGCTCCTGGCTCCCACGGGCACCAGCGCCAGCCCCCGAGCCCATGGCCCCAGACTCTGGCCGGCCACTGGCTGCTGTTTCCTTCCTGCTTCTCTGCCGTGGAACCCCGTTCTCCTGATGTGGCCGCTGAGTGGGGGACGCAGCCCGCGCCCTCGGGACGGGGCCTTCGAGCAGGGGCTTCGGTTACCCCGAGTCCTCATTGGCCGCGGCATCAAATATTAATCCCCCGCCGCGGCGTGAGCTCCGTCCGGAGCCTGCCGGGCAGGGTCTGGTTTCACCGTCCCCGGCGGCAGCTGCAGGCGGGTCCCGGCGCCTCCGGGCTGCTGTGCGGGGGGCACTCCGGCTCCACGGCCTCGCTCGGGGGACCTGGCGGCGTCGAGGGGCCGCCGGCTGCGAGAGGTACGTTCCCTGTGGGTGGGGCGTGTGTGAACCCCACTTCTGGAACCTGAGCTGAACGGCCTGGCTGTCAGCGGAGCCAACTGCTTGCTTCCTGTAAAGTGAGCGAATCAAAACACACACACACACACACACACACACACACACACACGCACACTCACACACATATATGAACACATGCACAAACACACATACACACACTTACACACATCTATGAACAAATGCATACACACATGCTCACACACATACACTTACACACACACACAGAGAAGTGATGGCCAGATGCAATTGCCTTCCACATTCTTTCCCCTATTCCAGTGGTCGGCAAACTCCTTAGTCCACAGAGCCCAATATCAACAGTACAATGACTGACATTTCTTTGGAGGGCCACATTTTTTAAACTTCAACTTGTGCTAACTCTACTTCTTCAAAATAGACTCGCCCAGGCCGTGGTGTTTTGTGGAAGAGCCACCCTCAAGGGGCCAGAGAGCCGCACGTGGTTCTCGAGCCTCGGTCTGCCGACCACGGCCCTATTCCAGCACGCCGCCGTAAGGCAGGGCCTGTGAGCTTCCCTCCGGGAAATGAGTGCAAAATCCTTGCTCAGGATTCCCCCCCCCCTCCCCTGTTTCTAGAGAGAGGATGAGTTTTTTCTTTGATTCTCAGAGAGGTTGGCGGCCCTTCCCCCCAATTTAAACATGGCCGTGCCAGCAATTTCACCGTCAGGGAGACCTGTAATTACTTGGGAGAGCCGGGGGCAGAAGGTCCTGGAAGGATCGCTTGTGGTTGCAAAAGGCGAGCCGTGGAGGGCCCTTTGAGGGGGGGGGGGGGGGACTGCGAAAAGCGGGCGCAGAGCAGGAGGGGGCGGTGCTCACGTTTGGGGGGGGCGGCCAAGGCGTTTCTCGGCGTGGCTTCCACATGGGGACTGTCCCAGGAGGAGGCAGACATGGGGGCAGAGGCCTGGGCTGCATGGAGACTTCCTTCACCCCAGTCTGGGCTGCTCCAATGTGTGTGGTTTAAAAACAGTCCAACAGGGCCGAAACCGGTGTGGCTCAGTGGATAGAGTGTCGGTCTGCGGACTGAAAGGTCCCGGGTTCGATTCCGGTCAAGGGCATGTACCTTGGCTGCGGGCACATCCCCGGTGGGGGGGTGTGCAGGAGGCAGCTGGTCGATGTTTCTCTCTCATCGACATTTCTAGCTCTCTCTCTCTCTCCCTTCCTCTCTGTAAAATAGCAATAAAATATATTTTAAAATAAAAATAAAAATATAAAAACAGTCCAACAGGAAACCACCCACAGGACAACTCGCCAACGTGACTTTGAGAAGAACCCTGGGGTGGGGGTGGGGGTGAGGGTGGGGGAGGGAGGCGGGACGGGGGGGGGGGCAGCGGCTAATTCGGGCGGGCAGCTGCCGCGCCTCTAAATTAAGACGGCGGCCGAGGCCGAGGCCTGACTCACGGCTGGCCTGCAGCGGCGTTTACAGTCGGCCGCGTGCACGCTCGCATCCCCGCATAGATCACAGCAGCGCCGCTTCCCTGGATGGAGCTCAAAGCTGGAGTGCAAGCCCCACGCACGCTCTGAGCCCTCCATGCTCCGTCGGGGCGGGGCGGGGCGGGGCGGGCCGAGGGGGCGGCACGGTGACCGGTGAGGGCTGCCAGAGCCGCCTGTGCCCTCGGCACGCGGGTGGGAAGTCCCCTGGGAGGTCACCAGGGTGGCAGAGCCGCCGCCAACCCGCCAGGCAGGCCCGGCTGGGCGAGGTGAGCCGTGGGCCACATTCCTCGGCCGTGAGCGGCCTGTCCACCCTTCACGCTTCGGGGTCATGGCACAGCCGAGGATGCCGAGGAGCTGTGGACGCAGGTTCACCATTTGCCTGAGGGGCGTGGGGAACTGGTCAAGGGGTGGGGCGGCCTGGCCATCAACCTCAGCCCACGCTGGGGCCTCGGCGGGGATCCAGGCAAAAGGCCACTGGGAAATCCTGCTCTCCGAGGCGAGCACTGCGTTTTGTCAGGAAGTCGCTGTGTGGCTCTTCGGGGGGGTGAGGTGCCCAGCCTGCCTCCTGCCCACCCTCCCTGGCAGCCCCGCCCCTGGCTGAAGACCCAGCCTTCGGGGACCCCCACAGGGGGGCTCACTGACCCGCAGAGGGTCCCGGTGCACCCACAGTGCCCCCCCCCCACCGGGTTCACCTGGGAGTGGGCGACTCTCCATCCCCCCTTCGCACAGGACTGTGGGGTTTCTGGGGAGGAGGGACCTTCGGTGCTAAACCCGGAACAGCCCTGGGCAACCCGATGGCTGACCGCCACCCCCCTGGACGCCTGGGACAGGCCAGCGCTCTCTGCCTCCTCTCCGGGGCACGGGCCCCGCTTGTCCTTTACTTTTATTTTTTAAATTTTAATTTATTTATTTTTAAAAATATATATATTATTGTTTTTTTTTTCTTACAGAGAGGAAGGAAGAGGGATAGAGAGCTAGAAATGTCGATGAGAGAGAAATATCGATCAGCTGCCTCCTGCACGCCTCCCACTGGGGATGTGCCCGCAACCAAGGTACATGACTCAAACCCGGGACCTTTCAGTCCACAGGCCGATGCTCTGTCCACGGAGCCAAACGGGTTAGGGCTATTTATTTATTTATTTTTTAAATAATTACAGACTTTACAGAAAAGTTGCAAGAAAAACACAAAAATGATCCTATACCTTCCACCTAGGTTCCCCGGGTTCTTTACGTTTTAGTACATTTGCTTTATCCTTCTCTCCCTTTCTCTCTCTCTCTCTCTCTCTCTCTCTCTCTCTCTCTCAACTTGAAGAGTAAGCTACAGACATGCTGCCTCTTTACCCCTAACTATTCAGTAGTAATATATTTTATTGATTTTTTTACAGAGAGAAAGGGAGAAGGATAGAGAGTTAGAAACGTCGATGAGAGAGAATCATCGATCAGCTGCCTCCTGCACACCTCCTACTGGGGATGTGCCCGCAACCAAGGTACGTGCCCTTGACCGGAATCGAACCTGGGACCCTTCAGTCCGCAGGCCGACGCTCTATCCACCGAGCCAAACAGGTTTCAGCTTCTTTGTTTCTTCTAAGTTTTCCTTTGTGGTCATGACCTGCACTTCCTGGAAGAGGACAGGCCCTCAGGCTGTGGGACGAAGGGCCCCCTAACACCCCCCCCCCCCCGCAGCGGCTGGCACATAGCTGGCTCCTCAGAAGTGCTACCGTGTATTGAGCGCCTGCTGTGTACCAGACTCTTTCTTCGTGTACATCCTCTCATTGATCCCTTCAGCAACTCTTTGAAGGACACGCATGGTAGGATTGTCCCCATTGTGCACAGGAGGAGACAGGCTCGGGGAGGTCCCGGGGCTTGTCTGAGGTCCCCTGAGGTCCTGCATCCTGTGGGAGGTGGGCCAGGAATTCTACCCCAGAGCTGTGCTCCCAACCACAACCACAGGGCCATTGTGTCCTGGGAGGTCTTCCTGGTGTTCTATTTGCAGGTGTTGTTTCTTTGACCTTCTTGGGAAATCTTGAGGTCAGGAGATTGTTGTCCAGGTCGGGGCCATTGTCTACCCAGAACTGCCCCCAGCCACCGATGGAGATAAGACCTTTGACGCTAGCACTTTCTCCGGGCCTGCCAGAGGCAAGGTGGCCATTATCTTGGGGGCCTCATCAGAAAATGAGAGCAGAGGAGGAAAGCTCACTCTGCAGCTAAGAACCGCTACTGCTACGGGGTGGAGCCAAGGACAGGGACTAAGGAGTCTTCTCTGGTCTGGTCCCTACGGCTCCCCTTCCCGCCTCCTGCCTCGGCCTAGAGCTGCTGCTGGAGGCAGAGCATCCTCCCCCCCTCCTCCGGGAAGGCCCCCTGGCTTGAGGCTCCGCAGCCCCAGGCAGCCCCACCTCCTTTACCTTGTCTCCATGCCCGCCTCTCCCCCTCCAGAACGACCCTCCGCAATCACGTCACATTAGCTAGTAGATACCTATGAATGAATGGATGGATGGATGGATGGATGGATGGATGAATGGATGGATGGATGGATGGATGAATGGATGAATGAATGAATGGACGAACAAATGAACAAAGCAGTGAAAGGGCCCAGGATGCCTTGGGGGCTTCCTTTCCTTGTCACCCGCACAGTAGCCCGTTAAGCTCTTACCAGCCCTCTCCCTGGTCTCCGACGCCCGCTGGTTGGGCCAGGAGGACTCCTCTGCTCTGTTCTTCATAAGACAGCCTCCCTTCTGTCTGCTTCTGCCCTGGTTTGTGGCCAGGCGCCCCCCGTGGCCTGCACCCTCCCCCCCCCCCTCTCCTCCCGGATGTCCCCACGCGGACCTTGCTCTCGGCTGCTTCTCCTCACACCACCACGGCCAGCCCCATCTCCTCCCAGTCCTCCTCTGGGCGATCCCTTTCCCACGCGGTAGAACTCACGCATCTATCCATCCACACGCGGCCCTGTGCGTGCGGGGTCGGCCGGGAGCGAGGCAAGGTCCTGGCCTCCTCCTCCGGAGAGAGGTGACTGAGGAACAAACCACACACAGGGCGGTCTCGGGGCAGTGAGTGCTACGAAGGAAGGAAAACGGGGGGGGGGGGGGGAAGGGGTGTAGATAGTGAATAACTGGGGACCCCTGTGCTGACCAGGGAAGGCCGCTCTGAGGAGGGGGCGGCGAAAGGAGCTTCTAGAGACGAGTGACCGCATGCACCGAGTGCGGGGAGCGGCACTGCAGGCAGAGGGAACAGCAGTGCGGAGCCGTGGCTGGGGGACAAGAAGGAAGCCTGCTGGGTAGAGCTGAGCTGAGCAGGGCAGGGCTGAGCTGGGCGGTCGTGGGGCCTTGTTGGCCGGTAAGGACTTGGGGTTTTATTGTAAGCTCCATGGGAAGCCACGGGGGGTTTTCGCGTGGGAAGGTGGTGTGTCTCCTCTGCATGATGCAGACTTTCGGTGGATCAGACCGGAGGTCCCCACGGCTCCCACCTCCTGGCAGGGCCGAGTGGTATCCTCCCCTTGTCCTGGATGACTCCAGCGTGCCCTGGTCGGCCCCGGCCTCCTGGTCCTCAGTCCTGTCCTTTCTCTCTCAAATCCTCCTCCAGCGCCCCCCATCCCCCATCCCCGTAGCCTCTGCGGTGCCCCCACCACAATGGCCTCCAGCCCTCCCTGCAGAGACCAAGCCTGAGGCTCTGGACTCAGGTAGTCCTGGGGCAAATCCTGGCTTGGTCACCCACTAGCCCAGCTGTGGGCAAACTACGGCCCGCGGGCCGAATCCGGCCCGTGCGGCTGTTCTCTCCGGCCCGCGGAGCCGAAAGAGCGGAGGGTTCTCTTGCTCTCCCCTCCGCTCCTTCCCCAGCAGCCCACGAGGAGAGTGCCAGCGTGGTCAGGTTGCTTTTGTTCCGGCCCTCCGGTCCAGTGTAAGGACCCATGGTGGCCCTCGAGTCAAAAAGTTTGCCCACCCCTGCAGCAGCCTGACCTTGCCTGAGCCTCAGTTTCCTCTTAGGGGGGTGCCAACAGTACCCACTTTAAGGACCAATCGAAAACGCAGGACTGTGCCCGGAGCCACGCCTAGCACGGGGCCAGCAGCGGGCTGCCTGCGTCGGTCCCTTTCTCGGCCCTGAGCAAGGGAGGAACCCTGCCCGCCGCATCCCTCGCTGTTGCCAGGATCCGTGGCTGGGCTGGGAGCCGCGTGGATTCTTGACCTGGTTTTTTCCCCTCTGCTTCTGACTGCCCAGACAGCTGGCCCGGCTCCCGGCAGAGAAGCCAGGGACCAGGAGGATCTGAAACCCGAGGAGGTGAATGTAAGCCGCAGATTTACAACAATAGCTTTTATGAGCTTGGCAGGTGTGGCCGGAGCGGGTGTTATCAGCAAACACAGCCAGGCGGCTGGCACCGCGGGGTCCGTGGCCTCCAGTGGCTTGGCAACGCTCTGGAATGTTCCCGTTAGACCCCCGGTGTGCTGGCCCTGGGGTCAAGAGATCTGCCTACTCTTCGGCTGCGTGACCTCGGCCACGTTAATTACTAATCTGTTTTCTCTGGGACCATGAACCAGGCCCGTGAAGGCTGGGGTGGCAAGAAGAAAAGGTGACGATGGCCGGGAGAAGCATTGTCCATGCTCAACCGCGGGGACCCCGTGGGGGACGGTGACGAGGATGGTGTCTGAGATTCTAAAGACGAGTCACCGCGTGTGCAGAGGGTGGGGGGTGGCACTGCAGGCAGAGGGAACAGCAGGGGCCATAGTGTGGGCTCTGGACCCAGTTCCAGCTGGGCGACCTCAGGCAAATTACTTAACCTCTCTGAGCCCCAGTTTTGTTATCGGTAAGGTGGGGGCGGGCGAGAGCAGTGTCAGTGCCGCTGGGAGGATTGCAAGGGGCACACCGGGTTGAATACAGCGCCTCCCGCAGATCTGTGACCATTTGGACCCCGTGAATGCGATCTCATTTGGAAATGGGGTCGGTCTCTTGCAGATGTAATCAAATTAGGATAAAGTCAGCCCGGCCAGCGTGGCTCAGTGGTTGAGCATCAAGCTAGGAACCAGGAGGTCCCAGTTCGATGATTCCCGGTCAGGGCACAGGCCCGGGTTGCGGGCTCCATCCCCAGTGTGGGGCGTGCAGGAGGCAGCCGAACAGTGAGTGACTCTCTCTCACCATTGATGTTTCCCTCTCTCTCTCTCTCTCTCTCTCTCTCTCTCTCTCTCTCTCTCTCTCTCTCTCTCTCTTCCTCTCCATGCCTCTCTGAGGGAGCCCGGCCATGCCAACACCTTGAACTTTGACTCCAGAACTGAGGGGACACCTCTGTGTTGTGTAAGCCACCCAGTGTGTGGTGACTTGTTACAGCAGCCGCAGGACCCTAATACGTGCGGTAACCCAGAAAAGGTGCTCGGTGCGGCCTTTGGGGTGCAGTACGAGCTGTGTCACCGTTCTCATCCATAGTCATGTGCCACGTACCGAGGGGATGCCTCCTGGGAAATGCATCACCGGGTGATTTCGTCGTCATGGCGAACACCACGGAGTGCACTCACGCCCGCCTCGATGGCACAGCCTGCTACACACCAGGCTGCCTGGGTTAGCGCCAGCCGTGGGCAAACTACGGCCCTCGGGGGCTGGATGATCTGGTCCATTCAGCTGTTCTATCCGGCCCGAGGAGCCGAAAGAGCGGAGGGTTCTCTTGCTCTCCCCTCCGCTCCTTCACCAGCAGCCCAAGATGAGAGTGCCAGCATGGTCAGGCTGCTTTTGTTCCGGCCCTCCGGTCCAGTGTAAGAACCCATGGTGGCCCTCGAGTCAGAAAGTTTGCCCACCCCTGGGTTAGCCTGTTGCTCTAGGCCAGTGGTCGGCAAATTCATTAGCCAACAGAGCCAAATATCAACAGGACAATGATTGAAATTTCTGTGGAGAGCCACATTTGTTAAACTTAAACTTCTTCTGACGCCGCTTCTTCAACACAGACTCGCCCAGGCGGTGGTATTTTGTCCAAGAGCCACACTCCAGGGGCCAAAGAGCCGCAGGTGGCTCGAGAGCCCCAGTTTGCCGACCACTGCTCTAGGCTACAAGCCTGTACAGCGCGTTACTGTATTGAATACCGTAGGCAATTGTAAAAAAAAAAAAAAAAAAAAAATACACCCGGTATTTTTTTGTATTTAAACCGCAAAGGCGCAGTGAAATAAGGTCTGAAAGATTTCAGAACGGTGCACCTCTCCAGGGCAGCGCCCTGCACGGAGCTGGCAGGACTGGTGCGTCGGGGAGGGTGTGGCGGGTGAACGCGAAGGCCAGGATGTCACCGTAATGAGTCGTGCTATGATGTCATGGCAGCTATGATGTCACTGGGCGTAAGGAATTTTTATGCTCCATTGTAATTTTTTTTAATGTATTGGGGTGACGTTGGTTAATAAGATTACAGCCCAAACCGGTGTGGCCCAGTGGATAGAGCGTCAGCCTGCGGACTGAAGGGTCCCAGGTTGGATTCTGGTCAAGGGCATGTACCTTGGCTGCGGGCACGTCCCCGGTCGGGGGGCGTGCAGGAGGCGGCTGGTTGGTGTTTCTTCCTTATTGACGTTTCTAGCTCTCTGTCCCTCTCTCTTCCTCTCTGTAAAAACCAATAAAATATATTAAAAAAAAATAAGTTTAAGAAAAAAAAAATAAGATTACATGAGTTTCGGGTGTGCACCCTTAAAATACGACATCTGTGTCCTCTCCCGAGTGCCTACCCCCCAAAATCTCTTCTCCTTCCCTCACCATTTCACTGACCCCCCCTTCCCCTCTCCGCCCTCCCTCCCCTTCCCCTCCGGAATCCTTATGGGACCACTGTCGTGTGTGTGTGTTTGTGTGTGTGTGTGTGTGTGTGTGTGTGTGGTGTGTGGTCCATCAGTGGGTAAATACATGACTGTAATTGCCCTTAGTCATGGTGTCCAGCTGGGTTGTCATGGCTACAGACGTGGTGGGGGGAGAGACCCCTCAACCTCCCTGGCCTCCAGCCTTATTGGGGGGTGAGGGTGGCATGGCTCTCGCCTGCAGGGGGGGCTGCCCTTTGGGGGGGTGTGGATGGCTCCCACGAATCTGGGTAGGGTAGGTCTCCAGGAGCCCCCGGTGGAGAAGGGGTGAGGGTGCCTGTAACCTCCTGGGAGCCGCCTGGCGTGGCAAGTGCCCGGCCTGGTTTCTGGACTCCGTCTCGGCAGACGCCTCAGAAACCTGTCTGGCAGCCACACGCCCCCGGCACCCGGAGCAGCTGCCGTCACGCCGAGGCCGGCTGCCGTGGTGCAACGTGCGGATGGGCAGCGTCAGCTGCAGCCCAGAGGCAGCTGGTCAATGTTTCTAACTCTATCCCTCTCTCTTCCTCTCTGTAAAAAAATCAATAAAATATATTTAAAGAAAGAAAGAAAGAAAGAAAGAAAGAAAGAAAGAAAGAAAGAAAGAATAGCAGCAATCCTCCTGGTGGCAGTCCTAACAGCAGGGATAGCTTTTTGTTTTTTAAAAATATGTATTTTATTGATTTCTTACAGAGAGGAAGAGAGAGGGATAGAGAGTTAGAAACATCAATGAGAGAGAATCATTGACCAGCTGCCTCCTGCACAGCCCCCACTGGGGATGTGCCCGCAACCCAGGCACATGCCCCTGACCGGAATCGAACCCGGGACCCTTCAGTCCTTAGGCCGACGCTCTATCCACTGAGCCACACCGGTTCCGGCAGAAAGCCTGCTTGTTGACAAGCGGGCACTCGGCAGGCACGCGGGCACGCAGGCTGGGGCTCTCGGAGGCGGCCCGTCGTGGTCTCCGAGATGGACCTTCCTTGTCCCCCTTCCGGCTGGGCCACGCCTCCCTCCCTGCAGGCCCCGGCGTCCCGTCTGGCGCTGGCTTTGTGTGGCGAGGCAACGGCGGCGCGTGAAGACGGAGGCCCAGCTGCTGAGCTGAAATGGCCCCTCCCTTGGCTGTGCCCTCAGCAAGCCGGATCTCAGGCTGACGGACCCCCCCTCCAACGCGCGTTCATGCGGGGCCAGCCCCAGCCACCCTCCTCGGCGCCCCCGGGGGGGGGCATGCCCGCCCCTCACCAGCTGCGCGTGTAATACAGAGCCTCAGTTTCTCCATCTGTACAATGGGAACGATGCTAGCCATTGCACATGTCATGAGCAGTGAGCGATGCCAGAGGCAATCCTGTGGGCCCAGAGGTTGGTGAGCCCAGTGCCCGGGACACCCCCGGCCCTCCGCAGACCCACGCGGAATCGGATGAGAGTCCCATCCCAGCTGAATGGGAGAGGGACGGGCTCTCAGCGGAGATGACCCGTGGAAGCCGCGGAAACCACGAGGCCCCCAGTCGCGTCCTCCCCACCGCCCGGACGCCGGCGATGGCAGCAGGGCGGGCGGGAGGCTGAGACTTGCCACGATGACTAAGAACCAGGAGCTGTGGGAGTTGGGTTCACTCACAGCACCCCAACTTCCCGTGGCTGTTTGCAAACAAGGATCACCCCCGGAGGAGGAGGAGGAGGAGGAGGAGGAGGAGGAGGAGGAGGAGGAGGAGGACCAGAGTGCTGGGGGTTGCCGCAGAGCCCGGCTGAGCGATGCCGGCCGTGCCAAGCGGCTGGCAGGGTGGTCAGGAGCCGCGGCTTCCCTCCCTGGGCCCGGCCGCTGCCTCTGCACACCTCTGCGGGCACCGGCGGGCACGGAGAGGGACGGCCCAGGTAGCCAGAGCCCCTGCAAGCCATCTCCTCGGTGCAAGAAGCCGGGAGGCAGGGCCAGGCCCGTGCCAGGGTTCGGATAACCTCAGCCACGCTGACGGCCGCCCCCCCGTGAGCGGAGTCTTCTAGGACGGGACGTTCTAGAACCCACCCGGGGAGCCGGCTGGGGGCGAAGGAGCGGGCAGGGAGGGGGTGCGCTGACTCAGAGCTCGGCCCCGCCCAGCCCCGCAGACAGAAACGCGGCCGCGAAGGCACCGGCACGCCCCTCTCCTGACAGCACGGCCAGGGCTCCCGGCTCGGTCTGCGCCTCGTGCCTCACCGGGAGCCGGAGCCGGAGCCCCAGACCCGGGAGGAAAGCTGTAAGTGCGAGCGGGCCTTCTGGTCCAGAACGCGGCCTGGGGCGGGTGACGTGCCCACGGGGCACTGCCCTCCGGGCGGCAATGTGGCCACGAGTTTAGGAAGCGTAAGGTGGGGGGGTGATCGGACTCTTTCGCCAGAAAGATGGCACTGCGTCACCACTCAGATGCCTGCCTCCCCGCCCGGGGTGTGAACAGGCTTCGGGGAGGGGAGGCGATGTCCCCCCGCGACCTGATTTGTGAAAGCGGAGGGGGTGGGAGACGCTCTCGTGTCTGACCGCCTGGCATGGCCCGTCCGGCGGGATAGGGTGCAGCCATTTAACAGGATTGTCCCCGCCCCCCTCCCGTCCCCCTCCCCCCCACTGTCATTTATTACAGAGCGCTGGGTGTGTTCCCAGACTGGGACCCCGACTTGGAGTGGGACCCGGGTCTCATCCTGGGTCTGGGGGTGGGGGTTGGGGGGGGCGCCTCAAGTTCAGAAAGCAGCAGGCCTTGGTCTGAGGACTTGAGGAGCCATCAGAAGTGGAGGGCACCCACACAGAGACTGTGGGGAGCTGTCCCTTGGAAACGCTCATCACGCGGTTGGGGGTGAGCGGGGACAGAGCTGGAAGCGGGTTTAGCCGGTGCCCGTGGGCCGCCGCCGGGTGCCACGGATCCCGTGTGCCGGCTCCTCGCGCCCTCCCGGTGCCCACCGGGTCGGGGACTGGTGCTGTGACCGCACCGGGGTTCCGGCCCAGGCCCCTCCCGACACCCGCACCCCGTTGTAACCACCGCTCTATCCTGTCTCTCCTTCACACAGAGATAATGTCTGTTCAGAGCCAAGCGCCAAAGAGAAAAGCTGGGCCGATGACAGTAAGTGAAGAGTGTGGGGTTGGGGGCTTTCTCTCTCTCTCTCTCTCTCTCTCTCTCTCTCTCTCTCTCTCTCTCTCTCGGTTTCTCCTACTTTTGTGCAGCAAAAAGGAAAAACAAAAACAAAACCCAACCCAGACAACCTAGGATGTGCAGCAGACGGGGTTGGGGAGAGGGGGGACGAATGGGGAAGCCGAGGGAAGGTGGGAAGGCGTGAACAATGCATGCCTTATCTCTGAGCGGGAAGAGGGAGGATTTAGGAGCCAGAAGCGAAGCCGGGCCCGGCCGGTGTGGCTCAGTGGTCGGCCTCTGAACTAGGATCAATTCCCGGTCAGGGCACAGGCCTGGGTTGCGGGGCTTGGTCCTCAGTGGGGGACGGGGGGGGGGGGGGAGCGTGCAGGAGGCAGCCAATCGATGATTCTCCCTCATCTAGGATGTTTCTATCTCTCTCCTTCTCCGTTACTCTCCGAAATCAATAAAAATACATTTAAAAAACCAAAACAAACCAAACAAACAAACAAAACAAGGAAGCCAGGAGCATTTGTGCGGCGGAGCCCAGGTGGCTTCTGGACCGTCTTCTTCGAAGGCAGACTCGGAGAGGAAGGGGTGTCGGCAGGTCAGTCCACCCACCTCATTCCGGCTAAGTCAGCGCTCGGTGCACACCTCCCGGGCGGGCGCCCGCATTCCTCTCATATTTTACTCTACGGGAAGTGATAAAGGGGAGGAAAAAAACCCCCTGTTTTCTTTCCTCCCTGGAGCGCTGGGAGGGGCTTCTCGCTGCCAAATTCTTTCTCGGGTCCTCAGAGGTATTAGGTTCCCCTCACCGGGAGCCGAGAGAAGAGCCAGGGAGGCACCCGGAGCCCAGCCTCCCTGGCAAATGCAGAAAGGAGGCTCTGTCTAGAGATCGGAGAGCAAGACGGTTTCACGGGGGGAGGGGAGGGCGGCCTTGGTGCTCTGCAGAGGCCTTTGGAGGCGGGAGACGCGTCCTTCCCGTCCGCACAGCTCTCGGAACCCGGGCACCCCTGGGCGTGGCAGCGGAGGGAGGAGAGGGGTGCCCCTGGTGCGACTATCGACCGGCCGAGCGCCCAGTGCCCGTGGGAGCCACGTCTGGAGCAGCGAGGAGAGGAGCTCCGGCCCTCCCACGCCCTCCCACGCCCTCGTGTCCACGGAGAGCCGGCAGGTGCACAGCAGGGCCAGCTCAGGGCCCGAGTGCCCACGTCCTGCAGCCGGGGTCACACTCATGGCTCCCAGGACGGCCTGTCCCCTCCCCAGCCCCTTCCCGGCCCTTTCCGCCCAGCCCGCAGCGGGCTGTCTCGGGGCGGTGAAAGAGGCGGCTGCTAACTGGGTCAGGGTTACTTACCGTGTGGCTGGCAAGCCCAGCGCGCTGCGGTCCAACCCCAAGCAAGTGTTATCACCCAGAATTGGGCAAGCTCCCCGACTGCAGGGATTGCTGGGTGCTCCCTGCCGAGCGCGTGGACGTCGTTGCCTAAGGACCCACCGCGTCCTTCTCTTTTTTTAATTTTTAAATATTTTTTATTGATATTTTACAGAGAGGAGGGGAGAGAGAGAGAGAGAGCTAGAAACGCCGATGAGAGAGAAACATCGACCAGCTGCCTCTTGCACCCTCCCTACCGGGGATGTGCCCGCAACCAAGGTACATGCCCTTGACCGGAATCGAACCCGGGACCTTTCAGTCCACAGACCGACCGACGCTCTACCACTGAGCCACACCGGTTTCGGCGCTTCCTTCTTTTTGATAAGAATTATCCCCACGTTCCCCTCTGGGAAGGAAGTGTGGGTTTGCTTAAGGCACCCGACCTTCATTTCCATCCAGGGGGGAGGGGGAGGGGGAAGGGGGGGCAGTAGGTGAGCAGTCAGGTGACTGTGGAGCCCGGGACGGTCGGGAAGGTGACCTCTCTGCCTGGGGACTTGGAGGACAAGTCGGTCAGGCACAGGTGCGGGAGGCGGGAGGAGCAGGGTGAAGGCGAGAGAGGACTGCCAGGAAGCGGGGACAGCGTGGCCGAGGCCCCGGGGGTGACGGAATCTCGAGCTAAATCCCTAAAGGCGGAACATCGTGTCAGTCCTACGTGCGCTTCACGCTGGGTCACCGTGAGAGTCAGATCAAGCACCCTCCCCCCCCTTTTTTTTTTGCAGCCTTGTGAGCAGAACCCCAGGGCAAATCCACCACGTTCCCTGTAGCCAGGGGAGAGTTGGCAATTTCCACACCAAACCAGCGGTGACGTTTCTGACACAGAAATGACCTGGAAGCCATTGGGGTGTAGTTCCTAGTGACATGACACATTTCTTTTTTTCTTTCCTTTAAAAAAATTTTTTTTAAATTGATTTCAGAGAGGAAGGGAGAGGTAGAGAGAGAGAGAGAGAGAGAAACATCAGTGATGAGAGAGAATCGTTGATCGGCTGCCTCCTGCACATCCCACCCTGGGGATGGAGCCCGCAGCCCGGGCACGTGCCCTGACCGGGAATCGAACCGTGACCTCCCGGTTCCTAGCTTGATGCTCAACCACTGAGCCACGCTGGCTGGGCAGACGTTGTGCATTTTTTAGACTACATGTTTACCATCAGGGAGCAATTCGTCTTGACATTACAAGTCAAGAGTTTTTTCTCGAATTCGGAAAAGGCCTCTTCCCAGTGCCGCAAACTATCTTTTCCTTCTGCCGGACTTGCACCTATAGACGTAGGAGGGCGGTTTATGTTTGTGCGTACGTGTCTCCACCCAACCCACACCGACCGGGCCTGTATCGTAGCCCCGTCACACGCGGGGTTTCATGGGGACACGGGGGTGCCCACCTCCCCAGGTGTCCCGGGCTAAATGGGGTCTTGTCTGTAAAGAGCTTAGCGCAGTGCCTGGCGCGGTGTTCGCTTGAATAAATTGTAGCTATTATGTGCATGAGAGAGAGAGAGAGAGAGAGAGAGAGAGAGAGAGAGAGAGAAAGAGAGAGAAGACTGTCCTAAAATGTTGGCACTGATCTCTAGTGGGTGGGATTACGGTCACAATGAACATCTATTACTTTTGCGACCCGAGATAAAGAACAAGAGGTGTTATTATTAATTTTAAAATCTGGCTTTGGCTTCTTTGGCTTTGGCAGGAGGAACCTGTCGTTAACGTCAGGGCGCCAGCGGGCGAGAAAGACAAGGCATCCGGTTCTGTACCCGGACTTTAAACCCAGACAGCAACCCCCCACCCCCCAACCCCCCAACACCCGAACCCCGCAATCAAATCATAGGAACAAAGGGAGATAGCTGGTCAGGAGTCTAGAGGAATTTCGCCCTCCTCCAGCCCAGCAGTCCCCCGGACCTCTGCCGTCTGAAGCGGGGGTTCCCGGATGGTAACCCGAAAGCTGTGGCCTGCTCTCCCATTGGGAGGGTTCCCCGGGTTCTTATCTGGGAACCCCTAACTCTCCAGGGGCCCATTCCAGGCGAGTGACATTCATCGTCTGCTGGGCCTTGGCCGGGGCTTCGCTGTTGGGATATAAGACACACGCTAGCTCACATCCACTTGGGGTGGATTGTGAATGTCCTGGCCTGGCTTCCCGAACACGCCGAGGCCCAAACCTTGGCTTTGCCTCTGGTGGAGATCCTTGACCACCAGCCCAGGCCCTGGGCCGCTGCAGGAGACAGAATCCCCCCGAGCTGCACCTCGCCCCCTCTCCCTCCTCCCCGAGTCCCCTCTCTGCTCCTCCCGGGCCACCCCGGCGGAGCGGGAAGGGGCAGAGTGCCCACCCAGCTCGGGGATTATCTGCGGAACCATCAGCCTGCGGCCGGCTGGCTTCTGAGCGTCTTTCTTTCTCCTCCTTCCGCACCCCGGAGGGGATCTTGCCTCCGCGGACTGGGGAGTAAAAGGCGGCCTCTGTTCGGGAGACAAAGAACAGAGAGGCTCCTCCGGTCAGCTGTCTCTCCTTGGCTCCCCCAGGCATCTGTGAAGACGGCCTTCCAGGGCTGGCCGGGAGCTGCCCCCGCCCCCCACCGTGCTGTCACCGGCGTAGCTTAAAGGAATACTGACCTTAAAAATCCCTCCTGCCTTTCCTGCTCTGGGAGGCATTAATTTTCCTGAGGGAAGGGGGGGTGGAGGGGAGGGGCGGGCAGGGTGGTGGGGCTGCCCCGTCTGGAGAGGCAGCCTGCCCTCTGTGTTCCTATGGAGAGCTGGTCAGAACACGGGTGTGAGATGTGGGAACGTGCATGTGTGTGCACTCACCAGCGTGTGAGAGCTCACGTGAAAGTGTGTATTCGGGTTTAAAAAAATGTGTTTTTAAAAATATATTTTATTGGTTTCTTACAGAGAGGAAGAGAGAGGGATAGAGAGTTAGAAACATCGATGAGAGAGGAACATTGATCAGCCGCCTCCTGCACACCCCCTACTGGGGATGTGCCCGCAACCAAGGTACATGCCCTTGACCGGAATCAAACCAGGAACCCTTGAGTCCGCAGGCCGGCGCTCTATCCACTGAGCCAAACCGGTTTCGGCACAAAAGAGCATGTGTGCTAGGGTGAGAGGGAACGGGCCACAGCACTGAGAGACCACGCATGTGAATGGGTGGGAGGGTGCCTGTGTTTACCAAGCGTAAGGTGCATGGGAAGCGTTGGTGGGAACACATGCGGGCGCATGTGCCAAGTGCGTGCACGTGAAAGCATACACATGTACTAGCCACAGCGTGTAAGAGCGTGCATGGACGTATGCGCTAGAATGTAAAAAAACAAACAAACCCAAAACGTGCACTGGAGTCGGGAGTGTGACGGACCGCAAGGAGGCATGTCACTGTGCATGCGAGTGAGTGCCAGCTAGTGCAGGCGAGTGTCTCCGAAGACTTGAGGATGTGTGTGCGAGAGTCAAGTTCTATATATATATATATATATATATATATATATATATATATATATAATTGATATTTTACAGAGATGAAGGGAGAGAGATAGAGAGCTAGAAACGCCGATGAGAGAGAGACATCGACCAGCTGCCTCTTGCACACCCGCCACTGGGGACGTGCCCGCAACCAATGCACATGCCCTTGACCGGAATCAAACCCGGGACCCTTCAGTCCGCACACCGACGCTCTACCACTGAGCCACACCGGTTTCGGCGAGAGTCCAAGTTTACGTGCAAAAGTAGATACGTATGAACTCGCGTGGGGCTGTGCTGGAGCCCGTGTGAGGGGCGTGCGTTCTGGCGTGTGCGTCCACTCGCGAAGGTGTGAGCATGCGTGCGCGGCGGCGGGCAAGCGCGCACGTGTGCACCAGCGTGTGCGAGGGCGAGGGCGGGGGGCCGGGCACCCGGGGCCCGGGGGCGGGGGGCCGGGCACCCCGGGGTGGGGTGTGGGGGGCGGTCTGGGCGGAGCTCGGGGTGGGCGGCCCCGCGGGAGGGCGGAGGGCGGAGGGTTGCGGGCCCGCGGCGCGCCAGTGTGCGGAGCCGCGTGTGCGGAGCCGCGTGTGCTCGCGCGCGCCGCCGCCGCCGCCGCGCCCCCTCCCCGCCGCCGGAGCCGGTTGCCATGGGGACGCGCCGCGGCGCGGGCTGATCGTTTCCTGTGGAAGGCGGGCGGCGGCGGGAGGGGCGGGAGCGGCGGGAGGGGCGGGCGGAGGGGCGGAGGGTGGGCCGGCGGCTGCGGCGTGGAGGGCCTCCCGGCGCCGGGCCGGGCCAGCCGAGCCCCCGGCGCTGCTGCTGCGGCGGCGAAGGTGCCTCCGCCGGGCGGTGGTGAGTCGGGGGGCCGGGCGGGCTGGGCGCGGGCTGGGCGCGGGGGGTCCGCCCGGGGCACCCACCGGGAGCTGCATCCGGGCCCACCCTGCCCGCCGAACCCGCCGAACCCGCGTGCCCGGCCCGCGAGGGGCGCGGGGCAGACCGGGCCGGGGCCACCCATCCCCGCGCCCCTGTCCCCGCACCCCCTCCCCTCTCCCCTCTCCCGCACCGCCTCCTCCGCGGACCGGGGCACGTCCCCTACAGCAGCCTGGGGACCCCTCCCCCGCCCCCCCTTTTTCCCCCCCGTTGGCCCGGCAATGCGGGACCCTGCCCCCTCCCTTTGCAGAGGTGCCCGCCCCCGGGGCCCCCCAGAAGGCTGCACTTTCTGGCGCCCCCACCGCCTGTGACCGCTGGGCAGTTCGCGTCCCCCCTCGCTGGGCCGGAGGGGCTGGGCTGGGGTGTGGGGGTGCGGGCCACCCCGCGGTTTGGAAGGAGGGCCTGGGCCGCTGCCTCCTGGGCTGGGGGAGACTTGGGCGATGGACAGCGGCAGCCTGGGGGTCCCCGCGGGGCCAGCGAGCTAGAATCCACCTCCTTCCTCACCCCCCTCCTTGTGAGTTGGAGCAGAACTCTGGCGCAGCAGCGGAGGGCCTGGTCCTGGGAGAGGCTCCAGAGGAAGCGCCCCCAACCCCCCAGACACATGTGTCTCCGGCTGTGGGCGGCGGCCACCCCTGGCCTGTCACCTTCCCCGGCTCACCAGGCTCGGGCTGGCCCCTCCTTGCCCGGCCCGGTCCCCGTGCCCTTGGCGAAGTCGCCGTCTGTCTCCTTGGCCAGCCGGGGTCATGTGCAAGGAATGCGGCCTCCGCAGGGAGCCCTGCGTGTCCGGGACACGGCGTGCTTAGTCCTGCACCGAAGGGAGCAGGGGCTGTGAACTCGGGGTGGCCCTGGGAAACCCCAGGACGGGTGACTGCGTGCAGGGGCGGGCGGTCCTAGCTCCCGGCCAACCTCCCTGACCTCCTGCCCGCTCTCCCAGCCAGACGGAGCCCTCCCCCGCGGGAGTCTCTGGGCCACGAGGGTGTCCCTCAGTCATGGCGATGTCCCTGGTCTGTAGGAACTGGGGGGAGGGGGGGCTGCAGCTCTTCCTCCAGGGCTCGAACCCAGAGAAGCTGGGCCCGCCAACCCCCCCAGAAGCCAGCCCCTCTGCATTCTCCTCGGCCTGGAGGGAGGTCTGAACCAGGAGACATGTGAGTTCTTTGTAAGCGCCGGCCCCGTTCTGGACCCGTTATCTATGCGTCGTCTAACCCCTCTCCCCACCCTGGGTGGTGGCGTGGTCCCCGTTTTCAGGAGGAGATAACGAGGCACAAGGTCACACACCTAGCACGTGGCAGAGCCAGGTTCTGGGCCAGCTTCTGTCACTGCTGCTCCCCCACGGTCCCCCACGGCCCACCCCAGGGGCCCAGGACCCCTCGGTGGGGCCGCAGTCCCAGCCTGGGGCTTATCTGAGCCCTTGGCACTTTTTAAAAAATATATATTTTATTGATATATTACAGAGAGGAAAGGAGAGAGCTAGAGAGCTAGAAACGTCCATGAGAGAGGAACATCGACCAGCTGCCTCCTGCACACCCCCACTGGGGACGTGCCGGCAACCAAGGTACATGCCCTTGACCGGAATCGAACCTGGGACCTTTCAGTCCGCAGACCGACGCTCTATCCACTGAGCCACACCGGTCTCGGCTGAGCCCTTGGCACTTCTGACCTTCACGCCGCCCTCTGCTAAATCCAGCCGCCGCTTCCTCTTCGGGATCTTGCACACACCCTTCCTCTTTCTCCCCGAGATCTTCCCGGCCCACCTCCCCGACTTCCCTTCCAGAAAGCCAGGGGAATGTTGTCCCTTCCTGTCCCCGCCCCTCACACTTGGGAGTCTTTTTCCCTCCGGCCGTGGAGTTGACCTTCAGAGTCTTGTGTGGCATGGGGACGGAGCCCGCCCGGCTCTCCCTCTGTGCCCGCTGGGCAGCTAGCTGGTCACCCAGGTGGCTTGTGTGCCCAGCTCTGTGCCCGGCAGCCCGGAGAAGAGGATGTCTGGCGGCTCCCCCTGGTTCTCTCCGCTCCTCTCTGGCCCGTGTCCAGTTTCCCGGTGGAACCGGCCCCCCATACCTGGGTTAGCAGGCAGGGACCCCGAGTGGCCGGCCGGAGCCTGGCCTTCCCCCAGGGGCCAGCTCTGCGAACGTGGGTCACCACCACCCGTCCCCGCGCTCTCATGCCTTTTGTCTCTCAAAATGCCTCCCCCATTCCTGCCCCTCGGCCCACCCAGCGTGTTCCAGCAGCTCCTCAGTTCCACGTCCTCTGGATCCAGCCCCTCTTCCCCCACCCCGCCACGCTTCCCCGAGGAGAGGGGCGTGGGGGCTTCTTGGAGCCCCCGCCCACCCCTTGGTTTGCCCATCTTGCTCCACGGACATTCTCCCTTAAAGGGCCCCCAGGGTCTTGGTTCCCGTCTTGGCCTCTCTGCGGCACGCCTCCAGGAAGTAACCATCCTCAGGACTCTGCCCCCGGCCTGGTGCCCCCGCCACCTTCCTTCTCCGAGTGAGCTCTGTCCTCCTGGCTGCCTCTCGCCTTGCCTGACCCTTGGTGACTGTGCCCTCCTCCGTGGCTCCGTGGCCTCCCAGCTCGGCGTCTCCGTGGCCAGCCCTGCCTCCCTAGCGGGTGTCAGTGCGAGCCTTTGCGTTTACTTCAGGGCCCTGGGTCAACAAGCCATCGCTGACTTACTTGGTCTGGGTGTTAGCTGCAGCGCCAGGCCTGGTGCTGTGGGGCTGCAGAGATGAGCCTGCTGCCGGGCCGGCCGGTGTGCTCAGTGGTTGAGCATCGGACCTATGAACCAGGAGGTCACCGTTGGAGTCCCAGTCAGAGCACATGCCTGGGTTGCGGGCTCCATCCCTGGTGTGGGGTGTGCCGGAGGCAGCCGATCCGTGGTTCTCTCTCATCAGTGATGTTTTTCTAGTTCTCCCTCTCCCTTCCTCTCGGAAATCAACACGCAGACACACACACACACACACACACACACACACACACACACGGAGTGGCCAGATTACTCGTGAACTCTGAACGCCTGACAATCTGGCCACTCCGTGTGCTGCTCTTGAGCACCTCCTTTATCTGATATCAAAGACGCTATAAATCGTGCGCCTGATCAGCTTTCCCCTTTGCACCGGCTGACGGAAAAGCTCAGGGCACATGGGTGGCTGACCTCCAGGAAAAGTCTTGAATACTTTCGGTGCCCATTTGAGATACAGATAACACTGAGTGGCCAGATTATCATGCGTTCAGAGATTGTAGTAACCTGGTCGCCTCGTGCGTGCGTGCGTGCGTGCGTGCCTGCGTGTTTGAAGAGACGAGCATGCTGTGAGCTCCTCGATGGGGGGCCATGGAGGGTCGGAGGGTCGGAGGGTCAGAGGAGATGGACACCCTCTGTGTTCGCAGCAGGAGTCTGAGTGCTGGGCAGCAAGCAGCCAGGGCGGTGACTGACAGGGAAAGTGGTCTGGGACCCAAGCAGGGCCACGAGGAAGCCCACGGGTGTCTCCCGGAGCTGCCGTGGATGCTGCTGCAAACGGCATCGCGTTGGCCTGAGTCTGGGTCTATCGCGAGGCTGCTGTGCACCCAACAGGTGCTCCATAGACGGGAAGTCTGTTCTCTGCGTTGGCTCAGTTTATTAGGGACCTATGGAGCTTCCCCCTCCCCCACCCCCCATTCTCCCCCCCCCCTCTGGCATCTCCCCGCACCCCGCAGCAGCGCCCACCTCCCTCCCCACAGGGGGCTTTGAGCCCCGGTTTCTCCTGATCAAAGAGACGCCCCCCCACCCCACCCCACACCTTTGCAGGTGCTTGTCACACCGCAGGCACCCGATAAATAATTATTAAAGGAAGAAGGGAGGAATCCCTGTAGTATCTCCGCGCCTAGCCAGCCGCCTGCTGGGCTCTGCTGGGGCTTGGAGGGAAGGCCCCTTGGAGGACGGAATGAACCGCCTTTTAGAGGATGTGACACCTAAACCTAATTTGTCACGGGGGCGACCCCCCCCCCCCCCGCCACTCCCCGCAGGGTCCCTTCCGATTAGATTTACAGGGATGACTCATGCTTCCTCCGAGCTCGGGGCAGGTCTACAAGCTGTCAGGCCGAGGGGCTGCGATGTGGGACCTCCACGTGGAGCTGCAGACACCCCCCGATGGGCTCCTTGCCCTGCCCCCCATTTCAGAGTCTCCCCACCCCGAATGGGCCGTCAGGACCCGGGGGCCTTGGGGTTGGCGCAGACCCTCTAGCAGCTCCGGCTCGTCCGAGGCCAGCAGCGGTCTTCCCTCTCGTCTGTCTCCCTCCGCAGGCTGCCGGGCGCCCGCGGGAGGCTGCGGATCCCCGGGCCATGGTCCAGTCGCGCCGGACCTGGAACCCGGGAGCCCCGCCCTCGCCGCCGCCGCGCGTCCCGTGGAGAGTGGGCCGGGCGCCGGAGGAGCCCGCGCGGGGGATGGCCCGCCCCGCCCCAGCCAGCCCGGCCGCCCGCCCTTTCGCACACACCGGCCCGGGGAGGTTGAGAACTGGTGAGTCCGCATTTTTAAAATGCCTCTTTGATTTCCCTTCCTTCCTCCCTCCCTCCCGCCCTCCCTCCCTCCAGACACCGGGGATGAGAGCGGGGTTTCTCGCCAGCTCCTAGGCTCGGGCCGAGCTGTCAGGTAAATTACTGGGAGCCGGAGGAGCCGGGAGCCAGAGGAGCCGGGAGCCGGGGGCCGGGGTGCAGGGGAGCGTCCATCTCGCCCTGGCTGCGCCCCGAGCGCAGAGGAGCCGCCGGCGGCCGGACGCGGAGTTAAACTTTAACGCGGCCCCCGGGGCGGGGAGGACGCTGCCCGCAGCCACGCGGCCCCGGCCCGGCCCCGGCCGGGTCGGGGCTCTGCGGTCAGCCGGTCCTTGGCGGACGGAGGCCGGGGTCCCCCCGTGGTGCCCGCCCCCGGCGGCTGGTAAACAAGGTAGGTGAGGTGGCCGCCCGGCTCCCTGGGCGCTCGGGACACGGGACACGGGACACCTGATCCTGCCCGGGCCGGCCCGCCCGGTGGACCGAGGCTGCTCTGGAGCGGGGCCCGGCGGGGTTGGGGTGGGTACCCGTCCGGGTGGCTCTGGGAGGGACCCCGACAGCAGGTGGGCAGCGAAGGAGCCCTGGATCTGGGTGTCCCGCCGTCCCCCCCACTGGCCGTCCCCCCCTGGGGAGCTGTCAACACCGGCTCTCCTTTCTGGGTCACGTCCCCTGGTGCCTCCAACGGGGAGAAGTGAGTGGCAGCTCTGATTATGGGGTTGGGGCTGGATTGTCTGGCTCGTCCGGGGTGGGGAGCTGCCCTTGACCCCTTCTTTCCCAAGTCCGGCCTGGGCGGGTCTTCCTAGAAGGGTCACGGGGGAGGTGTCAGTCTTGGGGTAGGGGCTCCAGGTGGGTGTGTTGCGGGGGAGGGGTCTCTTGTTCTTGACCCACGGGGACAGGGGTTCAGTGTAGGGCCCCGTGAGCTGGCTGCGTCCCCCCGACTGCTGTCAGGTCCAAGGCCGTCCCTGGAAGGAAGGGGAAACTGAGGCCCAGAGAGGGCACCTCGCAAACTCCTCTTGGGCTCTCGCTCTCTCCCGCCACAGGTGTGCGGTCACGGCTCTCTGTGCGGGACAGTGAGGCGGGGTGGCCCTGGGGACCGTCGGGGAGAGCTCGGGCTTTGGGGTCAGGCAGCCCCAGTTGTCCGGAAGGGACCTGAGATGGTCTCCCCTCCCACACAGTTGTCTTAAGGATTGTAAGTGGAATAGGAAGTAGCATTGCTTTTCTGGTTTAAAAAAAAAGCAAGAAGGAAAAACCACACCAAAACAACCACCAAAATTTGTGCCCTTAAAAACTGGGAGAAAGAAAAAAAAGAAAGACAACACCCCGAACCAAAAACAAAGTATAAAAAATAAAATAAAAGCCCTGGCCGGGTGGCGTGGAGTGTTGTCCCATCAACCAAAAGGTCGCAGGTTCAGTTCCCGGTCGGGACACAAGTTAGTACTTAGGCTGTGGGTTCAATCCCTGGGCAGGGAGCATATGGGAGGCAATTTAAGAGTATTTTTCTGTCTGGGGGGGCCGGGGAGGTGTGGATAAAAATCACCTACAGGGACACCGTGGAAATGTGGAGGGTTCGCCCTAGACCGCCACACAAAGGGAGCACCGCGATAAAGCGAGTCACAGGCTTTGGGCCGGTGGTGGGTCTTGCCTTCGGTTTGTGAAAATCGCAGCCTCTGTGGGACGCAGTAAAGCGGAGCGCGGGAAGAAAATGCCCGTGTGAGCTTGTCACCGAGCGTTTTGTATACAGTAGTTCCTCCAGTCCTGTGTGTGCACGTGCGTGCGTGGGTGGGTGCGTGCGTGTGTGTGTTTGTGTGTGTGTGAGTGTGTAGGTCTGTCAGATGAGCATTATGAGTATTCTATACCCGCTTTTACCCACTTTTAAAATTTGAGGCAAAGCTCAAATGAAATCCTGAGTGTGGAATGCTAAGCCCAGTGCCTGCGACTGGGTAGGGTCTCAGCCAACGTGGTGCTCCCGCAGCCCCCACCTTTCTGGGTGCCTGGCACTGTGTGTGAGCACTTTTTATTTTTTTAATTTTGTGTGTGAGAGCACTTTATGTGTGTCACTCATTTTGTCTACACCACAGGGCTGTGACTTTGATTATTTTTTTTAAAGTTTGATTCTTTTTTTTTTTACATTCCATAGTATTATATATATATATATATATATATATATATATATATTTGATTTTTTTGTAGAGAGAAAGGGAGAGGGGTAGAGAGTTAGAAACATCGATGAGAGAGAAACATCTGTCAGCTGCCTCCTGCACACCCCCCACTGGGGATGTGCCCACAGCCAAGTTACATGCCCTTGACCGGAATCGAACCTGGGACCTTTTAGTCCGTAGGCCGACGCTCTATCCACTGAGCCACACCGGCGGGGCTATTTTATTTTCCTTTTTCCTTTTTTTTTTTGTTTTGTTATTAAGGTGTTACATGTGTACATATCTTACCATGGCCGCCCCCTCACCCCACTCCCACGCATGCCCTCACCCCCCAGTGTTAAGTGTGGTTCTTTATCCCCATTGTATCGACACGGAGGCTGAGGACCACGGAGGGCATTAAAGCCTGGAGAGCACTCGGCTGGCCCCGAGGCGATCACCCCAGCCCCGGCTGGTGGGTCTGCCAGCCGCCCTGTGAGGCTAGCCCCTGCCACCCCTCCTGCCACCCCTCCAGGCCCACAGGCTGCGGCGGGGGGGATGGGTGTCCCCGCTGCCTCAGTCGGCTCTCTCCCCCGTCCGTCCGTCTGTCCGTCCGTCCGTCCGGTGAGGGATGTGCTTTCCTGGCCCCGAACATGCTTTCGGAGGCCGCAGGGGCCAGGCCACCCCAAGAGGGGCTGGCGCTAGAGAAGGCAGGGGGGACGGCCACCTAGAGGCAGCCGGGGTAACAGCCGGGCCCAGCAGTGCGAGCTCCCAGCCACCTGAGGGAGGGGGGAGGAGGGAGGAGGGAGGGGGGAGGGGAGCCCCACAGGGTCCGGGGTGCCCTCCCGTAGAGACCCTCGGAGCAGCTCCTGGGAAGAAAGGGCAGGCGTGCCACCGCGTGTGTGGCGGGGTTGGCTGGAGCGTGTGCAAGCCCAGCTCCGCCGCGGCCCCACGCGGGGGCCCACGGCCGGCTGTCAGAGTCTCACCGTCTCTTTTGTCCCGGCACAGGGCGAGGGAAAGACACCCCTGCCGGCAGTGGCGGCGGCGGCGATGAGGACCCCGGAGCCCGCAGCGGGGCGCGCCCAGCCCTAGCCCAGTGCCGCGCCCTCAGCGTGGACCGCGCCGGCCCCGGGAGCCCCCGCAGGCTCCACCTGAGCGGGCAGGTAAGCACGGGCCTCCGGCCGCGAGGGGGCCGCCGGGGTGTGCGTCTCGCCCTCTGAGCCGTAGTGCTGGGTCCCTACAGGCTTCTGGGGTGAGGATGGGGTGGGGGGGAGAAGCTCCGAGGGAGGGCCGGGCACCTGCCTGGTGCCTCTGCCAAGCTCCCCACGGCACATGCGCCCGTGAGCCCGCCTCGACGCGGCAGTTTGCTTTGCTGGGTTATGTCGGGGGAACTATTGGAGGTGACAGAAGCTCTCCAGCCACCCCCTGGCTGAGGCGTGAACGTGGGAGGCGAACGTGGGAGGCATGGGTCCTCCTCTGAGCAGCTGTTGGGAAGACGCGGGCAGGTTGGAGGGCAGCCGTCCACTCCCGCTCCCCCGTGAGCCTGTGGGGCGACACTTGCATTTCCTCGTCGAAAGCCGCCGTCCAAAAGCTAGGCCAGGGGTGGGCAAACTTTTTGACTCGAGGGCCACCGTGGGTCCTTCCACTGGACCGGAGGGCCGGAACAAAAGCAGCCTGACCGTGCTGGCACTCTCCTCTTGGGCTGCTGGTGAAGGAGCGGAGGGGAGAGCAAGAGAACCCTCCACCGCTCTTTCGGCTCCGAGGGCCGGATAGAACAGCCGGACGGGCCGGATCCGGCCCCCGCGGGCCATAGTTTGCCCACCCCTGAGCTAGGCAGTGGGGCTTTGCCAACACGTGGGCCCCTTTCTCTCGCGCGTACCACCACACGACTTCCAGAAGGCAGACTTTGCATCTGTCCGTGGATTCAGTGGCAGAAGAAAAAGACACAGGACGACAGCGGTAGGAATAGCTACTGTTTATTTGAACACCGGCTCTGGGCCCGGCGCTGCACCAGGCGCGATGTATGTGGCAGCCGTCCTCGTGAACAGACTGTCACTGTTTTGTGGGCGACGTCAGAGAGGTTCGGGGAGGCTCAGCACGTTGCTGCTGGTCGCACAGCAAGCTGGGACCTGACCCCCGCTACCTAGGACGCGCGGTATCACGTGACCTAAGGAGTCTGCGTGGGGCCGGGAGACGCGACACCGAGGCACCGAGTGCGTCCGTGGTCCTGTGTCTCCGAGGCATCCCCTCGTCAGCGCGGAGTGTTTCTCCTTCTCACGCATCCACGGAAACACACTCACACCTGTTCTTGTTACTCATGTCCACCTGCTGTCCTGTGGCTGGCTCTTTCCTTCTACAGCCAGCCCCGGTGACTTCTTCCCCGGGCACCGATATGTAGAGAAAGCTAGGCCGAGTGACAGTCCACTTCTGGGCTTGCCGTGGACTTTCTGACGGACCCCCGGTGTTATCTGTGGTCGCGGCGAGCTCCGTGGATGCCACACGTCCACGCCGTGCAACGCATCTGCTTGTTGCCGCCTGTGTATGGAGTGCTCGCCCCGTGCCACGGGCTGGGCGAGGGGCTGACACTCAGCAAAGGAGAGACAGACACCCGGCAGGCTGGGGGAGGCGCCGGGGAGGAGTCCGGTGATTGCACACGTGGGCACGCCGGCGGGCGAGGGACCAGCGTTCCCCGGCGTGTGGGCAAGCCACGCCCGTCCCACGGAAGACCGTGCATGAGAGCCCCCCCCCCTGAGGGGCACGTGCACGTGGAGGGCAGGACGGGGAGGGGGCAGTCCACGTGCCCCCTGAGCGCGCCCTCCCTCGTGCGGACAGAAGTCCTGGTCCCAGGCGCTGGCCTGGCCCCAATTTTCTTTCCTTCTTCAAAATAAGACTTTCGTGTGTGTGTGTGTGTGTGTGTGTGTGTGTGTGTTTAAATCCTCACCTGAGGGTATGCTTTTATCGAGCTTTAGAGAGAGAGGAAGGGGGGGAGACATAGAGAGAGAAACATCGGTGGGGTGCCTTCCGTATGTGCTCCCATCAGGGATCCAACCCCCACCCTCCTGATGCACAGGGCGATGTCCCAACCAGCGGAGCCCCCTGGCCAGGGCTGGTCCCAAGGCTTTAAAAAAAAAAATTATATATTTATTGTTGAAAGTATTACCTGTGTCCCCCCCCTTTTCCCCCCTTCTAGCCCGCCCTGCCCCCTGCCCCAGGCCTTCACCCCCCTATTGTCTGTGTCCACGGGTGATGCGTACATGCATACACGTTCTCGGGGGTTCCCTTTTCTCCACGTCCTCGCCAGCACTTGCCTTTGCTGATTGGGAGATGGCAGCCAGTTCTGACAGGCGCGAGGTGGCACCTCGTTGTCGTCTGGATTTGCACCTCTCCGACCTCTAAGCCTCCATCGGAAGAGGGGCCCGGAGCTTGCTGCCGCTTCCGGGACAGCGAGGTTTTCCGTGGCCCCTCTTGCATGGCTCACCCGGAAACACGACCACTCGGTCCCGGTGTCAGTCAGTTCCGCGAGGAAAGCGGGTCGGGCCGGGCCGGGCCTGGGCGAGAACAGTTAAAGACACCGGAGGAGCGGCTTTCCCCCCTGAGCCGAGCCACGGGGGGTTAACTCGGGCGGCGGTCAGACCCGGCTGCCCTGGGCTGGGCGGCGGCTCCGTGCCTGAACTTTGATTATGGGGTGTCTGTCGGGTGGTGCTTGCCGCCTGCCCGCCGGGTCAGCAGATCCGCCGAGGAACTCTGCGGAGCTCCAGCCGGCAGCCGGTGTCCGTGACTGCGTCCGTCCATCCGTCCCTCCCTCCATCCGTCCGTCTGTCCGTCCGTCCATCTGTCCGTCCAGGCCCCGCCAAGCTCTGTTGTGGTGATGGGGCTTCTCCGGTTTGGGGAGGTGGGGCCGAAGCAGGGACCCAGGGCAGGGAGGCGAAGGCAGCCTCCCACGCAGCTGGAACCCGAGCGCGTCCCCCTCGGTGCACCCTCGAAGTTCCCACCCCGGGGGCCGGCTGCCCTTCCTGTGGTCTGGCCGGCCGGCCAGAAATAGTGCAACCTTTGCTCCGGTCGGCAAACGGAAACTTCCAGCTGCCGCCGCTGCCGCCGCCGACAAGCCTGCTCGCGATGGTGCGGCCGTGGGTGGCAGGGCGGGGACAAGACAGAGTTGGCAGCTTCTTCCCGTCCGGCCACCTCCCGCCTCCAGTCCAGCGCGGCGGGGTCGTGGGGCCGAGAGGGAGGGAGCGGGCGGTGAGCTGGCGGGCCTTCTGCTGTCGCTGCTCGCCTCTCGTCTGTTCCCTCTCCGGGCTTTTTGGGGGTCAAAGCAAATCATCGGGAGAGCCGAAGCCGGTGTGGCTCAGTGGATAGAGCGTCGGCCTGCGGACTGAAAGGTCCCAGGTTTGATCCCGGTTAAGGGCATGTACCTTGGTTGTGGGCACATCCCCCGTAAGGGGGTGTGCAGGAGGCAGCTGATGGATGTTTCTCTCTCATCGACGTTTCTAACTCTCTGTCCCTCTCTCTTCCTCTCTGTGAAAAATCAATAAAATGAAATACAAAAAAAAATCATCGGGAGATCCAGAAATCCAGTCACCGTCCCTGGCATGGCGCTCTCGCTCTGTGCCAGAGCCCCGGAGTATCTGCCCGAGGCACCGCCATTCCTTTCTATACCGACTCCTCGAGGCTCGGGGGGTGGGGGTGGGGGGATCATTCTGGTTTCTAGAGTGGGGAGCACGAAGCTTCGGGGCAGGAAAGGGACTTGCCCAGAGCCACGCAGCTCCAAGCGGCAGGGAGCCAGCCGGGCCCTCTCGACCCGACGCTGGAGACCCGGCGCCGTGTTAAAACCAGAGCGCTGGACTCTGGTCTTGGTGGGCACAGAGACACACAGGACGCGTCTCGGACCGCTCTTCCCAGAGAGCCTCTGTTGATGTTAAAAAACAAAGCGCGGTAGCCGGAGCCGGTGTGTCTCAGTGGATGGAGCGCCGGCCCTGAGGACGGAGGGGTCTCAGGTTTGATTCCCAGTCCGGGGCACGGACCTCGGTTGCAGGCTCGGTCCCAGGTCCCAGTCAGGGTGCCTGTAGGAGGCAACCGACCGATGTGTGTCTCTCACATCCCTCCCCCTGAAAATCAATTGGGAAATGTCCTCAGGTGAGGATTCACACACACACACACACACACACACACACACACGCGCGCACACACATGCGCGCGCGCACACACACACAGAGCCACTGCAGACGTGTATAAGGTTAAAAACCCAAGTGCACCCGAGTTCAGAATAAACTGGGAAGCCTCCCTTTCCACCTTCCCACATGCTGTTTCTTTTTTTCCTTTTTTAAAATAATATTTTATTGATTTTTTTTTTTAATTACAGATAGGAAGGGAGAGGGATAGAGAGTTAGAAACATCGATGAGAGAGAAACATCGACCAGCTGCCTCCTGCACACCCCCCTACTGGGGATGTGCCCACAACCAAGGTACATGCCCTTGACCGGAATCAAACCCGGGACCCTTCAGTCCGCAGGCCGACGCTCTATCCACTGAGCCACACCGCTTTAGGCCATGCTGTTGCTTTTTATCCTCAAAAGAGTTTGAACGACGCGTGTTTCTCCTCTCACCGACCTCCCGGAGAGAACCTCTCTCCGCATTTCCCGGATGTTCGTTTTCGAGGCGTGTTTGGTTTCCACGGCCCTCAAAGGGGGTGTTCTTACCCCGGATGGCTTCCTGGGCCAGCTGTGGTGATTGATTTTGGGGGAAGGGGCGGCGAGGGGGGGGACTTTGTGCCCCTCCCCTTCTCCCACCTGCCCAGCCTTCTTGCCTTTGACTGGGAGATGGGGTCCCCGAGGTCCCTAGATATCTGGCCGTGGTGGGTGGGCCGGGACCTCCCCTGCCTGCTTGGACCCGAGAGCGCCCTCCTTGGGAGCCGCTGGCTGGTGCCGGCCGGGGGTGGGGCGTTGGGCATCCCCTGGGGGCAGTTGCCTCAGACTGCCCTGTGCCCGAGCCGAGCCAGCTGCTGCGTGGGTGACTCGGGCCCCGAGGGCCGAGAGCACGCCGCTGCCCGAGGTTTTGTAAGTGCCCAGCGGAGAGGGCCGGCTGCCGAGGGGGATGGGGGGACACACACACACACAAACACCCCCCCCCCCCCCGTGTTGTCACAGGAGCCTGGCACCTTGCCTCCCAGGCTCCGGGCCTGTCTGTCCCCGTCGACACTCCAAGGGTGCCCTGCTCTCAGGGTCCCGGGCGCCCCTCTCCCCCCGGTGGCCCCTTCACGTGAGGATTCTGGTTGTGTCTCGGCAGCAGGCCCAGCGGGAAGAGGGGTGCGAGCACAGGAGTCAGGGGCCCAGAGGAGAGAAGCTGCTGAAGAGTCCGGTGCCGGCCCCCGGGCGGGACCGGGAGGCCCAGGACGCCGGCGGTGGCGGCGGCGGCACCATGAATGTAGAGAAAGCAGGTAACCGTCTGCCCGCTGACCTGGAGTGGCCCCGGCAAAAGCTGGCTGGAGGGGCGGCTCTCGTGGCGTCGGAACTGTCCCCCCCGCACACTGTCCTCCTTGGCCACATCCTGGTCGCCTGGACGCGGAGCTCAACCCCCCGCCTCCTCCGAGCCCGCACCCCGCTCCCCGCGCCGGGGCGATAAGAGGCGTTGGCGGGCGGGACCGGGCTGGGGTTGGGTTTCCCCGCTTTTCTCTCCTCCCCGGCGGCGCCGGTCTAAGCAGGGCGGCCGCCGCCTCGGCTCCGAGATGCCGCCCACGGCCCGCAGAGAGGCCTGGCCGCCTTCCCCCCGAACTCGGGGTCCCCGAGACCCTGGGGCAGAGCCCCCCGCTGCTGCTTGCGGCCGGGAAGCAGGAGCTGGCGGCTCCTCTCTCCCTGCCTCTGGCAGGGCTGACTCCCGGGAGATGCTGGGGGCCCCTTCCTGCGATCCCCCCCCCCAGGGAGGCCTGGCCCGGTGGTCACCGGGCGGGAGCACCCTCGGGTGCCCGCCCACGGCGCGTGGAAAGAACGGGCCGGCCTTTCCCCGGCTTTCCTCGCCGGCACCCCGGGGCGGTTTGCGTCTGAACTTGCCTCGCGGTGGAAGCGCCTAATCCGACCTCTGAGTCCGCGCCAGGGCCGCGCTCACTCGCCCGTCTGCCTGGGCGGGCGCTCCGGCGTTGGGCGGCCGTGTGGGGTCTGGCGGAGGTCTGGGCGGACCGGCCTCGGGCGGGGGGCACCGTCCAGCCAATGGAGGGGGGGCGCGGCTCTCGGAGTGGGCTGAGAAGGGAGGGGCCCGTTCTAGTCACGAGGGAGGCCTGACTGTTGTCAGTGGGGCCTGCGTGTCCCTGAGCCCGGGGGCCCGAGCACGGACACGCCAAGCGGTGTGCACCTCCTCCGTGTACCGGCTGTTCAGGAGCTTGTCCCCATGTGTCCCCTGACCGCCCACCGTTCCTGAGCTTCGTCAGGGGCCTCTCCCCCCCGCAGGCACGCCCCGGCCCCTACCCGCTCCCCGGGCACACGGCACGGGGGCACCCAGCAGGCGTGGGCTCCGGGGGTGTCCCAGCACCTTCTTGGGAAACGAACAGCGTCCTGGACAGGAAGGCTCTTCCATGCGCGGTGGGCACCACCCACTCACACCCGGGCATCCCTCCTGGTGCCCAGACTCCTGTCCCAAGGGCGCGAGCGGGTGGCGCCCCCTGTCTTGGGGTAAGGCCCATTGTCCCCACTTTATTTTTTATTTTTAAATATATTTTAAAAAATATATATTTTATTGAAGGGAGAGAGATAGTTAGAAACATCGACCAGCTGCCTCCTGCACGCCCCCTACTGGGGATGTGCCTGCAACCAAGGTACATGCCCCTGCCTGGAATCGAACCCGGGACCCTTCAGTCCACAGGCCGTCGCTCTATCCACTGAGCCAAACCGGTTAGGGTTATTTTTAAATATCTTTATTGATTTCGGGAAAGAAGGGCGAGGGAGAGAAGAGAGAGAATCATCAATGATGAGAGAGAGTCATTGCTTGGCCGCTTCCTGCACGCCCCCTTACTGGGGCTCGAGCCTGCGACCCGGGCATGTGTCCTGACCGGGAATCGAACCCTGACCTCCTGGTTCATAGGCTGACGCCCAACCACGGAGCCACGCCAACCGGGCCGACGTCCCCATTTCACAAAGGGAGACCCTGAGGGGCCTCTCTCACCGGAGCCCGGCACCCCCCTCCCACCCCATAGCAGCCCGCAGAGGGCCGAGCGAGGGCCAGCCAGGCCCGTGGCAGCCCGTGGCAGCCCGTGGCAGCCCGTGGCAGCCCGTGGTCAGCCCGTGGCAGCCCGTGTGCAGCCCGTGGCAGCCCGTGTGCAGCCCGTAGGCGGTCCCTCTGACCTCGCTCTCTCCGGGGCAGAGCGCAGAGGCCGGGCCAGCCGCCGGCGACAGGCAGGCGGTGTCACGTGCAGCCCACATGGCCGGGCCTCTGGCCAGCGGGGACTCTCCGGCTCCGGCGCGCGAGGCGGAGTGGTCCCAGGGGGTCGTGGGGGAGGGAAAAGCCAGCCCCCGCGTGTGCTTTGCCTCCTCATGAGAGTGGGACGGGGACTTCTCACTCTCTACCCCCCCCCCCCGCCTCCCCTCTCCCAGAAGGCGGGGCGTGCCCGGAGCCGATCTGCCCGGCCAGGACCGGCCCCCTCCACACCCCCCTCTCCAGCCTCGGCTCGTCTGCGGTCCGGAGCACACTCTGCCGCCTGGGGGGGCAGTGCTGCTCCTCCTCCGCTCTCCTCTGGGCCGCTGCGTTCCCGGACGACTCTTCCTCCCGGCTCTGGGGGCTTTGGCCGGGCCCGGGTTTTCGCCCCCCCTCCTCCCTTGCTCCGTGCCGGCTCTCGGCCTGCGGAGCCCGCGGCCCTCGGAGCAAGCTCTGGCGAGCCTCCTGGCCACGGGCTCCTCCCTGTGCCTCCGTCCCCGCACCCATCGGCCTGTCTCTCTCCTGCTCCTGGAGGCAGGGCCGGGGGAGGCCGCGGCAGTCGATCCTCCCAGGGCAGGTGTCCGCCCCAGAGCGGCCCGTCTGTCTTCCTGTCCGCGTGCCGTGTCTGTCTGTCCGTCCGTCTCTGCGTCCTGGTCTGTCGGCCCCTGGCACACGCTCGCCGTCCCCTTTCCTGCCTCTCTGGGTGCTGGCGACCACTCCCTGCGGACGGAGCCCCCCACCCCCCACACTCGCGTTCTTACTCTGGAGAGGGGCTTGGGGGGTTCAAGGAACGCGTGCTCCCCTCAGAGCCGTGTTTGACGGGGAGGTAGCCCGACTCCTCCCCAGCTGCTGCCGGAGAACTCGCGGCCTTCCTCGGCCGGGGTGACCTGCAGGCGGGCCACGGCGAGGGCGTCACCCATCGGGCCCAGCACCCATGCTTTGGAGGGAGTGTTCGGGGAAAGTTGCTTTCCCGAGTCCCCATCCGGGCACCTCGGCCCCCCGGAAGCTGCCCGCTGAGGTGGCAACCTCCGAGGCAGAGCCCGGAGTGTCCCCCCCATCTCCCCGGCTGCCCCCACGCTGCTGCCCAGGCCTCTCCCGGCCCCATCCCCTCCTGTCCCCGAGGGTGCGATGGTGGGATGGTGCGATGGTGCGATGGTGCGGTCGGCCCTGCCGGGACGGCCCGTCTCCCCGCTGCCCGGCTGACCGGCCACTACTTTGCTCATAGGTGGGCGGCTCTTTGGCAGCGGGAGGCGCTCGAGCCTGGCGGGGCCGCCGGGCGCGGCCCCCGTGGCGCGTAGGATGGCGGAGGCCGCGGCCCGGCTGCAGGAGGACAAGGCCCGGCTGCGGGAGGAGCGGGCAGCCCTGCGGGAGAGGCCGGCCCTCCGGGGCAGTGACCAGCAGCGAGCCGCCTCCGCCCAGCTGCAGAACCAGGTACCCGGGGCGGAGGGGACGATGGCCGCTGCCCGCCGCCGCGGGGCAGGACGGTGGACATCGCCCGGTCACCGGGAGCCTGGGGGCTCCCCTCCTGGCTCGGGGGTGCTCGAGGGGGCGAGGTGGCGAGAGCCAGAGGCCTGGTCCTCCCGCCCGGTGCCCGTTCCGCGTGGCCCCCAGGGCCCGGCCTGCCTCCCCGGAGCGATGGGCAGCACGTGCAGGCGTGAGGGCGGGAAGTCCGCCCCGCGGGCCCGGCAGCCCTAGTGGACGGAGGTCACTGCCGCGGCCGCCCCCCGGAGCACCAGCCAGGGTGCGGGTGGAGGAGGGAGCTCTCGCACCGCCGGAGGCCAGGGGGACGCTCGGGGCCTCTCGGCTCGCGCACTGCCCGCCGGGGCGGGGGGGGGGGGGGGGGCGGTCACCATCTCTCCTCGGCGCCTGGCTGCCTTCTCCTCCTCTTCTTCCCCGTTCTCGGGGGCCCAGACCCTCCCTGGGGCTGCGCTCCCCACTCCTCCCACTGTCCCGTCTGTGTCTCGTGCCTGTGTCTGCCCCTCCCTTCTCCCCGCGGTGTGCCCACGGTCTGCCGCAGTATTTGTCACGGCGGGACCTGCCTCGTCGTGTTGTAAAGGCCCCTGCACGGGTAGGGTCGGGGCCCGGTCTGCGGGAAGCCCACGTCCTTCCTCGGCCGCCCCCCAGCACGCGGCCCTGCTCCCGGCCGAGCGCCATGGACGCTGTGACTGGTCCTCCACGCCGCGGTCAGCGGGTTCTTTCCGTGCCCTCTTTATTATTTTTATTTTTAAAATATATTTTATTGATTTATTTTTCTTTTTACAGAGAGGAAGGGAGAGGGATAGAGAGCTAGAAACATCGATGAGAGAGAAACATCGACCAGCTGCCTCCTGCACACCCCGTACCGGGGATGTGCCCGCAACCAAGGTACATGCCCTTGACCGGAATCGAACCTGGGACCTTTCAGTCCCCAGGTCGAAGCTCTATCCACTGAGCCACACCGGCTTCGGCTTCATGCCCTCGTTAGGCAGCATTGTCCCCAGCCTTCAGGGGTGTCCTGCTCTCCAGCACTACCTGCCCGGACCCTCAGCCTCCTCGGGCGTCCCTGGTCTCCCTCTTACAGGCTGAACCCATTGTTTGCTGTCCCTGGGCCCCTTTGCCCCGAGAATAGGGGCTCCCCCAGGCAGGTGGTGCCGCGGCAGCTTTGCACTCGGCTGGCTCCTGCGGGGCCCAGCTGCCTCCTTCCCCCCCCCCCCCCCCGTGTCTGTTGGGCGCCCAGGATGTACAGGCACCGCGCTGAGTGTTGGGTAAGCCCAGGGAGACAGACCCGCCCTGGCCCGTGGGGGCTGCAGGCTCAGGGAGGAGGGGCATGGGTTGCACGCACCCGTGCCAAGTGGGGAGCTCCATGGTGGGCACATGTGGGGCATCAGGGCTTGGTCTGGCGCAGGGGTGGGCAAACTTTTTGACTCGAGGGCCACAATGGGTTCTTAAACTGGACCGGAGGGCCGGAACAAAAGCAGCCTGACCGTGCTGGCACTCTCCTCTTGGGCTGCTGGTGAAGGAGCGGAGGGGGGAGCAAGAGAACCCTCCGCTCTTTCGGCTCCACGGGCCGGATAGAACAGCCGAATGGTCCGGATCCGGCCCTCGGGCCGTAGTTTGCCCACGGCTGGTCTGGGGGGTCGGGGCCTGCTGGCAAGGTCAGGGATGGCTTCCTTGAGAAAGCGACACGGAGCTGAGGGCGGGCCCCGAGCAGAGGAAATGTGTTCTGAGCTGAGGGAGCAGGTCCGCCGGTGCAAAGGGGCCGTGGTCTCCACTGGGGGTGGTTCCAGACCGCCCCCCACTCTCCCACCCCCGCTCCCCCCAATCCCTCAGGGAGGCCTGGGTCCTCAGATGCTCAAGTCCCTTGTGTAAAATGGCTTAGTATTTGCACATAACCTACATACTTCCTCTCATGTACTTGAAATCATCTCTAGCTTAATTATAACGCCTAATGCAAATGCTGTGTACATAGTTGTTATACTAGATTGTTTAGGGAGCAACTTTCTGGAGTTATTTCCCCCTACCCCCAATTAAAACAATTTTTTAAAAAATGTATATATTTTTTATATCAGAGGAAGGGAGAGGGAGAGAGGGATAGAAACACCAATGATGAGAGAGAATCATGGACCGGCTGCCTCCTACACACCCCACGACTGGGCATGGAGCCCGCAACCCCGGCCTGTACCCTGACCCGAATGGAACAGTCTGCCTCCTGATTCACAGGTGGTGCCCAACCACTGAGCCACACCAGCCCGGCTTTCCCCCGGTACTGTTCACCTGAGGCTGGTTGATGTGAGGGTGTGGAGCCGGAGGATGCGGAGGGCTGACAGGATAAAGGCGGGGCCTAGGCCCGAGGAGCCGGCCCGTGGCACAGGCGCTGCTCCCGGGGTGGCCGGGGGGCTGCTGAGGACCCTGTAGCTCCCACGTCTGGTCCACAGCCCCGGAGCGCCCTCAGCAGCCCTTCCCTCATCTCCCCCGGTGCAGATGGCCCAGGCTCCCCGCTTCTCAAACACCCGTTCTGTTTGTAAAGAGCTTTACGGCGATAGAATCGCTTACCGTGAAACCCGCCCCTTTTTGGGTTGACAGCTCATGGTCCTGAGTGTGTGAGGGTGGTGAGGCAACCACCACCCTCTCTAATTGCAGAACATTTGCATCACCCCACAAAGATGTATTAAGTCACCCCCCCCCCGCCCCCCAACTCCTGGCAGCCCCGATCTGCTGTCCGTTTTATGGATTTGCCCGTTTGGGGAACATTTCATGTAAATGAAGTCATCGTCATAGTGGCCTTTTGTAACTTTCAACAAGTTGGGTTTTGTTTTGTTTTTTACATTGTTCCCCCCCCCCCCCCCCCAATTAGCAAAATCTCCTTACTTCTTGGAGGGGAAGTTGAAGGGAGAAGCATCACAGCCTTTTCCGTTCTCCCCGCCCCAGCCCTGCAGACACTCTGGGCCCCACCCCCGAACCCCCAACCACCCTCCCACCCCCCACTCCTTTGGGCCCTTTGGGGAAATGGGAATTCTGAGTGGTGCCTGGTCTTTGCTCAGTTTGGTTTATCCTCTGGCATTCTTTCTTTTTTAAAAAAATATCTTTTTTTTCTTGATTTCAGAGAGGAAGGGAGAGGGGGAGAGAGAGATAAACATCAATGATGAGGGAAAATCAATGATCGGCTGCCTCCTGCACTCCCCACACTGGGGATTGAGCCCACAACCCAGGCCTGTGCCCTGGCCAGAAATCAGACAGTGACCTCCTGGTTCATAGGTTGACGTTCAACCACTGAGCCACACCAGCCGGGCTGTCCTCAGACATCCTGTCAGCACTTCATAACTGTAATTTGGCTACTGTTAATGATTCGTAAGGTACATATCTGTGTTTTTTCCGATGGTCTTAGGTGACCCTGCTAGCGGTTCTCAGCCTGTGGGTCGGGGATCACCACCACACGAGGATCTGTATTAAAGGGTCGAGGCATTAGAAAGGTTGAGAACCGCTGCTTTGGGGGGTGGGGTCTTATACCCTGTGGGGCCGTGGCCGCCCATGTGGGCCGGGAGCTGGGTTCGAACCCTGACGTTGGCCTCCTCCTCGTGAGCTGTGTGGCCGTGGGCTGGCTAGCCGTCACGCTGCACCCCAGTTTCCCCGCCTGCACAGCGGACCCGACACCAGGCCCCGATGAGATGGTCCAGGCCTGTGGGTGCTCCCACCCCCTGCACGGGGAGGAGTTTGGATTTGGATCCGGGGGCAGCCACAGGCAGTCACCTCCGGCGGAGCCCGCACCCCCGGTGTGGACGCAGGCTGAGAGGTGTGGCCCTGAGGCAGCTGGGCAGGTCGGTGGTGAGCGTGGCCGGAGGAGGGATGCGGAGCTGCAAGGCACCGGGCCGTGTGAGGGTCCCTCCCGCCAGCCCCCTGTGGTCAGACCCGCGTTGGCCTTCCCGGTCTCCTCCATGTGGACCCTCTAAGGCAGCCGTGGGCAAACTATGGCCCGCGGGGGCCGGATCCGGCCCGTTCGGCTGTTCTATCCGGCCCGCGGAGCCGGAAGAGCGGAGGAGGGTTCTCTTGCTCTCCCCTCCGCTCCTTCCCCAGCAGCCCAAGAGGAGAGTGCCAGCATGGCCAGGTTGCTTTTGTTCCGGCCCTCCGGTCCAGTGTAAGGACCCATGGTGGCCCTCGAGTCAAAAAGTTTGCCCACCCCTGCTCTAAGGAAAGCCCGCCGCAGGGTCCCTCCACCTCGTCGCCGTGGTGCCTGGCTCAGGGGTGGTTGAGTGAGGGCGCGGCCCTGGCGGCGTGGTTCAGTGGTTAGAGCACCGGACCTCGCACCGAAAGGTGCAGGGTTCGATTCCTGGTCAAGGGCATGTACCCGGGTTGCAGGCTTGTTCCCCAGCCCTGGTTGGAGCATGTGTGGGAGGCAACCAGTCAATGTGTTCCTCTCACATCGATGTTTCTCTCTCCCTCCCTCCCTATCTCCTTTCCACTCTCTTAAAAAAAATCAGCCGAAACCAGTTTGGCTCAGTGGTAGAGCATCGGCCTGCGAACTGAAGGGTCCCAGGTTCGATTCCGGTCAAGGGCATGTACCTTGGTTGCGGGCACATTCCCGGTGGGGGGTGTGCAGGAGGCAGCTGGTCAATGTTTCTCTCTCATCAGTGTTTCTAGCTCTCTATCCCTCTCCTTTCCTTTCTGTAAAAAATCAATTTAAAAAAAAATATATAAATCAATGAAAAAACTATCCTCAGGTGAGGATTAATAAAACAGAAAAACCGAGTGAGGGCTGTGGGCGTCAACCTGGTGGCGGGGTCTGAGCTACAATCCTAGGTTTGCCCCTTAGTGGGCAAGGTGACCTTGAGCAAGTTGCTTGATCTCTTGGAGCCTCAGTGTTTCTTCCTGTGAAATGGGCGTAATAGTAACCACAGGACCCGCCTCAGGGTTGGGGGGTTCACAGTGTCCCTGTTATGAAGACACCCCTCCCCGCCGGTGAGGCCGACCCAGCGACCGGGGTTCGTGAGGGCTGCCGGGGACCTTCCAGGCCTCCCCCGGGCGAGTGGAGACTTTTGTGGGCGCACTCGGGCCGAAGGTCCCCTTCTCAGTCCCTGAGCTCCGGGCTGGCCCAGCCACAGAAGCCACAGAGGCCACAGAGGCCACGGGTCTCGGTCTGGCCACCATGGGGGCCGTGGCTACAGGCCACAGGGGATGAGCCTCCCTGCAGGACGCCAGTGACAGCCCCGGTGATGTCCCTCCAGCTCCCCTCCTCTTGGGGGCGCCCCTGGAGCCGGGGCCCTAGCTCACAGAAGAGGAACCCCAGGGGCATGGTGAAGCTGAGCCCGTCCTCGGTTGCCCGGAGGGCGGGGTGGTGTCCGAGTTGGAACCTGGCCCCTCTGGCCTGGGGGTCCACGTTCCCCACGGCCCCTCCGTGGCGGGAGGGCTCGGACGCAGAAACGTGGCAGCGGAGGCAGGGCTGGCTGGGCAGGCCAGGCCTGGTCAGAGGTCCCGGAGCCAGGAGTGGGGTCACAGGGGAGAGGGAGCATGTCGGGGACAGCGTGGGGCTCTCTCTGGGGCTCTCTCTGCTCCCCCCCCCCCCCGCCCTCTCGCCCTCCCGGCTTGGTAACGCCCCTCCTGGCCCCCGGAGAGCCTTCCTCCCTTAGGAGGCTGCTGGGGCCGGGCCAGCCAGGCCGGAGGTGAGCGGCGGGCTGTCGGCGTTGATGGGGGGGCAGCTGGGAAAACAGATCTGCGCAGGGCGGCCCCGGAGATGTGACTGTCAGGCCCCGGCTCCCTGCAGCCCCAGGGCTCCCTGCACCAGGCCCGTGACTCAGTTTCTCTGGCTGACACCTGTGCGGTCCACGCCCAGCCTGGCCCCTTCCTCCGCCCTGGGGGTGACACCGAGCTGGCCTGGGCCCCTCAGCCGCCCGCCGGGAGCCTGCCTGGCCCTGCCGCTCCGCGTTGGAGTGCGCTGGCTGCCCCGGCCGGTGCTTGAGGTGGTGATGCGGACCTACTGTGTGCCCAGCACCTGCTGGGCCTGGGGCTGGGGGTGAGCGACAGAGAAGGCCCCTCCCTCTCTGCACCGACGGAGGGCCATGGCGGGCGGGCGCACACAGAGGGTGCCCCTGGGGCTCCCTCCCCGGCAGTCAGTCCCTTCTCTCTGGTGGGGTCCACCCTCAGCCCCCCACTCTGCCCTCACCCTCTGAGCCCGCTGGCGTCTCCCATCTGAGGTCCTCTGGGTGCCTCCGTCTCTCTTTTTGCTCATTGTTTCCCTGATTGAGGGCCTCCTGGTACCTCCTCCCGCCTCCCCCCCCCCCCGCAGCCTTCCCGAAGCAGACCCCCCTCATTTCCCAGCCCCCACAGGAGCCTGCCCCCCCCCATGGAGGGTTCGCGCCTGCCCAGCCACCCCACTGTGGAGCTGTGCCCCCTGCCGCCCTGGGTACACCAGGAGGTGACGGCCGCCTGACACTCTGACCACAGAGCCACCCACAGCCCCGCCCTCACCCCCCCCAGCGCTCGGCCCCCTCGGCAGGCACCCCGCGTGGGGCGCCCCTCGGCGTTCTAGGCAGAGCCCGGGGCACCCAGGGTTCCGATTGTGACGCAAGAAGGAGCTGGGGGCCTGGCGGCAGGCAGGCGGCAGGCGGGCATCCCGACCCCCGGTAAACTCTGGGAAACCCCCCCGGCAGGCGAGGCCCGAGCACACCCAGCCGGCGCCGAGGACACGGTCACCAATGGACCGGGCTGCGGTGATTTCGGGGGGGAGGACACTGCGGAGCGGGGAGGGGACCCCAACCTTTCAAAAGGAAACAGACCCGCCTGTTTTAGGGGGAAGGGCGTGCAAGGGGCATACACGTTCTCTGAGGCTGAAAAAATAACCGAAAAGCGTCAGGAATCGGTCATACGGTTCTGTCGTCCGGGGACGTCGTCCCCTTTGTGGTCCGGCTCGCACGGTGGCGCTTGGGGTTTTCTCTGTGTGGAGACACGTGTCCCCGAGACGTTTAAAGCTCCCGGTCAACCGCTAACGCCCGCTCGCCGGTCTGCGCGCCCGCGGCCGCCCCTTCCCCACGGCGGGCAGTTCTGTGACTCGGGCAGGACGCGCTGCCGTGTGCAAACTGTTCCTCCTTCCCCTGTGGCCGTGGTCGGCAAACCGAGGCTCGCGAGCCACACGGGGCTCTTTGGCCCCTTGAGTGTGGCGGCTCTTCCACAAAACACCACGGCCTGGGCGAGTCTGTGTTGAAGACGTGACTTTAGAAGACGTTTAAGTTTAAACAGTTGGGCTCCCCAAAGGAATGTCAGTCGTCGTCCTGTTGCTGTTTGGCTCCGTGGACGGATGAGCTTGCCGACCCCTGGCCTGTGGGGCCACGGCTCTGAGCGCCCCTCCCCTCAGGCTCTTAGCGGACAATGGGGGAGCCGGCGTGAGCTTTGCCACCTGCGTGGCCCATGGCCCAGCACATTGCTGGGGGTTGGGGGGGACTGTAGGAATGGACCCTCCGGCTCTCGTGGCTGTGCCCTTAGGGACCCTCCCCCCCAACCCCTCCCCCACCCTGCTTGTCCACCCGGAAGCCAGGTTGGGCCTCCCAGCCCCTCCCCGGGCCTGTGTTTTGGAATCCTCGTCCCCAACCACGAGTGCCGGCGCTGTGTGAGGGCCTTGGCCTCGGGCGGGGTGGACCCCACGGCCGGCCTCCTCCCCCACCGACTCGGACAGGCCGAGGCCCGACAGACACGTGGTTCAGCCGCCTGCTCGGGGCCCGGGAGCTGGAGCCCGGGTCCTGATGCCCGCAGACTGTTGGTGGCCCCTCAGCCATTCAGGTGGGAGATTTCTCGCTCTCTCTCTCATACACACACACACACACACACACACACCCCGGAAACCCCGGGGTCTGGCCGCTTTGGGAAGGTCGGAAGGTTGGCGACACCGAGCCTGTGTCCTCCTGGCCCCGGGCACAGGTGCACGTGGCTGCCTCCTGCAGGGACCTGGGGTCCACCCACATTGCCCCCCACCTCCTCACCTGGCGGCCCCGGAGGCGGGGGCGTGGGCACCTGCGGTTTAGCCGTGGAACACACTGCTCCGTGGCCGGCTGTGAGAGCCACACCCCTGACCCTCCCCTGGGTGAGTCCAGGTGTGGGGTGTGCATCCCAGAATGCTCTGCAGGGAAAACTGCAAACGTGCTCACGTCAGAGTCAAACTGCTGTGTGCATGCTGGGTCCTTGGCCAAGGAGAGGGTCTGAGCCGGCTGGGGGGCGGCTCCCGGGGGGATCGCCATCCTGGGATCTGCCCGCTGGTGGGGGGGCTGGTCTCCCCGCCCAGGGCTCCCACCGAGCCAGGTCACCCTCACCTCCGGATGGGGTGCACACCCTCTTCTCACCAGCCGCAACCCCTACAAGGCAGGCTGGGAGCTGGGGTGGACACGGGTCCCGGATGTGCCCCGCTCACTGGCGGACCCGTCTCCGCAGGCAGCCTCACCGGGAACCACTCAACGTGGAAATGTCTAGGGCAGAGGTGGGCAAACTTTTTGACGTGAGGGCCACAATGGGTTCTTACACTGGCCTGGAGGGCCGGAACAAAAGCAACCTGACCATGCTGGCACTCTCCTCTTGGGCTGCTGGTGAAGGAGCGGAGGGGAGAGCAAGAGAGCCCTCCTCTCTTTCGGCTCCGCGGGCCGGAGAGAACAGCCGAACACGCCGGATCCGGCCCGCGGGCCGCAGTTTGCCCACGGCTGCTGTAGGGGCTGGGCAGGGATGGGCCCTGGCTTCCTAGCGCCTACCTACAGTCCGGGAGCCTTTTAAGAGGAAAGAATGAAAAGTGTCGAGTGCAGAAGCAGGCGCAGGCCTTGGCGGGGGGGGGGGGGGGGGGGGGGCCTGGGCCAGGCAGGCGTCCTGAGGGGCAGCCTCCTGAGCCGGGAGGGCGCAGGGGTCGCGGCATCCGCTGTGCCTCCCGCAGGCTGCCCGGGAGCTCCGGCCGCTGGGTCCTGCGTGGGAGCGGGTGCCAAAGGCCGCCAGGCCCCGAACGGGTGTCTCTGGCCTGGGTCCCAGGTGGGGCCCGATGCTTAGCCGCAGGGAGGGCTGGGCCCGGGCCCGGGAGCGGGCTGGGGGCGGGGGGAGCAGGGCTCACTGTGACCCGGCTCTGTGCCCGCAGGTGGAGAGCCTGAAGGAGAAGCTCATCAGCCAGGCCCAGGAAGTGAGCCGCCTGCGGTCAGAGCTGGTGAGGCCCCCAACACATACCCCAGGGGGTAAAGAGGGGGGCGGTGCCCAGTGGGGTGAGGGGGGTGAGCCCTAGCAGCCCAAGGCGGGTAGCGTCCGGTCTGGGAGATGCTCCTGGATCCTTACCTCCTCACAGGCCCTCCGGGGTCACGTGGCGCCCCGGGGCGGCGGGGGGAGTGTGAACTCTGTATAAATACCACTCGTGACTTTCACACTCGGGAAGACAGGGTGACGGGGGGTGAGGGGGGTGGGGTGCCGCCGCAGCCACTCCTGTCTCACCACCACCCTCTCCATCTCTCCCTCCTGCCTTCGCTTTATCTCCGAGTCCCTTCTCTCCCTCGCTCCCCTTCCTCTTTTCTCCTTCTGTCCTCCTTCTCCCCCCCCCCCCCCCGGCCACATGCCCCCGGGGCTGGCCCCGCAGGGAGGCACGGACCTGGAGAAGCACCGCGACCTGCTGGCGGTGGAGAATGAGCGACTGAGGCAGGAGATGCGGCGCTGCGAGGCCGAGCTGCAGGAGCTGCGGGCCAAGCCGGCGGCGGCCCCCTGCGCGGGCTGCGAGCACAGCCAGGTGAGCCGGGGGGTCCCCGGGGGTCCCCGAGGAGGTCCCCGAGGGCCCGTTCCTAACGGGGCACCAGCTCCTCGCCCGCCTGCCTCACACGGCCCGGCCTGCCCCCCTCGCCCCCCCCCGCAGGAGAGCGCCCAGCTCCGGGACCGGCTGGCCCGGCTGCAGCTGGAGGTGGCCGAGCACAGGAGCCAGCTCTCGGAGCTGAACCTGGAGGTGCAGCAGAAGACCGACCGGCTGGCCGAGGTGGAGCTGCGGCTCAAGGACTGCCTGGCCGAGAAGGCGCAGGAGGAGGAGCGGCTCAGCCGGCGCCTGCGGGACAGCCACGAGACCATCGCCAGCCTGCGGGCCCAGTCGCCGCCCATCAAGGTGGGAGCCCGGGCTGGGCCCCGCGCCCGGGGCAGGGCTGGCACCAGGAGCGGGGGTGAGGGGTGAAGGCAGGGCTCCGGTCTGCACAGGGCCAGCCACGTGGTAGGCACCGGCAACTGATGCTTGAGGTGCCCATCGCAGGCCAGGCATGGGCACAGGGCATCGCTGGGTGCCCTCCCCTTTGCTCTCCTCTGTCCTGTGCCGAGGCCGGGCCTGTAGTGTTAGGAGGAGGAGGAGGCTCCAGCCGAAACCGGTTTGGCTCCGTGGATAGAGCGTCGACCTGCGGACTGAAGGGTCCCGGGTTCGATTCCCGTCAAGTCCATGTACCTTGGTTGCAGGCACATCCCCAGTAGGGAGTGTGCAAGAGGCAGCTGGTCGATGTGTTTTCTCTCTCACCGACGTTTCCAGCTCTCTATCTCTCTCCCTTCCTCTCTGTAAAAAAATCAATGAAATATATTTTAAAAAGCGGAGGAGGCTCCCGGAGGCCCTGGCAGCCTCGGGGAAGCCAGCACCTCGCCGCGTCTCCGTCCTTTTCGGGGGCTCTTGGGGGGATGTCCCTCCCCAAGGGTCCCCTCCCCAGGCCAGTGAGTCTCAGGGCCTCAGAGACTCACACTTGGTGCTCCCCTCCCTCCCTCCCTCCCTCCCTCGCCTGCCCGCCCGCAGTACGTCATCAAGACGGTGGAGGTGGAGTCGCCCAAGACCAGGCAGGCCCTCAGCGAGTCCCAGACCCGGAGCCAGCAGCTGCAGGAGCAGGTGGCCATGCAGAGGCAGGTGCTGAAGGAGATGGAGCAGCAGCTGCAGAGCTCGCACCAGCTGACGGCGCAGCTGCGGGCACAGGTGTGCAGGCCGCGGGGGGCGGGGGTGCGTGTGGGGGTGCGCATGGCCGTGGGCAGGGTCCCCCCGGGCTCCGGTCCCCCCTCTCCCCGCCGTCCGCGGGGACGAGGGCCGGTGTGGTCGGAGCCTCCGTGTCCTCACCCGTGAAGGGATGGGATCTCACCTCACGGTGCGGCTCAGGGGCCGACACGCAAGAGGCTCTGCTCGCAAAGGCCCGGGGCTCTGCACACCCGCTCTCGGAGGGGTGCTCCCGTCAGTGCCATAGCAACGTGCCCCCCTGGGGTGGGCACACCTACCAGGTGCCAGGACCCCCGGCTGGTGCTGGAGCCACGGTGGGAGGCAGCTGCATGGAGCTCCCAGCTCCGAGGCGGGGAGGCATGTCCATCCCGTCCCTCTCCTGTGTGTGTGTGTGTGTGTGTGTTCAGGGGTGTGTGTGGGGGGTGAGGGGGGTAAGAAGAGACGGGGCTTCCCTCCGGCGCCCCGCCCCAGCCCCCAGTACTGAGCCTCTGGCCCGGGCCGCCAGATTGCCATGTACGAGGCGGAGCTGGAGCGGGCGCACGGGCGGATGCTGGAGGAGATGCAGTCCCTGGAGGAGGACAAGAACCGCGCCATCGAGGAGGCCTTCGCCAGGGCCCAGGTGGAGATGAAGGCCGTGCACGAGAACCTGGCAGGTGAGCCGGACGCTCCCCCTGCCCCCGGCCCCGGCCCCGGCCCCGGCCCCACGCCGCAGCCCCCCACCCCGAGCCCCTGACACCACCACCCCCCCCCCCGGCCGTCCCCCAGGCGTCCGGACCAACCTGCTGACGCTGCAGCCGGCGCTGCGCACCCTCACCCACGACTACAACGGGCTCAAGCGGCAGGTGCGCGGCTTCCCGCTGCTGCTGCAGGAGGCCCTGCAGGGCGTCCGGGCCGAGGTGAGTGCCCGCCGAGGGGGCGGAGCCGGGGTGAGTGCCCGCCGCGGGGGCGGGGCCGGGGTGAGTGCCCGCCGTGGGCGCGGGGCCGGGGTGAGTGCCCGCCGTGGGGGCGCGGCCGGCAGCGGCCTCCAGCCCGTGGGCACAGGCCCCATCCCCCCAGGTGCTCTCCCAGAATGCAGACGGAGCCCCAGACAACTGTGCCCCCCCCACCCCCCCCACCGCCACCCCACACACCCTGTTTGAAAAAGTCTGCTCAGGGCCAGGCGTTTGGGGCATTTGTTCTCTCCCGACTCTTTTTTTTTTATATATATATTTTATTGATGTTTTACAGAGAGGAAGGGAGAGAGATAGAGAGCTAGAAACGTGGATGAGAGAGAAACATCATCGCTCAGCTGCCTCCTGCACACCACCTACTGGGGATGTGCCCACAACCAATGTACATGCCCTTGACCGGAATCGAACCTGGGACCCTTCAGTCCGCAGGCCGGCGCTCTATCCACTGAGCCACACCGGTTTCGGCCAGCTTGAGTGTTTAGGTCTGGCAAGCTGCGCCTGTTCCGTGTGAGACCATCCGGTGCACCTCACGTGCCGCCCCCACGCCCAGCCCTCTCTGGCCGCCGGCGTCCTCGGATCAGGATGACGGCTCGGCCGGGTGGAGAGACTGACACGTTTCGGGGGGAGAAAACACGGTTCTCCTTCCAAACGTTCTGTCAGTGGGACGGGGGCGTGGCCGGAAGGAGGGCGTCCGGGGAGAAGGCGAGGACTCGGCCGCCCTGCTCCCCGCAGGCAGGCAGGCGGCCTGGGTGCCGGCATTCCCGGGGGCATCTGTGCCCTCTCACCCACGGGGCGGCTTGGGGGCGAGTGCCCGGCGGCGTCTCCGCCTTCCCCTGGGAAACCTCCTTCCCCGAGGAGACCTCGCCTGCCGGCTGCTACCGGCCCACCGGTCAGCCGGTGTTCGCCCCGCGTTACGGGCGGGGAAACTGAGGCCTGGAGACCCTGAGCCTGTGGTTCTCGGGTCCCCAGCTACTCGGGGTGGGGGTGGGGGGGCTGGGATCTGGGCCCAGCGGGTGCTGTGGCCTGAGGCTGAGACCCCGCTCTCCGCGTGTGCAGCCGGCAACCTTGAACTATTGGCTCAGCCTCTCCGGGGGTTG